>JASPKZ010009377.1:1417500-1790000 GCA_030220185.1 Diploptera punctata | reverse complement strand
TAAATAAGTGAATATAGGCCTGTAACAATACATATACATATTCATAAAATTGACGATAGATTAAAACACTTTCCAAATTTCTGATAACATTATTTAATTTTTTAATGATACTCTTCTTTTGCAGTAGTCGTCGATGAGAAATTGAGAAATCAAATAAATTCTTTATTGTTTTATTTTAGTTACTTGAATGATAAAAAGTGTTATTTTTGAATTTTCTAATAATATAGTTATATATTTTTTTAATCTATCTAATTGTATTTATTGCAGCTATAAGGAAGCACCAAAATAAGTTGTTTTAGTTTTGATTTCTTAGAAAAAAATAATAATATTTAAAAGTTGCCACGTGGCTACAGAAGCATTGAAAGGGCTAAGTTCTCAATTATTGTAATTTAATTTATTTCAACCTATTTATTCTTGTTTTATACATTAATTAGTGAACAAAATAGCAAACTAATGAATGACCATCACGAGTTTCTCTATATAAAATTATGTAATTCTTTGATTATGAGAAATTCTTCACGATGAATGAGTTTAATGTTATGACCATGGGTTATAAAAAGTATGAAAAGTATGAAGTTACTCAACATTAAAAATTCTCTCCTGAGAGGTTGTGCCCCTGTAAAGCCCGGGTGTAGTGAGACATGTAAAAGTACCAACAGGAATTAAGCAAAGGAGAGTAAGAGGACAGTAAATGACAAACAAGGAAGAATAAAGTTCAGCAAGGATATCAGGAAGAGAAAATATAAAATATTCAGAAATAAGATGGATAATGATATATAATAAGTATGGAGGATAGAAGATTTACAAAGAAAATAGTGCGATGGACACCAGAAAGAAGAATAGAAAAGTAAGACAAAATGGAAACTTGGTGGAAAGAGTGATACGTACCGTAGAATGGAACTGGCACTCTAGCCTGAGATAAGCAGGTCAATCCAGTGCCATGTGGATATACAGCATCGTCATAAATACGAGTATTCTATAATATGTTTGAATCATGAAAGTCATTCAAATTGAAACATTGACTAATAGATACATGCATTAAGAATTAGTGGAGAGAGGCGTTAGTTAAATTAAAATTGTATATTACACGTTGTGTAGTTGAGATAATAATAATAATAATAATAATAATAATAATAATAATAATAATAATAATAATAATAATAATAATAATAATTAGTAATAATTAGTAACAATGTTGTTGTTGTTATTATTATTATTATTATTACAATTATAGTCGGCCGCGGTGGACTAGTGGTTATGCTCCTTGCCTCTGGTCCCGAGGATCGCGGGTTCAAACCCGGCCGGGGTCGATGGATTTTTTAGGACGGAAAAATCCAAGGAGCAAGTCCTCCGGGAGGGACTTTAAGCCGTGGGTCCCGAGTCTGAAGATTTTCAGGCTCGTAAAAAATCCTTAAGCCTGAATGAAAAGGCCTCTAAGCAAAATGTACCGAATTTTCCCGTCCTAGTACTACCTTGGTTTCCTAGATGTCAGTATGAGGCGGAACGCTGACCACGGACCACTCAAAATGACATCTATATGAAAACAAGTGTAACTAAATTAGTATGGTTCAAATTCTTCCCTGTAGGGGGAGAGCGCCTAAATCTCTGTAAAGGGAAAACTTGGGCTTACAATACAATTATTATTATTATTATTATTATTATTATTATTATTATTATTATTATTATTCTCCATCTCTGTGGTCTCGGGGTAACGTTACCTCGTGCGCAGAGGGCTCGGGTTCAAACCCCGATCTGGACAAGTTTCTTGAATGAGGTTTTCTTGGGATTTTTCCCTCACCTCTAAGACAAATGTTCGGAAACTTTAAGGCTCAAAAAGTCCTCGAACACCATTTGGTCATTATAATAATCTTATTATATGTGCCTTCTTTAATATGAATGTATGAGTGATTTGTATGCCTTGCCTTGCATTGTTCGTGATCTCTCGAAATTGGCCTCGCATTGACCGTATCCCCCATGCGGTGAGGCCTTCATGTTCTTGAATGGTTTAAACTTCCTCTTCGACAGAACGTGTCAGTGTAAGGCTCGGGTGGCTTGGGACACGTAGAAGAGGTTAAATAAAGAATCAGGACATTATTATTATTGTTATTATTATTATTATTATTATTATTATTATTATTACGGAGGTACAGTATGCATGCTTTTATTCCTTATACAATTAGTATATTCCATGCTATTTGATAAAATATCTTAAAATAAATAAATAAATAAATAAAGACTTGCTTCACTTTAAAATGAATCATTTTTCTTACAATATACGTTTGTAATATCCTCATTATTAACATTATAGTTTTGAACACATTTCTATTGAAATGTTTCCATTATCTAGGAAGACCAATGATGTCCCTTATAAGCTAAATCTTGGCCATAACTATCGTCTAATGTTCTCCTGTCATAGTGTCCCATATGTCCTTGATGAGGATATTTAATGATTTCAACTTTGGTTTCTCCTTGGTTACTTGTAAGTTTTTTAAGTCCTATAATTGAAGATATTATAAATGATATGATTGCCACCATGAGAGCTTTTCCTGCCAGCAAGGCAATCCCAGCTAGAGCCATCTTTATGAACATAGCTTTCATCATCATCATCATCATCATTGTCGATTTGTCACCTCCTTGAGGATCAACATAATATACGATGCCACCTTTTCTCTTCTTGGCACCACCACCTCCTCCTCCTCCTCCACCACCAAGTGGATATGGTATTCCACCTCCACCACCAATAATCTGTCGGGGCTGCAATAAAATAAAAGATTGAATAAATAATAAGTATTCAAATATTACATAAATTAAATGTTAATGGAATAAAATTAAGTTGGACAAAAATAATGGAAGCACCAAGATCTGATATCGATAAGTTTTATTTTTTAAATAAATCCATCACTGATTGGAATATATTGACTTACTTTTCTTTGAGAGTTGTTCTTTGTTGAATAATTTTAAACATAATTTAAGTAAATATAGAAACACGGACGTCGAAGCAAAAACACAGAAATAAATTATTAGTCATAAGTAATGCCACGAGTGATTTCCAAATTTATCTAGAAAATTTGGAAATCAAGAGTGGCATTTGTTAGGACTATTTAACGAATAAAATTAAGCTCTTCACTAAAAAATAATTATTTGAATATAGTTACCGGTGTTTCAAAATATTTATATAGGCCTAGTTAATGTAAACGGCGATGTTTGAAAACAAATTAGAAATGTGAGGTTATGTATATTCACTGCAACTCGATCATATTATTTATTGCCAAATAGGATCGCAATATTGTAAGAATGCACTCTAGTGGAGAAATAATGAAACTATTATAATCAACATTATAGGTTAATCATTTATATTTTGAATAAACAACTCAGTAAAATCACTGAAGCTATTCATTATTTGCTATATTCAGTGTATTTGTTGGAGAAAAATAATGGTCTAAACTGTTCAGAATATTAAAAAGAAGCTTTCTTTATCACAAAAGCAGGAGATGATAAAGAGAAATCGATAAAGAGCGAGGTGAAACACGACTCTCATTGGTGTAAAACAGAATTCATTGAAACGTGATTGGTCATTGACTACCATTTGCGACATGAGTTAAATAGTCACAGAAATCGACTTTTTAAGAAGATCGGCAAGAATATCAGAATTACACAAAATAAAAAATAATACAATAATACAATAAGAGAAATAATGAATGTAGAAAAGGATGTTGTACAATAGATTGGTATGGACATATAATGAGAAGAAGGGAAAGAAACAAACAAAGAGGTATTGAAATGGATATCTCCTGAAAAAGGGAAACGTGATAGACCAAAGCCAACATGGATAAAAGGGATTAAGAAAACATGAAGAAGAGAAATATGACAGAAAGCAGACACGAAAGACCGGGAAGTGTGGATGAAAAATATTGTATATTTTGGTTGAGGATACCTGTGTAAATAACAAACAATCCTGATATTAAAAAAATTAAAATATTGAAGTTATATTTAATATGGTTATATTCTTATATCTACTTATTGTATCTAGTATAATGCTGGATATTATGTTTCAGATCCACAGAGTACTATATAAAAGTTTAAAGTTTTATAAATTTTAATATTTAGATTCTGTAACAAAGACCGATAATATAGACATTGAACTGAATAATATCATGATAAAATTTAGTTGAAATATTAGTCACAATATAAAATATTTTAATGTGACCTTACATAATTATGTGCCTGAACTATTAAAATAATAACATTGTAGGACTTTCGGGACCAATCCCATCCTCAGCAGAAGGTTGTTCGCTACTGTCCATTTACTGACTCGTAGTTGGACAGTGGAGAACACCTTCTGCTGAGCATGTGACTACTTGAAAGGCCTGCAGTGTTTTAATTATTTTAATAGTTGAGGAGACTTTTTACAATACACATAACTTTATAATGTTTTAATGTTTAATATTGTGAATTATAATATGAATACCCTACTTTAAGTCAGTTATATACTTCTTAAATACAGAAGAAAAAAGCTCCACTGACAAACTTTCACAGGTTATTCAGTGTCGTTGACTGAGGTTTTGATATCAGGCACAAATCTTCAGCCATGTAAACTACTACTAAGAAAGTTAGTAGGTAGACCAAGAATGAGGTGAGAGAATAATATTAACCATAATTTGAAGGACGTTAATTATGCAGGGAATGATTGGAAAACATTAGCTCATGATAGGGATGTATGGAGAGTTTATGTCCGCGCGGCCATGGACGTCCGGGTTCGATGATACCAGCGCGTTATTTTTATATGACAAAAATATATAAACCTATAATATATTCTGTATACAATATAGGGCCTAATTGCGAGAAATAGAATAATATAAGGTTATCTAATAATAGGGATAATAATAATAATAATAATAATAATAATAATAATAATAATAATAATAATAATAGGTGGACTAGTGGTTATGCTCCTTATCTCTGGTCCCGAGGACCGCAGATTCAAACCCGGCCGGAGTCTATGGATTTTTTTAGGATGGAAAAATCCAACGATCAAGTCCTCCAGGAGAGACTTTAAGCTATGGGTCGTGAGTCTGAAGATTTTCAGGCTCGCAAAAGATACTTAAGCCTGTATAAAAAAACCCTCTAAGCAAAATTTAGCGAATTTTCCCGTCCTAGTACTACCTAGGTTTTCTAGATGTCATTATGAGGCGGAACGCTGACCCCGGGCTACTCAATGAAAACAAGTGTAACTAAATTAATATGGTTCAATTTCTTCCCTGCAGTGGAAGAGCGCCTATGTCTCGTTGAGAGAAACAAGGGCTTACAATAATGATAATGATAATAATAATAATAATAATAATAATAATAATACATTAAATCAATTCATGTGACAGCATTACTTCTGCGCAGGTCAAACAACCTCCACTGTCTGCAAGTTCCCTTTCTGTTGTGTCTCGAACTTCAAACTTCTCGCCTACGAGAGTAGAGCAACTCGATCTCCCTCCCTAGAGCAACGAGATGTAAACACCGGGCATTCATGTTTTCCGGTGACATATTTTGAGAGTAATGTGGTGTTGATGTGATAGACATATAGCATGTTTTGAATCATAAGACGAGTTCTAATAAATTACAAAGAAAAAACTATTCATCACCTTAAGTAGGTGCTGTAGTTTATCATTTTTAATTTTTCTTTGTAATTATTAGAATCGATCTTAACAAGTTCTGAAAACAAACTACATACTTAACACATTAGCACATAAATCACCGGTGTCCATGGGTACCTCACGTCAACAACCCTGAAAAATTGTGAAAGTTTGTCGACGGAGTTCTATTCAACTCTGTATAATATAGGATATTAAATCTAAAATATTACCTTCCTCTATGTTGTTAGAAAGAGTATCCATGTTCCATCTAGGCATCTTTAACTGCACCACGTAATTTCCTAGAATTTTTCTGATACTGCTAAAGATCATGTCATCCAACACTTCGTTCCTTAAATTTGGATCTTCTGGAAGCTTTTTGTGTAGATCTATATCGTTGTCAGAACTAGAACGACTTTCTTCATTCGTAGAAATAATTTTGTTCAACACCACAGTCCCTCCGGCTAAAGAAATATTGCTTTTCTTTGTAGCACTGTTAAGAAATATCACCATTTTTGCTTTCAGGCACGTAACTGCATCCACTGAGGGTCCACAATTCTTGAAGACATTTACAAAGTTGGTAAGATCACTAAATGTTTGAGTGGAAAGTATAGTTTTATTTACTTCATTTGTTATATGATTTTCAAGTGTCGTTTTCGGTAGTTCGGAATATGCCGGAAGGGTTAAAGTTGTGTTAATAAAGATGGAAATTACCCACAAAATCAAAACAAAATTTAGTTGATTTTCCATCTTAATTTGTTTAAAATGTTTATACCTTTTAAATACTGTTTTTTTTTCTTCAAAAAATAAACTCACACTATCTCAGTACACAAATTCACTGCTTATTAAATAATTTAAATAACTATAACAGCTTGTAACGGAGAAAATTGTAATAGATTACTAAACAAGTAATTAATCTATTACGTTAATAATTTACGTCAATAATTTCGAATTGTATCAAAATGTTTAATTTAATAATTTATATCACTGTAGTAGAAATGATATTTTATTTTTAGTGTCAAATTTAAACAGTTGTGTAAATATTAAACACTTCAATGTCAATAATCTGCTATTTAATTCCACACGAGAATATTTATCGAGTTATGAATGTATCCAGCCTGCGGTGGAATTACTCCTTCATACGAGTACTTAAACAGTTCTTGTATAGTTTATATGCACTGCACTCTGGATCATTTTGTTGTTCAATTCCACAAGAGAATACTATCGAGTTCTGAATGCATTCAGCTTTTATATATTTGTGCAAGCTTCTTCTTTGCATTGTTCAACAATATACAATAGATCTTTAACATTTATTATGATTGCAATAAATAGCATTTTTAAAGGAAATGTAGAATAGATCAATATTTATTTCTCTGTTAGGATAAATAGTGATTATAGCTCTTTGTTTTGTATAAAAGTTATGAAAAGGTATTTAGATGTATTGTGGGGTTCCAGGATATGTAACCCATTTCCCCCCCTTCATTGACATAATATACACATTTTAAGGCTGCACACATATCTTCTGTTAGTTTTTATTTACGAACTCTAAGTTTAACTTATATAACGATTTGTCGATCCTGATGGATCGGTGAATACTGTGCTCGCTTGGTTTCAAGGTCCGTGGATTAAAATCCGATCGTGGTCGATGGATCTTTTAAGGGAGTAAAATATTGTGTATGACTTCCTTCCGAGGGATGATCCCGATTCGTAGGTTTACGACACATGCAATCCATCCACAGTAATTCTGCCCGAGGGCAGGTCTTTCACTGAAATAATAGCGTTTTCATGCTATGCTTTGCAGCTTTACTAGGGAATTATAGGTGTGGTAGCTTCCCGTTGTTTTCCACACCGGCGAAAGATGATGGTGATGGCCGGTTGATTTTTCGGGGACCGTTGGGCCCTATGCTTCCTGACATTTGTCTTACGGCTGAGGAAAACCCCGAAGAAAACCTCGCCCAGGAGCCTGTCACGACAGGGAATCGAACCCGTGCCCGCTGCGTGACAAGGCTGCACACTGCCTCGAGACCATAGCGGTGGACACACATACAATAACCTCAAATTTGGGGAAGAAAAAGAGATCCAGATTGAATTACAACACTAATTACCTAAGTTGTTAAAGAGCGTCGTTAAATAAAACTAATTGCTCACTGATTAAAAAATCCTGTAGCATATAAGTTTATGTAAATTTATACTGTATTAAGCCTTGTCATATAACGATTTTCTTAAAAGAGATTAAATTATTTACTTAATTTTATTTTTTAAATAAATACTTTAATTTATTACTTTTCCTTGATTTAAATTAAGGCTAGGGCGATTTCACTAAGTAGTGCAGAGGTGTAACATGTTGCTAAACATTTTATATTGTGTCCATTTAAAGTAATCAGATTTCTACACTAATATACTTTAAAATATGCAACTTCTCGGTTTGTAAAATAAACCAAGAATATGGTCTAGGGAAATTAAGATCCTTCTATATAGGACTCACATTAGGCGAGTGTTTCTGAATGGAGAAGAGATTTGGGTACTTTCCAAACATGATGAGCGCCGACTTGGATATTTTGAACATAAAATCCTGTGGAAAATTTGTGGTGCGATATTAAATGGTGGAAGATGTCAATGACCAAACACATTTCAATGAATATTGTTTTACAAACAATGACAGTCGTGTTTCACCTCGATATTTATTGAATTCTGTTTACCAAAATAAAGAAAGCTCCTCCTTTTAATATTCTGAACAGCTCAGATTATTATTTAGCAGTGACTGACTCTCGAACAAATACGTTGAATATAGCGAATAATGAACATATTCCTTCAAATTACACATTTGATAATTGTGTGTTCAATAATTGTGTTTTAAAATCATGATTTTACGGAGTTGTTTCCTAAAAAAATAATTAATAACCTATAATGTTGGTTCTATTATACAGTTTGATGTGTTTAATTTTTCCTCCTCTAGGGTGCGTTACTACAAATATTATCATCCTATTTGACAATAAATAATATGATCTTGTTGCAGTGGATGGACAAATGAAATATAACCAAACATTTATCATTTGTTTTCAAACATCACCGTTTACATTAAATATATAAATATTTTTAAAATAACTATATTTAAATAATAATTTGTGAGTAAACAGCTTCATTTTATTCATTAAATCGTCCTAACAAATGCCACTCTTGATTTCCAAATTCCCTAGATAAATTCACTCGTTACTTCGTGAGTCGTGAATTTATCGATAATTAGCAAAATCACTCGTGGCATTACTTATGGTAATTTACATGTGTCAGCCTTATAATCTCTGTAATAACTCTCAAATTGTGATTGTCGGATGTGGATTATTAGACAATCAGTCGACGGGTAGGTCAAGGGCCTTCTAGAATTGTCGCTTTATGTTTTAGTAGGATTTCACTGAACTTGAAATTCCCCTTATTATAAATTCAATTTATGCTTATTACTATATATGTTTAATATGTATTTGCATTTATCATCTTCAAATAAAAAAAATAGCATAGGATATTAAGTAGGTCCAATATTTAACATTAAAAATTGTATTAATTATACTTTTGTTTCAACCTTATTCCGGGATATACATTTATTGGAAACTAACTAACTGTCACCAGATTTTAATGGCGGCGCGGACATACGGTATCCATTGATCTCAAATTTTTCTTTTATAATTCACTTTCATCAAATTATTTCGTTCTTGGTCTACATACTGAGTGCTTTCATTTTGGTTTTATTACAAAATGTTTGCATGGATCTCGTTAATACCCTTTCCAATGCACTATCGTAGTCCAAGAGACTTCACTGACCTTCTTACATCTGGTTTACCATAAAGCTAATGTAAGTCGCTGTTATATAGTTTCCTCCATTCACCTGCCTGTTCATCTCTTTTTGTTCCAGAAATTTTGATAAGAACTTTATTCTTAAATACTAGTAATTTTTATCTTATTTTAAAAGATCATGTTTGATATCTTTATAATATAACTAGAGTAACTGTCAAAATGTATATTTTTGTTTTTATGTTTTTGAGAGAATTTGGGACGTCAAGAATCCTTATACTGTATAATAGCATGCTTTTTTTTAGAGTTAAGCCTATGTTTAATTTTTCCTGCTTCTCTTACCTGTTTGTTTTTGTTGTTGCAA
Organism: Diploptera punctata; assembly: GCA_030220185.1. NCBI lineage: Eukaryota > Metazoa > Arthropoda > Insecta > Blattodea > Blaberidae > Diploptera > Diploptera punctata. The sequence goes on along the minus strand of JASPKZ010009377.1, from coordinate 1,780,232 downwards.
GGTGTATGATTTCTGCCAATTCTTAACAGTTTCACTAATTTGTTGTTAAATGCAAATTTTTATTGTGTTAGGCATTTCTACGTGTGACCATATATTGTTTGATTGAATCCGATATTTTTAGTGTTATATAATATGACATATGTGTGGGATTTTAGTATTTCCTCACTAACGCCTAATAATAGTACATCAACATAATATACTAGACCAGATTGATACCACTGACTTTATGTCCTCTTTATTTTCTAATGATTTGATTGCATTCTCTAGTACAAAATTGAAGAGGGGAGGAGATAGTGCAGCTTCTTTCTTTAACCCACTGTTAATTTCAAAAGTATCTGAAAATGATATTCCTTTACACACTCTACTCTTTTTTATATTTATATACATTTGATATATCTATCGTTCTTACAATTCCGAATTCTAACGGGATATTACACAATTTCTCCCCCTTAATTAAAACTTACGGCTTTTTAAATTCTACATAAAATTCTATATTAACATAATATTGAAATTGCTTTTCTAGAATCTGTTTCATATTAAAATCTAATCTATTATAGACCTATCTCCTCTAAATTCACATTGATATTCACCTAGTATGTCGTCAATATGAAGGTTAAGCATGATACCAATAACCTATATTTGTTCAATTTTGTACGAAATTAAAGTAATGAAATTCCCTTTATATATATATATATATATTTATTTATTTGTAAACATGTGTGTGACCATATATTTACTTTTATTGATATTACTTTCATACCAAGTTTCTGTGGGTGCATGGATAAAAGATTGGAACGGAGAAATATCGAACCTGCTTTTTATGTGTATTATATCTAGGTTTATAGTGTAGCATCTCTCTATTTCAGTGTAGTACTGTCTATTTCGTAGTCATATTTTCTTTGTAAGTTGTTCATATAATTATGGATAACCTAAAAGTGTATTAATACAGTACTTAATACTATAGAAATAAATAATCAGCCCAGGCTCTTTCAGATCATTATTTGTTGTATCTACTGTATCCAATAGACTAGGTTAACATTTTCGTCTTCTGTCTGATGGTTTCCATTCCATAACTTCTTGGGAAAACTTGAGTTTCCATTTTTATCACGTGTCCATACCATACCATTGTTTTTATGTTATATAGTCCAAAATTAAGTATTCCTTTTCCATTTGTTGCCTAATGTCTTTAATTCTTAGGCCTCGTCATTTTTGAATGTTTTATATACGTATAAAAAAAGCCAATTTCGTTTGCTAAAAATATTGCTTTTAAATTGTGTGGCAATTTCCATTTATATAGGCTATATATGGACCAGAAAAAGATAAGAACGGCTAATTAAGCCAGGACTTACTATTTTTGCTAAATGTGTGTTTGTGTGGTTTTTCCTAAAACAAAACGTCAATAAACCCTAGTAGTACTAATGTTATTTAATATACATGTGTGTATTGACTTTAGTATAGTTAAGTAATTAACTGGCACTATCAAACTTGTAGGTTCGCGGACATAAGCCCATGAAATTCATGTCCGCATTTTTTGACGGTTGTATTTTTACGGTGAAATATCGTCACTCTTTCGACCAAGATATTTTTTGTCTGGCTTTTAGTAGGGGCCTATTCAAATAGAAAAATGAATATGATATTACAAGTTTCCATTACGGGCTTGGAAGATCCTTGGAGTAGTAGGAGGTTAAGGCTCGCACCATTTTAGACAATCCGCACGATATATCAGTTCTGCGTGACGGCCGTCTGGTACCCATTTCAGTTAGAGGCTGAGTCGACTCCAGAGTCATTGGTTCTAACAGAGTGTTTAGGCTAATTTAAAATCCTGAGGACATCTGGACTCGAATCCCCGAAGTTCCGGTTTCTAGTGTATTGCCTTAACAAACTACGCTACAATGTGCTCAGAATTATATTAGCAGCATGAAATATTTTCTGAATTTTCGTTTGTTAAAACATTACTCCGGAGGATATATAATAATATCACCGGAAGGATATTAAGTATTGTGATTGTGTTGTGAAAAGTGTAATCAACGTATTTGCATAATATTATAGTGGGTAGCACTTGATATAAGCTACTGGATGTAAGAGCTGTAATTTATTTAAATAGTTCATTGTATGAATTATATTAAGATACTTTATGAGTAGCATTGTCACTGTTAATGATAACTGTTAAATCTGATACATTGTTTTCATTATGAATATCGAATTAACATAGAACGCCTACCTTCAGAGAACGGAATTGTTCACTCGCTCCACTTGCCTAATTTTAATATTGTATATAAACATTCATCGGCCGCGGTGGACTAATGGTTATTCTCCTTGCCTCTGGTCTCAAGAGTCGTGGGTTCAAACCCGGCTGGGGTCCATGGGTTTTTTTTAGGATGGAAAAATCCAAGGAGCAAGTCCTCCGGGAGGGACTTTAAGCCGTGGGTCCCGAGTCTGAAGATTTTCAGGCTCGTAAAAAATCCTTAAGCCTGAATGAAAGGCCTCTAAGCAAAATTTACCGAATTTTCCCGTCCTAGTACTACCTTGGTTTCCTAGATGTCGGTATGAGGCGGAACGCTGACCACGGACCACACAAAATACGAAAACAAGTGTAACTAAATTAGTATGGTTCAAATTCTTCCCCGTAGGGGGGATGTTCCTAAATCTCTGTAAAGGGAAAACATGGGCATACAAGAATACAAAAAGATATAAACATTCGCTGACTGCAATGAAATTCTCAGATCATATTATCGAATCTCAGCATAGGTAACTCTAATAATTTATGAAAATAATTTTCTTCTTCCTTTGTAAGTACTTATTTCTTTTCCTTAGTTTAACTTGTCTTTTTGTAGGCACTTTAGAGGGACACTATCTGTCAGGAGAGGATTTTAATATCTGGATCACTGTGTTTTTACTACATATGAGCATGGACGGCATTCGGGTATGTGTGATTAGCCAGAGTCACTTCCGATACACCACGAACATACACTATTTTACTCATGTAGGCCTATAGTGGTTAATATGGGAAAATGGTATTCCGGAACTATTTGGGCCTTAAGGGTTCCCGACATTTGTTCATTTAATGTTAAGTTATGTTTTATTTCATTCATTAGAATCTTTACATCTAAGTTCATATTGTGGCTAGAAATTTTTATGTTGACTAGTAGGCTGAGTGTTTTTATTGAGTTTTTTATTTTCGTAAGAAATTAACTGATATTAATATTAATGATATCACGAAAAGATGACAATGTTCAAATCGAATCTGGAAATAAAATTGCATTCCTTTCATTACTCATGGAGACTCAGAAATTCTAAAATATAAGTCTCAAACGCTACTGTCAGAGCTAATTCGCTCGCTAACATAGTATTACTGCACCTAGTTATAATAAACGAATAAACGAAATGTTTATTTAAATATATATATATTTTAGGTCCACCGCTGTGGTCTCGAGGTAGCGTGCTGCCTTGTCACGCAGCGGGCCCGAGTTCGTTCCCCGGTCGGGGCAGTTTTTCTGGGTGAGGTTTTTATCGGGGTTTTTCCTCACCTGTAAGACAAATGTCAAGAAAACTTTAAGGCCCAAATGGTCCCCGAAATCATATAGTCACCATCATCATCATTATCATTATCATCCTTCACCGGTGTGGAAAGCAACGGGAAGCTACCACACCTACAATTCCCTAGTAAAGCTGCAAGCATAGCATGAAAATGCTATGATTGCAGTGAAGGACCTGCCTTCGGGCAGAATTACTATGGATGGATATATTTTTAAATCTCTTTGTGGAAAATTTGATTGCAAAGTTTTACCACATCCACAAATTTACAATTTCGTTTGATAAATACTACATAATGGGGGCATGCCGTAGCGTAGTGGTTAAGGCACTGAGCTACAAGCCGGAGGGTCGAGGGTTCAAGTTCCGTTGGGGTCAGGATTTTTAAACTGATCCAAACCCTCTGGCGGCACTATGACCCTGGGGTCGACTCAGCCTCTAACGGAAATGAGTACCAGACGCTTGTTCTGGGGGTAAAGGCGGCCGTCACGCAGGGCTGACAACCCGGCTGACATAAAGTGCCGATTGTCTAGAAAAAGTGGGAGCCTTAACCTCCTACTACCCCAAAGGCCTCTGGGCCTGTTGTGGGATCACTTTACTTTACTAAATACTACATAATTATTCATATTTTTACAATTTACTTTAAGTAAATAATAATGATAGTATATTTATAATCATTATAACTATAACAAACAATTACTAATATTTATTTAACTTATGTATTTATTCATTATTCACATTTATTTTACTTTAAAATCCTATGAGATTAAACAACCGTCTAAACTAAATTTCAACTTCAAATTACATATAGGGAGGAATGCTATATTTATTGCAGACATATTCAAGCCCAGAACATAAACGCTAGACTCATACGTACTGCCCATTTATATACATTCCTAATAATTTAAGTTTTAAATTATTGTATTAGTGGATAGTTATTTTATTTTTTAAGATTCTGAAAAGAAAGAATGTCTGAGTAATAAATAATATTAGACCCAAAATACATAAAAGTTTTAATACTAATTTATAAAAATATGACTTCGATAATACATAGACGTGAAGAGTTAGATTCACATTAGGTCATGGAGCGCTGAACTATAAAATCATTTCCATCGATATATATATATATATATATATATATATATATATATATATATATATATATAATTCATGCTTATTTGTAGATAAATTAATATCTAAGGTCACATAGAACATAGAATCTTTGTATTGTATCAAGTAGGTTGTATGTTTGTATGTTTAGCCTATAGATATTGTTAGCATGTTCTTGTGGAAATTCCTTGATTTAATTTATTACAATTATATTGAAAATTCAGTTATGATGATAATGAATTTCCAATTCAGTATTTGCCCAGACACCTGAGGAAAACCAGGAAAACAACTTCGGTCATTTTGGTCGGTGGCGGGTTTTGAACACGGATGCACGAGTCTCGCGCTACCATCTCAACCACTCGCTCGGTGATATCTCCTTCATAAAAATAATATTTCAATTATGTTTGTAATCTATTTCTGTTCAGGTATCACTAGCGTGCAAGTTTAATCCGATTAATTTGATTGAAATGACAAAAAATCTAATAAAGTAATTAAGAGAAATAACAATCAATAAATTTGGTATTACTCTGTGGCGCAAGCGGTTAGACGCTCGCCTCTCACCGCTGGGATCCCGAGATCGAGTCTCGATCACACCATGTGGGTTTCGTGGTGGACGAAACGGAGCTTGGACAGGTTTTTCTCGGGGTTTCTCCCATTTCCCCAGCCACAATTTCATTCCACCATTTCTCCATACTTTCTCATCCGTTTCATTTCATTCATCTGTCTCCGTAATGGTGCGTCAGGCATGGTCGGCCGGCACCCTTGTCATTCACAGACCTCTATATAGGGACTTCATATCATCTCATCCCTCGATCCGACCCTGAGTTGGACACTAGTTGAGGATATTTATTTTAAATTTGGTATTAATAAGAAATAAAATCTTCTTGTAGGAAGACCAGTGGGAAGCAGCTCAGTAAGTAGACCAAGAATAAGATGGGAGAATAACATTAACCACGATTTTAGGGAAGTGTATTATACAGTCAATGATTATAAAATATTTGCAGCAATGAAATTCAGAATTAGTTAGTGTCAGTGAGTTAACTAGTTATTTATAAATCATCATCATCATCCGGTATCATGACAGCTGCCGCCGTCTTCCGGAAACCAAACGCCATTCCTCTCTGTCCATCTATTGATATTCCCCCATTCCTCTGATATTCATAACTGTTTGTATCCCTTCTATCCTAGTTTTCTTCGGTCTTCCTCTCTTCCTCCTTTCCATTGGGATCCATTCCATAACAATTTTTGGCAATCTTTGCTCTGGCATTCTTTTGACATGGCCATAGCACTGTAATCTTTTCTTTTCTATAATGTCCATGATGTCCGGCTCCTCTTGTACACCCATAATTTCCCTTATTTCTTTAGTTCGTATTCTATCCATTCTAGATTTTCCAGCTGGCCTTCTTAAAACATCCATTTCTGTACTTAATACGAAGTTAATAAAATTATAGTTCTAATTTAACTAGCATTCAAACGGAAACCATATTCATAATATGACCAGTCTTGCCTCTTGTTTCACCTACATTAAACGTCAATGCTGCTAGATTTAACATTGTTAGTCTATCTTTTTATGTCTTTGTATGGAATGGAATTAAATTATTTCAAATTAAATAAGTCGTAAAGTAACTTCCTGAATTGTGTGTTTCGTTATTAAGGTGTGCTTGTATTAAAAAAAAACACGCACATACACTGTATATCAACGTAAACATGACTGTTCATAAGTTGCTGCTGGGTTTCAAACATTAACGGTTAAGAAAGTGAGATAAGTTTGGAAACTTAAATTAACAGATACAAAAGCTCTCCAAATTCAGTATATATCTTAAAGATATAAGCTTATTGGACCAAGCCAATTTAGTCAAGTATTAACTAACGACTTTTTCAGGAGCGGCTGTTCCTCCCTGCATGTAACAAAATTTTATCAGAATAGGCCTCAGTATTACATTATGCATTCCTGCTTTCGTTAGAAGAAGAAGAACGCCCGGATTCGTAATGCAGGAATTCTTCAGTTCAGTAGTGAATTCACCGCTACCAATACCTATTCGACCGTGATAGTAGAATTGCTTAACAGATGGCGTTGCAGTCTTCCGGTAGAGAATGCAAAAATAAAAAAAAAATAAAGATGCTCCTTGTTGCTATGACAATAACATCTATAAAATCCAATACAAAAGTCGGATTATTCTGTAATGTTATTCAATGTGAAATCCAAATAAGGAGGCCAGATTGTGTGCAACCTAATCGACCCAGTTTATTACATATATGAGTTAATATATAGGCGTACCGAAATCAAAATTTCGATATAGGGATTACGTCATACTGCGCAACTAATACGTCATCGCGTCTCCACTTCGTCCGTGATCTTTGTGAACAGTGCCAAATTCTCTCCTACCTACCCCCTCCTTTCCTACTACGCGCCGTGTGCTATCGCGCATACTCCCCTCTCCTAGTGAACTCTCATATAAAGCTGTGTTTTCTAACATCAGAGGATCATCAGTTTATCTACCGTTGGAGTCAGGTCGATATAGCTCAAGAGGAGCTTGTTTGGATTATTAGTCCTTTAGGCCAGGGTGCGGCCACATGGACTAGTGTGTATGTTACCTTGTATGTATGGTTTCTTAATATTGTTTTTTTATATAGATGATCGATTATAGTATTATGTTCTTTTGTTAACTTAATTTCTATGTCAAACTATTATCTTTTATTTATTTAATTGTCATATCTGACTATTTCTTGACTCGCATTAAACTTTAGTTATCTATTTTACATAGTTATGCCTATTGATTTAGTAGCTAGTCTAAGTCAGATATGAAGGTAAAATTCCAAAGCTTACTCAAGCGTATGTGAGTTCCTCTTTCCTTAAAGCTTCCACGATTATATCTTGTAGCTTACTACATATTACATGTTTAGCTATTCATTAAGGAAAGTTGAATTAATCTTTGTCTTTTATGGACCCGGGCAAAGATATCTTAATTTGAGCAATCTATGTTTTATATTCAAAATATTTGTCAACAACAATAGTTTGATCCAGCACCAATGCGGTGCATTCTTTGGTAGCAGTTAGCGTGGTTGTGCTAACCGCCACATAGGTGTGGTTGCAACTGAGGACATGATCCTTTCTTTGTTCGAAAAATCGATGAGTGGGTTTGCTATAAAAGTAATAGTATGAGTAATTTAGTTAAAGGAAATATGTGTAACGCAACCTCTTATCTCGTCCGGGCCGCCCTAAATATCGAACCCATGGCAGCTACAGGTGTAACTCTGTACTCCATACACTTTCCAATATGCGACAGTCAAAACCGGTTATTACATGTTTGGTTCTTTGTTTTAGTTATGATAAAATGAGGCTCCGGCTGGCAATAGGGACATAACAAGAAATCATATTTTGAGATATAGATCTTTAAAGTGTGGACATAACAGAAAATTATGTTTTGAGATATAGATCTTTAAAGTTTCGTAATAAATCTACAAAAATAAACATAATTTTATTCATTTCTTTTAATTAGTGAATAAATAAATTTACTTGTATTGTACCGCAGCTAAAAGAAAGTTCCATGCCTCAAAACACACTTTCTGCTTATCTTCCATTTTACCAACCAATGCGTCCTATAGGGGCACGTACACATACTTTTGATGTAAATCTGTACAATAAGTTTGCAATTGTTTGAGTCAGTTTATCTGTGAGGGCATGTAAAAATAAGAAAATTATCAACAGCATATCTGTGTTCTCTCTCTCTCTCTCTCTCTCTCTCTCTCTCTCTCTCTATATATATATATATATATATATATATATATATATATATATATACTTTCTATGTGTTTTAATTGTTGGCTGTCCTTTAGCGGATTCATTTAGAAGCATACCATAGCACCTATCAAGAATACAAAACTGGATAATTATTTTGTATCTATTGATACATCTTCGCCTCGCTATGTCTGAATAGTTATTGAATATTCATCATTCAAAATTTCGGACGGACGTATTAATAGTCTTGTATATATTTTTAAAATAAGTTTATTTATAGTCGTTTATCAATAAGTTACAATGTATATACATAATTTGAATAAAACATATTTGAGAATAATAATATCCATGATTCTCATTTCAATCATTGATAAAAGCCAAATACATAAAAATTAGATAATCTGCAATAGTATATTTATAAAAAATTAGTGTTTTACAAATGTTTTATTAAATTGTTTAATTACAAGGAAATAAGCTCTGATTGTTTATTGTTAACACACAATAGTTACTAAAATAATTGAACATGTCATGTAAAGCATTCTCTCAATCTAGTTCCTAGTACATTACAAAACTAAAGCAATTAGAATTATGAAAAAATAAATAGCGAAAATTGAATTTGTACATCACATTTACTTAGAAATCGTAGTTGCTAAGATATATTTATTCATATACTTATATTTTTAGTATGGTAATATTTGTAATTGAATGTACAGATAGGTATTTGTAAAATATTAAAATTTGAGACTCAGCTGGGTTTAATAAAAATAATTACAATTTAATTTAATCTTTTCAAAATGCTGATAGCAATTTTCTAGCAATAACTGTACATTATTTGTTGGTACACATTGACTTAGAATGCCCAACCCGTCTCACCCTGAGTTTCTTCTTGAAGTGTTGCCATATTGGTTTAATCGTACTTCAGTGATAGGAGCTGGAAAAAGCAATAGGAAAACAATATTCAGTATACTTTATTTTAAGATCAAGTAAATGTTAGTAAAATGTTAGTAAATTAGGATCTTAGTAACCAAATAATTTTCAAGTATTCAAAAATGTGTTTCTTCAAATGAAATGAAATCATTGAAATAGGAGAAATATGAATGTACAGCCCTAGACACAACATTGAACCTCTTTCCTGAAGGGTAAATTAAAGTTGCGGTCATGTGGGCGCCTGATATATACGAGTATGTATATGTAAAATATTTACTTTCCAAATCTATTCGCATGTGTATACTGCTCCATGAAAATAATACAAAAACGAGTTTTTTTACGAATAGTCAAATTACGTGTCTAAAGCTGTATGTTAAAAGATTAAAAATATTAAATAAATGAAAACTTTCTAGGCAGTTTCTGTTTATATTTATTTAAAATATCTATAGATTTCAATTGATTTGGTACTTACCACCAAATTATCAGTCATTCCACTCTAATATTTGAAACGGTGACGATTTTCAACTAATCATAAAGATATTTGAACCTTGTACTTCATTTTTGGAGCTTGATCTTGCTGAAGACTCATTATGCATTTAATAAATAATAGTATTGATAGAACAATTTATTTATATTTATGACACTCATCTGATGAAGATACAGTGTATTGAAACAGCTGTTATGAATGTTAAATGAAATAAATATTTCGCGCCTTGGGAAGAAGACGGCCACAAGTGTAAAAAGTTTAGTTTCAGGTTATTCGCAATTAAATTTTTAAAAAGGTATAGTAACTTCAATTTTTAATATAGACACAATTTTATCCTATCTCCATTTTCTTGCACATGAATTGTGGCCATAAATAAACAAATTTGTAACCTTTTTTCTACCAAATAGAAGTCTTAACTCAATTTATGGAATTTTTACACTTGTGGCCCACTTCTTCCCAAGATGCGTTATATGAAAATTATATAAAACTTTTATAAATTTATTTATTAAATATCTATAGTTTTATTTTTTCTTTTTTCTTTAGTTTGTTTATTCAACGCCATAGCATTAGGGTATACAAAGTCCAGACTTTAATGGACCACGTTCCAGCAAATTTTATATTTAAAAAACTAAATTATATATAGCGAAAAGACAATTTGTGCTGTACTAATGCTATAAGTGTAAAAATATAAATTATAATTATTTTATTTCAATTTTCTACGTAATATAATAATTATTGTGACTATATTTTCCATTTAAATTCCCGATTAATTGGTAATTTAAAAAATCACTATCTTCTCATGAACCGTATTACCTCAGTAGACCTACATCCTGTCTCGTCCCCGAAAAAAAATCTACTAATTTCTTCGTAAAATATAAAAAAACTCAGTTCTTAGTAAAGTTAGCAATTAACACTAACCCCTGCCTGTTAATAACTTACTAGGAGAATAATAGACAATTGTACTGCCTATATAGATAGCAGCATTGCCAAAACTTTTTTACAGTGACATTTCATTTTGAGTGCATGTTTGTGTGACTTTATGGAGTAAGAAAGTGTCGGGTATAGCAGATGGTAAATTAATAGCTAAAAATTCAATATCTCTAATTACAAAAAAAAAATCATCCGATAATATAATAAAGATATACAAAAATAAAGGTATTCAAGAAATTGACGAATAAAAATATAAGTAAGGCCCAAAAATAGTAAAATACATAAACCAAAACAAAATATTATTATTGGTGAGGTTAAGCTAAGCACCACAAATGCAGCATAAAATACCACGCATGATATCAAACCGGAAGAGACGTCCAAGCGACGTTCACAGATATCGTCAGAGCAAGAAAAAATCAGTTCACCGTTAACCCATCAGTAGTTCAAGAATAGGAAGGAAACGAATACAGAAGGCGTCAAAGATATCAGATAAAGAGAATTATAGCACCCCTCCGAAAATCTGGAGAATCCGTAAAAAAAGGCAATAAGCGACGACAAAAGCTCAGTTGAGTGCGAAGGGTGTAAGGTATTGTCTCACAAATAGTATGACATGACATAAGGGAAATTTGAAACTAAGAATAGTCAACGGGAGAGGAGGGCTTCAAAATCCTCAATAACGCAACCAACAAAACATACCATGAAATAAACCTAACGTTTATGCTATGGTTTATCTATGACGCAAAGCGCCAGCGCAAAAATTGCTCCCCATGTATTTAAATGGAGGTGGTTTATCTACAACGCAAATTGCTGGCGCGAAAAATTTTGCGTTGACATGTCGCGTCGTGTATTTGAATCACTTGAATCCGGGACGCAATTTGCCAGCGCAAACAAAGAATATAGAAGATACAAACTAAGATTTTATGACAAAATGTCGGAAATACAGTACTTGTTTTATAACTTTCCAATTTTAACGACGATAGTTAGATAGTTTCGTTGCAAATCATCGAGTTCTATACAATATAAGCATGAAGGAGTACAGAGATGTACAGAAAAAAAAAGAGTTATTCTGGCTTGAACTTAGTCAAGAGATAAATAAAAGCTGTAAATATTGTATTGTATCTTGGGGATATTATGGATGTACATAAATTTCGTCTTCTATTAAATTCAAAACCTGATAAAACTGCTCAGGCGAAAATCTGAAGTATTCTAAAATTTGGTATTTTCATCAACCATATGTTTATTTAAGAACTAAAGAATAATTTATTCTATAATTTTCCTTACAACATTCATATGATGCTGTTCTAGGTACTTTTTCTGTCTTTACTAATATTTCGTACTATTTTAAACGTTTTGCAGTGATACTTAAAACTTTTTTTATAAAGAATTTTAATATGTTTATCTATGTACACAAATTATGACTTTTCCTCTAAATTTATTTTCAAAGTTCTTTATTAGAATTGAAGTTGGCATACGTGAACGCTTAAATCCACCTGATGGTAGGACATACGAGTGAATGACCAACATTTGCATTTAATTCCAAATCATATTTTAAGAAATAAATGATCAATCACTTCATTTTGTTAGGTTCCGATGGGTCAGTTTAGTGTACATGAGATTAGTTTATAGTTTACTAAATAGTATGTATGTAATTTATTTCATTAGGTTATGCAGGGACAGGTTTGTATACATTCATTTTTGTAAACACATTTGGAAATTTATTATGAACGTTGGTCATTTTGATTTTCCATATATGTGGTCCCATCTGGCGACAATTCCATAAATATAAGCGCTGTACCGTATGCGCTCCATGCTAAACCAGTATCACGCCGAGCGTAACGCGAGATTACGTCACGTGGGGCGAGACACGCTGTATGATAAACCGTAGCATTAGAGTAGTTGTTCTATAGGTATCTTTGGAAGTAGGAATTATTCCCCTATTTTTGGTTCGTAGTTACGAAAATGTAACGTTTAAAGCATTTGTCTACATGGACTAGGCTTAGGAATTATTATTATTTACAAGTATCACCATTTGTGCTGTGAGATTGCTGCAGCGAAGAGAGCGAAAAAGAATCCAGCCAATCCCGTGCTCCCCGCCACCAGAACAAGTGCCGCTATTAAGATAGGGATCATTGATACGAATTTCAGTTTATATGCCAATAATAGCGGTAGAAGCAACTTCTTGAAATATTTCTTGTATTTTTTTATTTTCTTTTTCTTTTTCTTTCTTCCATCTGGTTCTTCGTAATAACCTGCAATAAGAACATACGTGCCATTAATATAGAGTTTAGAAAAAAAATATTGTTTTAGAAATAATTATGGTTAATTTATGTTGTAAGAAGACTACATAACAATGAACTACATGGTCTTTATAGGAAGCCAGATATAATAAGAACAATTAAGTCTCGTAGACTGCGATGGGCAGGACATGTGACACATATGGGGAATGAAAGACGTGCATGGAAGCTTCTTGTAGGAAAACCAGAGGGAAAACGCCCAGTTGGTAGACCAAGAATGAGATGGGAGAATAACATTAACTACGATTTGAAGGAAGTAGATTATACAGGGAATGATAAGAAAGCATTAGCTTAGGATAGGGATGTATGAAGAGCTTATGTCCGCGCGGCCATGAACCTACGGGTTCGATAGTGCCAGTGTGTAAGTAAGTAAGTAATATATGTTTTAATGAATGTATATATAGGTATTTATGATATATTTAATTATGTCCTAAGCAATTAATAACAACTATAGGCCTACATTTACTGCAAATAAACACCAGTAGGCCTACACTATTTTTTATCCTGTGAACATAATCACAAAACTAGGATCATTGTTAACAGATCAAAATCATAACTTACCAACTCACAGGCACTGTCGAACACGGTTCATGGACGCGGATATATGTTCTCCATACGTCCCTATCCTGTTTTACAATCTTTCCCTGTATAATTAACCTCCCTCAAACCATGGTAAATATTATTTTCCTATGTCATGCTTGACATACCTGCGGGGTGCTTTACATATATTTTTTCTATAAGAAGCTTTCACTCTCCTCTTAGATTCCCCATTCATGCCATATGTCTTGCTCATAGCAGTCTACGAGGCTTAACTTTTCCTATTACATCTGGTTTCCCATAAAGATAATGTAGTTCACTGTTATGTAGTTTCTCCATACACCTACCTGTTCGTTTCTCTTCGATAAATCAAACTCATGAAGAAATTAAATATTGATTTAAAGCAGAAAATTTTTATTTTTATTCCACAACTTCTGCCTACTCAAATTTTGTCAAAATATCTAAATATGAAAACTTATAAAATGTTGTCTGTTGCATTATTTGAGTGCGTAACATGGCCTCCTAGATTAAGAGAAGAAAACAAGCTGAACATATTCTAAAATAGGACACGAAGACAAATATTCAGTCTCATAAGGGATTGAAATTGATAACATAGAAAGCCTGATGATCATAAATTAAATAATTTATATAGTTTTCCTATATTATCGTGGTTATAGAGTGAGGAGAAGTATGAAAGGTAGAGATTTGAGGGAACAAGATATTTTATACAGGAACCTCTGGCGACAAATCACTTCGGGTTGAACGAGAAATACTGTATTGAGGAATATTCCTAATAAAAAAACTAATATACTGTAGGGCATTGAGATAGGACCCTCAGGGGTCCTCATCCAGAGGATATGTGGATGGCGACCACAAGGTGCCCAAGCTGAGCAAAACATTTCTTCCACTTACTTGTGTTTTGCACTCTTTTAACTTTACTATCTAACCTCCCTTGGTTAACTCTTGTTTTTTTCGACCCCGACGCTATTAGGGCATCCGAGGGCTAGGGAGTCTTTCCTTTCTTCCATTTCTTCTTTCCTTTATTTTCTTTTCTTCTCCAGAAAAGCCTAACCAGAGGCTATAAGATGGCAGCCCCATCACTGGTCTTGCCTTCTTTTGGCCAGCAACCAATCGAAGGGACTATTATTATGCTTTCAAATCTTATATGAGAATTTTCCGGAAGGATCAAACTATTTACGCTGGAGGGAAAATTTTCTATAGGATCGTAACAGGCCTTGGCCTAATACTTGGAAGGAAGAAGAAGAAGAAGAAGCATTGAGATAGGCTAGCCATACAACTCGAATGGGTGACTATAGAAACGCTATATGTTTGTTGGGAAACCTTTGGGAAAAACCATTAGGAAGGTGGCAGGAAAATATTTATCAACATTAGGAATAGAATATAAATTATGAAGTACCTCATTATGAAGCTTTCTCTATTGTGTACGCTGATCCTTTATGGGACCGAATATGTATCATAACACATTCTGTTGAGTAACGTTATGAAATTGGGACTCGAAGTAAACATCACTAAAATTTAATGTATCGGTTACACCTTGAAATACATTATATAATAGAAATGGACTTCAGTGACAAACGAGAGAATATTTTTAGAAATGCCTGGAACAATAATTAAAACAAGAATGAGGTGCAGAATGAAATTAAACATAGGCAAAATTCTATTACTCATTACAGGGACTCTTGTCATCTGTAAAAAAAATTAAACTGAAAAATACATAAAACGGCTATTCTTCCAGTTATACGATGTGGATGCAAAACAGTGACTGTTACATTAATATATGAGAAACATTTGAGAATAAAGTTTTTTGGAAAATAATTAGGACCAAAGGGAGACTAACATCCAGGTAAACGGAGAAGATTACATAACAGTGAGCTACATGATCTTTATGGGAAACCAGATGTAATAGGGATAGTTAAATCTCGTAGTCTACTTGGACAGATATGGTACGAATGAAAGAGGGGCATGGAAACTCCTTATAAGAAAACCAGAAGCAAAGCGCCTGTTATGCAGAACGAAATTAGGTGGCATAATTACATTAAACATTATATTTGAGGGAGGTATATTATACAGGAGATGATTATTGGGAAATATTAGCTCAGGATAATGATATATGGAGAGCGTACGTCCGCGCTTCCAAGAACATTCGGGTTTGATAGTGTCAGTGAGTAATTATTTATCCTCATCATCTGCATTCATGGATTAGGTCTGTTGACCCGTTCCGACTTCAGCCCATCTCTTTCTAGGTCTGCCCACATCTCGGGTGCCTTTAGGATTGTATTTTGTTATTTGTTTTGGATATCTATCTTCATTTATTCTGTCTATGTGCTGCTTCCATTTTTGTCTATATGTATCTATTTTATCAGTTATTGCAAATATTTCAAGTTCCTGTCTTAATTATTTATCCTATGTTCAGTAATTTAATTTATTTTCTTCTCTTAATGTAAGATACCATGTTTCACACACCACAGAGTACCACATGAAGATTATCGTTTTATACATTTTAATCTTTAGATTCTTCGTCAACGAATAAGGAGATAAGGGACAAAGTAAGCATTCTGAATAATCAATTGAGTTGGTGTTTACTTGATGAAAATCCATATTTATTAATTAAATAAAAATAAAACTTAGTTTTATTTGATTTTCATATTTATTAAGATATAAATCAGTGACAGCTGTTTCGGTATTACATGTCTGAAGAAGGTACAGTGTACCGAAACAGTTGTCACTTTTTATATCTTAATAAATATGAAAATCAAATAAAATTAAGTTTTATTTTTATTTAATTAATTCTGAATAATAATCAGAAAATGCTCTTTAGGATAAAACTAACAAACTGTAATGCTCAAGCAAACCTTACGCCTAATACGGATTGTTCCTATCCTTAGCCAACTGAATCCAGTTCATCCAGCTCATATCTTCGACATCCAGTTTCTTTAGATTCATAAAAATAAATTTAAGTCCTATTTTTATTAAGACTGAATATAATATAGCTTCGTAGTATAGCCTATATTATGCCTGTATGTATAATTCTAAACTAACCTATTGATCCTACCGAAATTGGATATTCATGGTCGACCGGACCTAAGTTCTCCATATACCCCTCTTCTATACAAAAATCCTTCTAAATTCACCTACCTCAAATCATGTTTAATGTTACTGTCCCATTTTATTTTTGTCTTACCTACTGGATACTTTCCATCTGGTTTTCCTGCAGGTCTAAAACGTTTCCATATAGAGAGATAGGTACCTATTTTATTCTCCTTGCTCGTCGCAACAAAAAAAAAACGTAACTATTCTTATTTCAACTGGTTTCCCACAAATATCTTGTAGCTCCCTGCTATTTTCTCTATTCACGTATCTGTTCATCTTTCTTTGGTTTTAAAATGTTTCCTGAGCTCTGTGATCATGATCGCGTGGACCTACGTTCTCCATATACCTCAAATTTTACAGAAAATCTTTGTAAATTCACCTATCTCAAATCATGTTTAATGTCATTGTTCCATCTTATTTTTGCGTACCTACTGGGTACTTTCCATCTGGTTTTCCTGTAGGTCTCAAACATTTCCATATATACATAGGTACCTCTTTTATTCTCATTGCTCGTCGCAACATAGGCCTAAGAGACGTAACTACTTTTATTTCAACTGGTTTCCCATAAATATCATGTAGCTCGCTGCTATTTTATCCATTCACTTATTTGTTCATCTTTCTTTGGTTTAAAACTTTTCCTGATCTCTATGTTCTCAATAACTCAAATATTTTCCCTTCTTTTAAAGTAAGAGGTCATGTTCAGCATTCGTACAATATAGTTAGTAGAATCGGTTAAACTTTTAGTTGAACGTTCTATTTTTAAAGGATTTACATTAATACGAAACCCTGTAATGCTTATTATTATTATTATTATTATTATTATTATTATTATTATTATTATTATTATTATTATTATTATTATTATTATTATTATTATTACGAAGAAGTGCCAGAAAGTCTAAATTAGAACGTGTCACAAATAAGGAAATTAGAAACATAATGGAAGCAGAAGAAAGCATAATTGAAAGAATTGAGGAGAAGGAATTAAAGTGGTTAGGACATGTTTTAAGAATGGAAGATGAGCGATGGCCGAAGCAACTATATGAATGGCATCCGAACAGAAAGAAGAAAAGAGGAAGACCAAGGTTAACATGGAAGGAAAACATGAAGACAGTAATGCAAGCTAGAGGGCTAAGCAATGAAGATGCCCAAGACCGTAAGGCTTTGGAGGTTTGGCACGGGAAGACGGCAGCAGCTGTAAAAACCCGAAGATAGAGAGAGATTATTATTATTATTATTATTATTATTATTATTATTATTATTATTATTAGCTACGCTTATGGAGCCTATGTTTAATTTCTTTCTGCATAGGTATTTTAATTCCTTACACTTATTAATTAAATGCGAGAATAAAATGTGGATACAACTGTGAATCTGGTCAGTAATTTGTTTATAGGAAAAAAAAATATTCACAGTGCTTAATAATGAAAGAATATAAAAATACTGATCATGAATCAAATAACTGGATAAATGGAGAAAGTATAAATTACATCCACTACATGAGGATAGTATTAAATTGTTAAATTAAAATAGACTGAAAGTGCATTTAAAAAGTACATATATTACTAACAATGTAGAAGAATTTCATCACGAAATGCAGAATTATATATCATGAGGTATTTTGAAAAGCTGTAGGAGAAGACAGGATTAGTAACAATAATTATGATTGGTGGAATTATATAATATGGAGGAAGTAGTTGTAGAAAATAAAAATGGTAATTAAAGTGGTTAAATCATAAGAGTCGAGATAACTTTGAAGAATATAAAAATAAAAGAAAATACAGAAGGAAAGAGAAGCAAAATAAAATGTGTGTACATCTGTGTTTGGAAATTGGAAGTTTGTTGGTGGCAATCAATCGATTGTAGTTTGGAAATTTTGAAAAGTAATATGGTTAATTTTAAACACGATAGCTTAAATATCATTGCAATTAATATGTTGTTAAATCATTATGAAGCGCTCCTTGTAGAAAATAGATCTAAGATAATTGATTATATTTTTAATAATCCTGAAAAAAATGAAAATGTTTATATTGTTTCCCTGGATGTAGTAATAGCAGTCAGAGAAATGAAAAATCATGGATGTCCGTGTCCAGGTGGTATCCCGTAGATTACATTAAATATCATAGAAGAAGTTTGATGGATATCTTTACAAATACATGTATTATACATAATACAATATCAAAATATCAATTATGGAAAAGTCCTATATTTCATCAATATACAAAAAGGAAAATTGTAAGATCCGGGAAGTTATGGAGGGATAAGAGTTAATAGTTCAGTGAACAGACAATTGGTAGAATTAAAAAAAAAAGAAGACTAGAAGAGGTACCAAGAGTAAATGAATGAAGAATATAATGGATTTACCCAAAGAAGATAACATATGGATGGATATTTATAGTACGACAAATGGTGAGAAAGGGGGTTATCAGAAGGTTTGGAAACATATATGGCATTTATTGGTCTAGAAAAAAACCTTTGACCAGGCTTTCTTATAGGAAGATTTGTGAAAATGCAGATAAAAAACTGGCTCTTAAAAATTATGCAGGATTTTTACAGAAATAAAGGAGCATATAATAAACTAGAAAAGCGTTTGTCTCAATTCACTCATGAAAAGGACTTATCTTGTAATAGAAGTTATTTTTTCAAGTTACTTCAAAAAGAAGATGACCTTAATCACGAAGGATGCATTTTGAAACAGAAAGGTGACTTCAGCTGCAAGATCATTGAATAATAATACTAATACCAATACTACTACTACTACTACTACTACTACTACTACTACTACTACTACTACTACTACTACTAATAATAATAATAATAATAATATAATAATAATAATAATAATAATAATAATAATAATAAGATAATATAAGAACAGACTTAAATGTATATTGTCTATAAGCTTTTCTCTCCTTGATTTTAACAATTCTGATGGGATCCTATCTGAACCTCATGCTTATTACTGTGCATCTTTAATTTTTCTATTGCCATTTCAATCTATAATGCACTTGGCGCTGTGACTAACACTTCTCCTGCCTGTAAATCATCCTCTTCAATAACCTGTTCTCTATACATATTTAATAAAAGTAAAGTGATCCCACAACAGGCCCACGTTTTCTAGACAATCGGCACTTTATGTCAGCCGGGTTGTCAGCCCTGCGTGACGGCCGCCTTTACCCCCAGAACAAGCGTCTGGTACTCATTTCCGTTAGAGGCTGAGTCGACCCCAGGGCCATAGTGCCGCCAGAGGGTTTGGGTCAGTTTAAAAATCCTGACCCCAACGGGACTTGAACCTTCGACCCTCCGGCATGTAGCTCAGTGCCTTAACCACTACGCTACGTAATTTTTCTCTCTATTATATATAGTCTACTTATGGAATCTGCAATTATACCCCCAGTTTCACTCATAATTATATTTGTTCTAACCTAAAACTCTTTCCTTTCTTAGTAGTTTCCTGTCTGACGTTATCCAATTATTCTAAATTTAACTAATATGGCTCGTGTAATCAGCCAATATTGATATTTATTTTCTATACTGTGTCGGCTCATTTGTCATCAAACTATTTCTTATTTTGTCTCTTTTTTTTAAATAACCAAATCTTTCTGATGCTGACATTTCAAAAATATATCTTAGAGTATCCCAATTTTTATTTAATCTAATATCTTCTTCGGTTGTCACATTTTCATCTGAACACTCTAGTATTTCAAATATAATAGCATTTGCTGTCTGGTTTCATAGAGCAGTTGATCATTTCTGATTTTTTTAAATTCAAAAATTTAAGTGCTAACTTCAGCGTTTGTTCCTGCCACAAGTGATAATCGTTCATTGATTTTAACCATGACCAAATGATGATCCGGATTGCAGTCTGTCTCTCCAACTGATCTAACGTCGATTATCTAGCGTTCATCTACTAATATATGATCTATCTGGTTTCGAGTTTTACTTCTTGTCACAAATCAGCTTAGCGACCCTAAAACTGTAGATTCGACACTAATGTAGGTCATTTGGACTTTTATTTTTCACCCCAGGAATGCTAAGTGCCAAACTTGGGCTTAAATGCCATCGGCACTCTAAAAGTTAACCTAGCCTCCCCGAAATATATGGTTTCGATAGTAATACCCATCGATAATTTTCGATCAATTTTACGTGTCACTTTACTTGCACACTTTTAAGGGAGCTTGGTATATTTTCCCAAATTGAAAGTCATATGCGTATCAAACATATTTCACTGACATGCTCTAAGTAGTCCACCGCTGTAGTCACGAGGTAGCGTGCTGCCTTGTCACGCAGCGGGCCCGGGTTCGATTCCCGGTCGGGGCAGTTTTTCTGGGTGAGGTTTTTATCGGCGTTTTTCTCACCTGTAAGACAAATGTCAGGAAAACTTTAAGCCCCAAACGGTCCCCGAAAACATATGGCCATCATTATCACCCTTATCATTATCATCATCATCATCCTCATCCTTCACCGGTGTGGAAAGCAATGGGAAGCTACCACACCTACAATTCCCTAGTAAAGCTGCAAGCATAGCATGAAAATACTATGATTGCAGTGAAGGACCTGCCTTCGGGCAGAATTACTATGGATGGATGGATGCTCTAAGTGTCCGAAAGTTGTAACCAATCTGTAACTTATTATTCTACTATATACATACAAAATAGCTTATTTGCTAATCCATAAAATATACTAGATATCCACGAAATAGTTCAAACCTGTTGAGCATTTAAAGCGTGATTGAATAACAAACATCCAAAACATTAGCATTTTTAATAAGTTGCCTAGATATTAGTGTGTTAATTCACTAGAACTATTTGTAAAATTAATTTTAAATAAATTAAAAATCACGAAAGATTCGCTCTAATTCATTATTGAAATTTTGTACGTGCATTTGCTTATAGATGAACATGGTCAAGAAAATTAAAAATAATCTCCACATTAAATATTTCTATGTTTTAAACTTAATATACTAAATTCATTAAATTCATAAATACGCGTAACGTTGATAAAGATACACATATAACAGATGAAAGGGTATATGTTACTACATGCCAGGTGAGGAACATCTACACAGATGGTATGTGTTCTAATTCCAGTTAGAATCAACTAATATGAATAATGTGGGATAATTAAATATTTCATAAGAAGCCACTTAAATAAAGACTAGTTATTAATTAAATAAAAATAAAACGTAGTTTTATTTGATTTTAATATTTATTATATAATTCAGTGACAGCTGTTTCGGTACACTGTACCTTCTTCAGACATGTTAACAAATTATGAATTGTGTTCCAACTAATCTAAGCAACAATACAACAATATTTATTTAAATTTTTAAATTTAACAAAGGGGATTCATTCAATAAAATATCTAAATTCAATAAAATATCCAAACACTTCAAAAAGTTGAACATTAATGTGGCATTTAAAACTAATAAAACTCTACAAAATATAATAAAAAACAATAAAACCAAAACAAAAAAAGAAAAATTATCAGGTGTACATGAATTGAAGTGTGGCACATGTGACAATGTCTATATAGGACAAACTGGTAGACCTTTTATATCTCGGATAAAGGAACACATGAGAGCATATAACAGAAATTTAGAAAATTCAAACTATGCTAACCACCTATTCCAATTTAATCATTGTTTCGATCCAAATTTTGAAATTTTACATATTTGTGATAAGGGTAAGAAGTTAGATCTTTTGGAGGCTGAAGAAATTAATAAGTTTAAAAGTAGTAAAAAACTGTTAAATTCTCAACTTGATTTGAATGAATCCCCTTTGTTAAATTTAAAAATTTAAATAAATATTGTTGTATTGTTGCTTAGATCAGTTGGAACACAATTCATAATTTGTTAACATGTCTGAAGAAGGTACAGCGTACCGAAACAGATGTCACTGAATTATATAATAAATATGGAAATCAAATAAAACTACGTTTTATTTTTATTTAATTAATAAATATGGATTTTCATCAAGTAAACACCAACTCAATTGATTAAAGACTAGTTAATTTAAATCAGTTAAATAATTCATAAATATAAATTTACAATTTATGTATAGTGTAATAGCCTTTAATGATTAGGGATATAGCCAAACAGGTGGGGCTCATATAATTTCATGTTTTAAGATTTTTTAATGTAATGAAACGTACCTTGTTCAATTTGTCCATGTGCATGATCTTCTTCCTCGGCGTAATCTTCAAATTCTTCAAAGCTCTCTTCCAAAGATGAAGTAAAGGATTCCTCTTCATTGCTTCTTAAATATTCACCATCATTGTGATTATCATAAGTCTGAATGTGGTGCCCGAAGCTCTTTTGTGTGATATTAGATGACTTCCCCTCATCATTGCTTAATATAGTTCTATTTTCAGTGCCTTGTTTCACTGATGAATTTTCAACAAACTCCCATTGACGTGTTCTATCACTATTTTTTCTATCAAAGATGATAATATCACTGTCTTTAAGTTCATATTCTTCTAAAGAGCTTTGAGGAGCAGACGTTCCTCCAGAATCTAAGGCGCTTTTATTCTGTGACAATGGATACCAGTTAGTGTTATTGTGGACAATTCCTGAACTTGAATTGGCCCTAGTAAGATATTTTTCGTTTTGATTTTCTCCTTCACTGGAATTTATAAGCAATAATAATATCACTATAAAAGCAATTAAAGTGTTATGTCGAATTAATTCGCACAAACATCTTGGCATAAAATATTTTAATGAAAGTTCCATTGTTCGTTTTAATATTTAAAACGTTTTCAGGAAACGAATGAATGAACAATTGCCAAATGAAGTTATCTGCAGTATGTGTGTAAATTTTACATAGCTTTTTTTAATTTCTCATTTGAAATTTAATTTTGCAGAATTAATAATGTGAGAAATCAAAACAAAAACCAAAATATTTGATACAAAATATTATTTTATAATTTAATTATAATTCGGATTTTCTTAAAGAGTAGATCAGTTATTTTAACACAAATCACACGTTTTGGTAATAATACGATGGAAGTTGATTATGCATGCAAAACGTGTATTTGCTTTGTCAATGTTTAAAGTTTAAGAAATTCTAACATGTCTATTTTTGTTATAATAACACACAATGCAATTATCATTTTCACGTTTTCTACAGTATTAATTTGTTAGAAGATTTTGCTAGTTAAGTGTCTTTTAAATTAAGTTTCGTGTACGTAGAATTGATATAAAAATTAAAAAAAGTATCATATCACACGAATAAAAGTATAGGTTTTTGTAACTTTAATTTCACTATTCGTATCTCACTGATATCATAGTTTCAAATAAAATTCTTAAAAATATAGAAAACACCGAATTCTTATGATTTTAGAAAGCGCCTCCAGACAATATTTCCAACAATTTTTAGATATTTTATATAATTGGAATAAAACATAATTTTGTGTAAGAACACATGCACCAAACTATCTTCTGTGGCAGAAATCGTACTAAAAGATGACACAAATCATTTATTGCATATCTAGTATCCAAACAATTTCTATTTTCTAAAGCTTCTGTTCAGGTATTGGTTAAGCAGTGTGTACCTTGTAAAGTCCTTATTTCCCCTCCACTCATAACACTTATTGGTCGTAAATCCTGGTTATTTGGAAGACCACTTCAAACTCTAGCAGTGTCTGAATGTCAAGTGACAACGCTTGGTTTCCTTCCTAATTTCTTTTTCTTCTTGTGTTTTTACCCTAATTTATGGATACTACTAAAAAGCAATATTTTATACTTGAATTCATATCTTTCCTCCCTATTATTTCACGGTTCTGTAAGTTTGAGTTGTTTCTTGTGTTACAGTTTGCTGGAAACTAGCATATTTCAGAGGCAGACATCACGTATATCATAATGACATGAAATAGCGGACAATTCCTGACAACGCCTCACGTTTTTAGTATCCCCTCCAGGGTAAGAAAAAATATGTGAGACGATGAGTAACTGTTTGCTAATTTTATGATATAAAATAATGATCATACTGTCTTATCTTGATCTAACATCTAGATAAAAGACATCCGTCAGGAGGGGGAAGTAATACTGAGAATTTAGAAGGATAGAAGGTAATTATGATATTTTATCACAAGTCACTTATTAAGGAGTTACATGTAAAAGAATGAAATTATAAACCTAGTACTCCTGTCTTTGTCCCTGCACAAGATTTTTAATTTATAACATTACCTTATTCCATGAGTTTTAATCGAATTTGTTGAATAATATAATAATAATAATAATAATAATAATAATAATATAATAACAATGACCAATAGCAGGATATCAAAGAACAGACAAAAAACATACCACAGAAATAAGACAACAACTAAAAGTAGAGGACTTAAACACAACAATAGAAAAATACAGAACAAACTGGAAAGAACATTTGGAAAGGATGACTGAGAATAGAATACCAAAAGCAGCATACAGCTATTCACCACGAGGAAGAAGAAGTTTGGGAAGACCAAAGAAAAGATGGAAAGAGCAGCAATTTGAAGCCGGAACAGACTAGTAAATAAGCCTAAAACGTGAAGAAGAAGAAGAAGATTATTTATTCTCTTAGAGTTAAAGCCATAAACCTTCTTTTCCACTCAAACAACGAGATTGTAGGCTTCTACAATTTTTAATCAATCAGATTTTTCCAATTTCCCGATTTGTTGTAAAAAAAAAAATATCTTCAACTCATGTCAAGCTCAGGTTCAGGTCGAGGCATGAGACGAGATGAAGACCCTATATTTTAGAGGTCTGTGAACGACAAGGGTACCGGCCGACCACTCCTGATACACCGTCACAGGGGCGGATAAATGAAATGGATGAGATAAATATAGAGAGATGGTGGAATGAAATTCGTGGCAAAATGGGAGAAACCACGAAAAAAACCTGCCAAACAGTGATAATAATAATAATAATGATAATAATAGTATTAATATTAATAATAATATATTATTATTATTATTATTATTTATTCTGGCAGGGTTAAATTCGTGAGACATCTTTCATACAGTTTATTTTAATTGATATAATTTTTCTAATTCCATGAATTCTAATACGATTTGTTGAAGAACAAGAAGAAAAAGAAAATTGTATTTTATATATTGTTTGGGAACTAGATCATAAAGCCCTCTATTAACTCAACCAGCACAAATATACAAAATAAAAATTAGAACGATGACATACAATATAAAAGTTGTAATAAACGTCAAGTTACTTGGATCATAACAGACAACATCGTATTAATTACTATTAGTAGTAGCTACCATCGCTAGAGGTAGCGGCAATGGAAGAGAGAATATAGTGTTGCTTTGTACTTTTTTTCGTTCATGATTACTATTCGATTTTATATTTAATATTTAAACAGAATATAGGCTTACAAAGAAAGAAAGGCGACCGCATACCCAAACCGATGAAGAACTTCAACCCAAAAAGTAGAATAAATTTTCGAAGATCGAAGATGTTGAATAGTGTTAAAGAATTAGATTGGACAAGTCTTTATGAGATCGGGTCCTTATGACCGATGACTATGATGATGATATTTATTTAATTAAATTATGTAACTGTGATATTTTCTTTGTGATGTTTTATGTTAACTAATGTTATTAAATAATATTAATATATTTTGAAATACATGTACTGAATTGTAGACAGGTGTTGTGACTACGTGTTGTCCTTTTTAAATGAAGAGACGATGGTGAGAATGTGTTCATATTAATTTATTTTATAGTATTTCAACGCGCTAAGGCGACATGCTGCCATCTGTTATTAAGTTATAGGTACTAGTTTGTTCATCTTCATCACTCAATAACTGTTGTTACATCCCGGGTCCGGTTTTGATAACTGGCGTGGTTGAAATATTAATTGTAACATATTCATTTCAACTGCCTCGAATGATTTTAATGAATTATATCCCAAATTTAAAAGGGGGGAAAAAAAAAGAAACTCCAAATTTATATATACTTACTTAATACTTAATACAGGCTTTCCACTTTATAGCAGTTTGCCTTTGATTCCTGCTTTCCAGAGATTCTTATCTTCCCATTGTCCATCTTCCATACCCCTCTTCATCATGGCGTCATATATTATTCCTCTTCTACTTCTTCCCCTCCTCCTTCTGCCTGGTACCATCCAATCCAACACCTGTTTAGGCCACTGGTCTTCCGGTATCCGTTGTACATGTCCATACCATTGTAGAGCTCTCTTTGTTATCCTATCGATAACAGTTTCTTGTGCATCCATTTCTTGTCTGATATATGTATTTCGAATATGTTGTAGCCTGGATATTCTCATACTTCTCCGTAATCCATCCATTTCTGTCGCCAAGATTCTTTTCTGCATCCTTTCATTTATTGTCCAGTTTTCTGATCCATATGTAAGTATCTTCTCTCCTTCTTCTACTACAAGGTTTAGGCTATGCAGCCTGTTCCGGCGAAGTTAAAAGTGGAGTCCATCTTCTACGTGGTCGGCCAACATCTCTTGTTCCTCTGGGATTATACAGGAAGGTTCTTTTTGGTATTCTTTCGTTGTTCATTCTCATTAAGTGTTCTGTCCATTTCTTATTATTTTCGCTGATTTTATCTTCAATTTTATATATATTTAATTCTTCTCGTATAGTTTCATTCCTTATTCTATCCGCTCTTGTGCATCCTTTCACATTACGTAAAAACAGCATTTCCGCAGTCTGTATCCTGCCATATGTAAGTATACTTTCTATTATTGCCTGTATAATCCCTTTTTTTTGTTTTTCTGGTCAAATTTCTATTCCATAAAAGACCATTCAGGGATCTAATCGCCTTCCTTGCACAATTTACTCTGTTAATAATATCTTTTTCACAAGTACCAGATTTATCTATTATAGATTCAAGATATTTAAATTCTTCAACACGTTTAATTATCATATTATTTATTTGTAGGTCTTCTGAATTTCCTCCGATTACCATATATTCTGTTTTAATATAATTTATCTTCAGTCCACCTACCTCAAATGCATCGACCAACTTTCTGATCATATATTCTATATCTTCTTTATCTTGTCCTATTATAATCTGGTTATCAGCGAATAATAAATTGTGGCGTAAATGGCCATTAATGTTGATTCCCATTCCCCTACATGACTTATTCCATTTCATTAATACATCTTCTAAATATATCTTGAACAATGTTGGTGACATCCCGCATCCTTGTCTTAATCATTTTGTTATATCAAATTCTGAGGATATTCTATTTCCAACCTTAATGCTTGCTTTACAATCATACATTCTTTTTATAAAATGTATGAGAGATTTAGATATTCCAAACTTCTCCATTGCCACCCAAAGCTTGTTGATGGGTACAGAGTCATATGCCTTTTCCAGGTCTATAAATGCCATATGAACTTCTTTTCCTTCAGCGAACATCTTTTCCGTAATCTGCCTGATCACAAATATATTATCAAGGCACGATTTACCTGCTGTGAAACCTGTTTGTTCTTCTGATATTCTATTTTGTATTATATATAAAAGATGGTGGTGTATATATTTAATCGACGGATTGTGCATCAGATATTTGGATGAAATTTCAAACCTCTCTGCAGGACTTACGTCGAAAACGCATATATTAGTTGCTAGCCATTTGTCATCGGATGTGGGAAGACGTTATGCCTGTTTCCTTGCTACTTTTGAACAGGAGTAGGCTACATGCCGGCATAATTCACAGTTATATTCAAACCCTTAAACATGCACTTCTCTCTATACACGATATCCATCCATCCATAGTAATTCTGCACGAGGACATGTCTTTCACTGCAATCATAGCATTTTCATGCTATGCTTGCAGCTTTACTAGGGAATTGTAGGTGTGGTAGTTCCCGTTGCTTTCCACAATTCACAATATAAGAATATGTAATATACGTAAAATGGTCTGTAGAAGTGGTGCATAAAATTTAAATTAGACCAAATTAACATTAATTTTCCGCCTAACACGGAACCGGAAGCTTAAAAAGTGCTGAAGGGGCATAGGAATACACTTATAATAATAATAATAATAATAATAATAATAATAATAATAATAATAATAATAATAATAATAATAATAATAATAATAATAATAATAATAATAAATATTAATTACCCTGCATTTTTGTTAAGTCTGCTAATGCTTTCAATATTAAGGTAACGTTTTGAAGGAATATAATAATATTTATATATGTTCTGGTGGAGTAATGGATACCATGCTCGTCTCTGGTTCCATGGGGTTCGTGGATTCATGGTCGTCTGAGGTCTATGGATTTTCAAGGCCGTAAAATTCTTGAGCCTAGCATCATTCGTGAAGAGAAGTGAAGCCAGGGCCCCGTGTCACAGATTAATGTAACATAAAAGAACCCCAAGCCTCGGAGCAAAAATTTATTGGAAATTTCACGTCTGGATTTGAATTACGATACTAATGAACTGAGATGCTATTGAGCGTCTTTAAAAAAATACCTACCTAATAATAATATTTATGGACGCACATATGATTATTTTTATAAATAAAATGTATTTATTATACTTACATATGTTGTTACTTTAAGAGAAAAGAAAAGAAAATGAGGTGCAGAAAGAAATTCAAACATAGATTCAACTCTGAAAACGCATACTATTATCTTTCACAGAATCTCGTTGTTATCCCAACTTCTGTCTAAAAAAGTAATACACATATAACAAGGATTCCTTCTGTTATATTCTATGGAAGCGATATATTATGGTCTTTCGTTTTAAAAGAGGAGAAAATATTAAAATAAACTACTTAGGAAACTTTTTGGAAAGACGCAGATTAATGGAAGAAACAACATAAGATAGGTACATGATTCTTACGAGAAACCAGATGTTATAAAAAAGGTTATCTCTCGGAAACAGTGATGAGCAGAATATTTGACAGGAATGGAGAATGACAGAGGGACATGGGGACTTCTTGTAGTAAATCCAGACGGAAAGGAAGAAACAACATAGGAGAGGTAAATGATTCTTATGAGAAACCAGATGTAGTAAAAAGTTATCTCTCGTAGACTGTGATGAGCAGGACAAGTGGCAGGAATGAGGAATGTAAGAGGAAATGGAAATTTTTTGTAAAACAAAAAAAAACAGACTGAAAGGAAGAAATAAAATAAGGGAGTTATATGAATTTGATAAGAAACCAAATGTAATAAAAATTATCTCTGGTTGACTATGATGGCCAGGACATGTTACATGAAAGGGAAATACAAGAGGGGATAAGAACTCTTGTAGGAAGACCAAATCTAGAGTGATCAATAAGTAAGTCGAGAATGATGTTATAGAATAATATTTTGCATAATTTAAGGGAATACTTGGAGAAAATAATAAGTAGATATGGACAGTTTATGTCAGATCGGTCATGAACTTCGGGATCGATAGTTCCATTTTGAGGTAGTTATTACAGACCTAGGATTTTTGGTTTATTAACCACCTGAAATAGGTCTTAAAACTGTAAAATAGGTTCTAAAATACTATTTCAATCTTTTAAATATTTAAATATATATAGGACCTATTGTTTAATTCTTTAATATCGTCCGATTCCTAATAGCCAATTTTGTCAGTACATCCAATCTCCTGGTTGTAGAATTTTCTCCTTCATGTATAAATATATTCACTGGCTCCGGAAAGTTTCAGGTCTTCCATTTTTAAAAAAGTGTTACTTATTTTAACAGAAAAATGAACATAAGAATCATGTAATTAATAAAATAAATAAAGTTAACTAACTGTAGCAAATGTATTATTGAGCATTAAATAAAATTGTCATGTTTTTAAATTTGTTATGCTCTGACAAACTTTCGAAGATTTCCGGAGTCTTGGCAAACTTCTACTTGAATGAATTATATAGATTTAATTAAAAATGTATTTTTATTTAATAAGTACAAAATAGGTGGCAATAGGTGGAGTAGATATTTTAGAAAAAAAATATTAAATTGGATGTAACGACTGTGATACGAAAATAGGTTGAACAAACAAGAATATATATTTTAACCAGATTCAATGAACATAGTACATTTCAGATCAATAGAATTGAAAAATCTGGAATTGATCAGCATATTTCTGATTACGGTCATGTTATCGATAAAAGTAACCTTATACTGGTTCGTTCGCCCATTGATTTCAAATTCCTTGACGTCCTTGAAAGTTTAGAAATCTATAAAAATTAGGACAAAATTATGAATAAGGGCAATAGCCCTATTCCATACAGCGCCCTCGTTTGTTTAATTGAAAGAAAAGAGGATTAGTTTTATTATGCCATACAGTTTACGTGTACTTGACTACGTCATGTGACATGGTTTGTTTTTAATTGGATTCTGTTTATTCATTTACCATGTTTGTCTTTAGTCAATGTTTAGTCTTGAGAATGTTGAAACATGTTGATTTTTTTAAATTTTTATTTGGTGAAATGGGTACATTGACTACATGTTTTACGATTTTATCACAAAGAAGATCATTAGTTTGTTAGATATATTTTAGAGACAATTGAATTATTTCAGGAGGTATAACTTTTCAATTAACTAACTAACTAACTCACTTGAACTATCGAACCTGTAGATTCATGACCGCGCGGACATAAGCGCTTCATACATCCCTATCCTGAGCCAATGTTTTCCAATCATCCCCTGTATAATCTACTTCCCTCAAACCATAGTTAATATTATTCTCCCACCTCATTCATGGTCTACCAACTGGGCGTTTTCCCTCTGGTTTTCCTATAAGAAGTTTCCATGCACGTCTTTCATTCCCCATTCGTGCCACATGTCCTGCCATCGCAGTCTACGAGACTTAACCGTTCTCATTATATCTGGCTTCTTATAAAGACCATGTAATTCACTGTTATGCAGTCTTCTCCATTCACCTGTCTATTCATCTCTCTTTGGTCCAAAAATTTTCCTAAGAACTTTATTCTCAAATACTCGTAATCTCCTATCCTCCCTTAAAGTAAGAGTCGATGTTTCGCATCCATATAATATAACTGGTAGAATAATAGTTTTATATATTTTCAGTTTAACGATTTTTGAAAGGAGTTGGGAAGTCAAGAGTCTGTATAATAGCACGCACTTCCAGAATTGAGTAGATATATATATATATATATATAGTAAAGCTGCAAAGCAAAGCATAAAAATGCTATGATTGCAGTGAAAGACCTGCCCTCGGGCAGAATTACTATATATATATATATATATATGTTTTATTATTTCTGGAAAATAATAGGCATAAAACATATAATTCGAGGTTTATATATAATACAAACATGTAAGTTTGGGGGATAGGTACGTTATCTCGTCTACGGTTGTAATAGTTATGTACGTAACAAGGGATGTAAATAGTGCATTACAAGTCGAGGACGTGTTGAGCCCGAGATTTAGCGAGGACTAGCAAATAAGTTCTAGACTAGTAATATATTTATTTCCAGAATTGCGTATATAATTTTGTTCACTCCTATACTAATAATTATGTTTAATTTTTATATTTCGTGTGAATTTATATGTTGGTTTGAAGAGTTGATAGCAAGGGAATGTTGTTAAAAAACTGCAATTGTTTATTGTTGTCTGAATTAGTGGCAAACACTTTAAATAACAGTTTCAGACCGCATATTAATTACAGATACGATTAATTATGATGTAGGGGTAGCGGCGAATAACTGCGATTCGTTTTCTGTTACCGGTAAAGTCGAAAAATATATATGAAAAATTATGCAGAATATTTAAGTGTGATACAATAAAATTGTACTGTAATACTCAACAAAATTTTAAGTATGTAACATTTTTACATTATTAATTAAGTCAATTACTTTTCTTCCCTAGGGAAGTAAGTTGAGCAATTACATACCACTGTCAATGGTTACCAAGGCCTCTCTGGTAAATTCAACTTACTTCCCTAAAAACAGAATGATAATTAGGCCTTTATTAGTATAGGAGTGAACAAAATATATTGTAGTCGTGCTCATCAAGTTTATTATTATGCTGACATCCGTTGTTATGCGCTCATTTGTTCTGGTAATGTGATTACATCACTGCCATTTTTACATTACTAGTTTTTTATTCAGTGTTTTGGTAATCTATTTTTCCACTTGGAAAATTATTTTAAAAAGTGTAAATTATATATATATATATATATATATATATATATATATATATATATATATATCTAGGATTTAAAAAGAGATCAGGGCTTGCTTGGTTCAGGTTAGCGGCATGGAAATTTTTAAAAATTAGCGACGATCACGATATGCGAATATGTCCGATGTGCGGGAGCTTTGAAGACGAGATACATATATTAGGAAAATGCAATGATTTAGAATATTGGAGGCATCAGTTATTATCGGAAAGATTTCTAAATTCAAATCGTGAAAGATTGGCATGTTACGAGTTACTGGTAAACCCAGAAAATTGGATAAACTTGGGTAGATTTCTGGACAAAACGCGGAAAATAAGAACAACACTTATTCAGGAATAAATAAATATGTTAAATTGCAATACCATTAATTCTTAATAATTCTGCATAACTAAGTTAATGTATAATGTAATTGTATTTATATCTAATTGTGATATTATTGTGTTTTTTTAATGTCAACTTATTGTAACGGACTGTCAACAGCACGTACGGCTTACTGCCCGTACGATCCATATTTGTAAATAACATTGTATGTATCTTACTTTTAGTTTAATAAAGTCCTTTTAGTTTAGTTTATATATAAAAGGATATTTTAACGCGAATGGTTAGTATGAATGTTACAAAGGTTCACAAGTTATAAACATTTCGATTCTTATTGATTATCTCCAATTGTCCACCGCTGTGGTCTCGAGGTAGCGTGCTGCCTTGTCATGCAGCGGGCTCGGGTTCGATCCCCGGTCGGGGCAGTTTTTCTGGGTGAGGTTTTTATCGGGGTTTTTCCTCACCTGTAAGACAAATGTCAGGAAAACTTTAAGGCCCAAACGGTCCCCGAAATCATATGGCCATCATCCTTACCATTATCATCATCATCATCATCCTTCACCGGTGTGGAAAGCAACGGGAAGCTACCACACCTACATAATTCCCTAGTAAAGCTGCAAGCATAGCATGAAAATGCTATGATTGCAGTGAAGGACCTGCCTTCGGGCAGAATTACTATGGGTAGATCTCCAATTACATTTTTCGATAACTTTTCATGCTGTAAACTATTATTTTTCTCCTTCTTCCCCTTAATCAGCTTGTAATTATAATAAAATAAATATTTTCCAGTCATAACATTAAAATTATAATAACAACGCAGGTCATTAGGTCTCCACAATTTATTATGCCGAGAACGGCTGGGTCACTCAGGTATATTTGTATAATTTATTATGTGCCTGAAGGATGATAAAAATTATCGTTTAAAACTTATTCTCTGGTAAATAGAATAAAACGACTTGTAAGCTGAATTTTGAATCATAAATCTGTGATTATCTCAGAAACAATATTTTGTAGACTGTTTTTTTAGAGTATTACTTTGTAAGCGTGGTAAATATGTATTGATCTGATTTTCCCACATTCTAAGGCACAAGCTTAAAATGGAATTAAAACATTATAATTGTTCAATATTTAATAATTATTCTCTTACATCAGTGTGGTCCAACACTTTTGTAGTTACAGCCCATATTTTTTCTAGATCACCATTAGATCAATATTTTGGAATTCATATTATTTATTAATAAAAGGAAGAAATATATTATTTACTTTATAGTGTTATTTATTTTACAATTTTGAAGAGTACACTAATAAAATGCTAGTATTTGTAAAGTAAAGGAGTTTTTTTATATACACCTTTGGTGTAATGGCAACGTCGTTGCCTCAGATACAGCTGGCCCGGTTTCGATTCCTAGCTCGACAAGTTTACGGGGTGATTTTTTTATGGTATTCCTCGCCTATAAGAAAAGAAACGAGTTAATGTGTAGCCCTCTTCCCAACTGGCAACTCTTAACACTACTTACAAACACGTTTAAGCAAGCTATACAGGCCTCAAGTCAGCAGCCCTACCAGAGTACTCGGGTACTGATAACCAATCGCCTATAGTCCCTTAAATTAACGATGATTATAGAAGAAACTTAACTAGTAATAAGAATAAATAGCTGCATCAAAGAGAGATGAAAAACGTACCTATGAAGACAACTACATAACTAGGATCCTCATGACCATTACGGAAACCAGATAATTATAATACAGTTACGTCTCATAGTCTGGAATGAACAGAGAGAATGTGACGCAAATTGAGAATTATACAAATGCATGGAAACTACTTGTAAAAAATCAGAGGAAAATCAATCTCTAAGGAGATAAATAACGAATTAGGAGAATAAAAATAACAATGACATGAGGGTGTTCATGTATGTAGGTCTTTTTTCCATCTTGTTAAAGCAAGCTGACAGATGAGCTTGTTTCCAGGCGACGTGTTCTGTATTTGTATTCCATTATTATTATTATTATTATTATTATTATTATTATTATTATTATTATTATTATTATTATTATTATTATTATGTTATTATTATCATCATCATCATCATCACCCAAGTGTTAGTCATAGAAGTACCGTTATGATCCGAATGAAACGCTACTGTTCTCGAGCGAACTATCCCTCAAAACATTCAGTGGTCACTTACCTTATACAGTAAAACCTGTCTATGAAGGAATATGACGGTTCCTTAAATATATTTCCGTCTTGGCAGTTTTCCTTCTTATAAAGCGTTCCCAAATTACAAGCTTCAATTTTCTCACGCAGTGTAAGGGCTTTACATGCACGCCTAAAGACATAACGTATTGACAGAAATACAGGCAAAATAGTGTATGTAACGCAGCTCAGTTTGCACGGCAATACAAAACAACTTTATTACACAAAAGCGAGAAAGAACTCAACTACAGGAAGACTGAAGAGTTTCCAAACTCCCTCGCAGGTAACGTAAGCAGGCAAGGGAAAGCGAGGGATTCCCCGCTGTCACATATAAGCAAGGGTATCCCCGCAATACCACAATGGCAACACAAGAAGGTACAACAATATAATGCAGAAAGCGTCATGTGCAGGATTTTCATGTGTGGTCATTAATACTGTAATTAGAATGTGCTTAAGAATAATTTTCCGTCATACTGAGGTAAAAATGAACTATCGGTACTTTAAAAACCAATTCATTTCCGTGTTATGAAGGCTTCCGGCTTATACAGGACGATTTACATATAAAATCATACTGTTCTGGAGATTTTTTCCCGTCTCTACACGTTTCCTTCTTATAAAGATTCTGGCTAAGAGATGTTTTACTGTAGTTGGTTGGTTCAATATGGAGAATATGACCTGTAGTATGTGGCGGTCAGTCTCATTGTTTCCTGCCTTAGTGACATTAGCCCCGGCTTAATAACGTTAGTATATACTTACTTTAGTTATTATAGTAGTATGTAATAATGTTGAGTGTAAATAACCATGTAGTTGATATTATGTTAAGGTTTATTGTTCTGAAGCGAAAACTGATTTGCTCCAAGTCTGGCACAAGACTGCCGGACTGATTTTACTCATGACTTGTATTTACATATGACAAAAATAAAATGACTGAAAAAATGCCGAAATTACATGAGAAAATTTCTTCCCCCAAGGGGGACTCGAATCAGTGATTTATTAGATCTGGCTGAGTGGAAAATAAGTCGAAAGTTTTTAACATACCACAGAAATATATAACTAATTAACTCACTAGCACTATCGACCTTGAAGGGCCATGGCCGCGCGAACATAAACTCTCCAAACATCCCTATCCTGAGGCAATGCTTTCCAATCATCCCCTGTATAATATACTTCCTTCAAATCATGATTAATATAATATTATAACCCACGTCATTCTTGGTCTACCAACTGGGCGTTTTCCCTCTAGTTTTCCTACAAGAAGCTTCCATGTACCTCTTTCTTTCCGAGACTTAACTATTCTTATTATATCTGGCTTCTTATAAAGACAGTGTAGCTCAGTGTTAAGTAGTCTTCTCCATTCACCGGTCTTTTCGTCTCTCTTTAGTTAAAACATTTTCCTAAGAACTTTATTCTCAAATACTTGTAATCTACTTTCCTCCCTTAAAGAAAGAGCCCATGTTTGGCATCCGTATAATATAACTGGGAGAATAATTGTTTAATATATTTTCAGTTTAACGTTTTTTGAAAAAAGTTTGGACGACAAGAATTCCTGTAATGCATAATATCAATATATAGTTAAATAAATAATAAATTAATTTTGCTGAAATATGTGGGAGATCATAATTATTATAAATATTTTGTTATAGGTATCCGGTTTCTTTATTCATCTGAACCGTGAAATGGAGCTCTGGAGTTGCAGTCCACACCGCTGAACTGATGATACGTGCTTGTTCAGGAACAAGGTAATATTTTAATAAACAACATTATTTATATTCATAAGAAAAATTATATTTGTTACAAAACACATAAATACAATCAGATTTTAAATAAATATGATTATAATATTCTTTCATAATATATCTTCTGCAGGTAC
The DNA here is from genome assembly GCA_030220185.1 of Diploptera punctata. Taxonomy (NCBI): domain Eukaryota; kingdom Metazoa; phylum Arthropoda; class Insecta; order Blattodea; family Blaberidae; genus Diploptera; species Diploptera punctata. The sequence goes on along the minus strand of JASPKZ010009377.1, from coordinate 1,743,065 downwards.
TGTTAGGATACAAATTATGTATTCTGAGTTTTAATATGACATTCATTTCAAAACTAAATTATGCTCCTTTTTTACAATTGATTTAATATTTAAAATGTGAAAATATAGAATGTAATTGAATGTGTAATAATAAAAAAAGAGACATTTAGTTCATATGAAGGGTACAGAGAAAGAACCAGGTAAGTCACTTTTTTGCCGAAATGGCATTTGAAGAGTCAATAGTCTCTCCATGGAAAGCCTGTCATTTATAAGTGTTAATCAGTAAAACATACAGTTTGTCATTAGTTTATTTACCTCCAAACTTTGGCATACAGACAAAAATATATGGATGTTGTACAAATAAAAGTATGTTTTCTAGGTTTCAAGGGAAAAAAAGACTTACTGGTTCTTTCCCTATACCCTTCACATATATAATTTATTTACATTTTATAAAACAAACATACTTTATCAATAAATGTTATAAATTAGTTTTAATATATGTGATATATTATAATAGAATGACAAACACCCCTCTTGAAGTCAAATATTCATTTTGATTGTTTCGAAAAATAAGAAAATCCAATTTACAATATATAAATCAAATTTCTATGGCTCGACAGGCCCAGAAACGTTTTGACCTACCAGCCGGATGCTGACTTCACATCTACATGTGCCATTATAGGGGTGACATGTAGTCAGTATGTCGCCTCCCAGTCACTATAGTAGGGTTTCTTCAAATTGAAGGCACTACTTATAACTATCATGTTCCTCAGGATACTAGATAGGCACCGGTTCCATATTAGCCGAAATTCCACAAGAAAATTTCTTCCTATTAAAAATTCTTCCCACACGGAGACTTATAGCTGCGCGCCAAGATTGGGACCGTATAATTAAATTTATATTGACTGTTATAAATTTCATATAAATTTTCATTAAAATTCTGATTTTTATATCAATCCATGAAAATATTTATTTCTAAAATAATTGCAATTGCAATATATCTGTTTACGTTTTTAATGCCACGTATTATGGTAACACATTATTGAAAGTTCACTAGAATTTAAATTAAAATACAATCGATATCGACAAATAAATAATAAATTAAATAAATAAATAATAAATAAATAAATATATATTTACAATAATATCAAGCTGAAAGTGATAAAGCTTGGCCATTAACAGACCACATAGCCTGTTTAATGTTCACATAAATGGTTTTTAATAGACAATTTCATATTCTTGATTCTGGTAGAATCAAAAGAGACTTACATGGTTAAATAATATATCATTATAAAAATAATAGAAAGGACTTTATAAAAATGACATTGCATATAAATGAATTGGAGTTGTAACAACCAAGAGTAAATATCATCTGTCATTTTTTCTTCACCTGTAAGACTAGTGCCGAGAAACTTTAAGGCCCATATAGTCCCGAACACCATTTTATCATCAAATCACCCATCACATTCGGTTTGTATAGTACGGATGTCTAAGTAATTCGCGGATCCTTCTTATATGTTCACATTGTCTCGGACTTTGAACTGATAACTCATCCAGGGGCCCTCCATTTCCTAATGTAGTTAAAATTGTTTGTATTGGTCCCACGTTAAAGAATTTCTCCTGACATGTGTCCTTGTAAGCCGGGCGGTGTGATGCTCTTTAAAGTTACTAAAAAGGGAAATATCGAACTGAGAGAAAAACAAAGAAAGGTAATATTAGTAGCTGTAGATTTTGTCAATCACGGTTCAGTCAGTCATTAAGCATGTCTCAGCATCCTATTACATTTGTAATCTCATTAAAGTTGTTTAATATTATGAGTTAATGAAGTTGTTAGAATTTTGTATGAATTTTCTCTAGTCTTGTGTCTTTGAGTACTTGTCTGTTTTAATCTTAGTGTACGTCGCAGTCCTTCTAAAATGTTGTGTATTTTTCCTTAATATGTTTTAATAAGTTAGTAAAACGATTATTAATATTTAGATTCAATTTTCCTGTTAGATAAATATTAAAACTGGTCCTAAAAGAGAAATTGGACACCGTCAAATTTAATTTTATAATATGTGATAGGCTATATTAATGTAATGTTTTGATCAAAGAGTTAAGAGTCCTTCCTATTATTCATTTTCACAGGTATTTACCAATTCATTTAAATACTTAGAAATTATTTAGAAAATATTAGAAACATTGTTGTAGTAATAAATGATTAGATAAAAATTAGCACAATTACTGCAGTTGTAGAGACATCAAAGAGATAGTTAAAATTTTTCGGTTATTTCATACATCATTTTGCATTTATTTATTTTTATAACAAAATATGATGAAAAATCCTCCATTTAATTCTGTGAACCATCAGAACGTCTCGGTTCAGCAACAGTAAAGTATTGGTTTCCAAGATACGTCAGCGTTTTGTAAAACACGAGATTTCTCATAGGTTTAACAATCATGGTTATTTTGGAAGGGGCTATGTTAAGTTGATTAATTTTCCCTACTCCAATATTCATTTGTTTACCTACTTATTTAAAATTTGTGGTAATTTTTGATCGCTTAGTTATATTAATGCATAAAATTGCATATTAACATGCCATAAGTAATCAATATTGTTGATGAGAATATTTCTCTTTTGTTTCATAATGGTAATCCTTCACAACGATACATTTTAAGTAAAAAAGTAATTTATTTAGTAAAACACTACTCGTCCCAAATTTACACTAAAATTATTTTTAAAATGAAATAATTAAGAAATACTATCGTAATTATTACAAACTCTTTGGTTCAAATTAGTTGTGCAATTAAAATCGTTTTAATTATATAGTATAATATATTTCGTTTATATATATATATATATATATATATATATATATATATATATATAGAAAAAGTGGGAGCCTTAACCTCCTACTACCCCAAGGGCCTCCCGAGGCCTGTAGTGAGATTACTTTAGTTACTATATATATATATATATTACATGTCGGAAATTAATTATGTTAATATATTTTTCCCGTGTCTTGAATGTTGAAATACTGAGATTTTCAGCCACTAACATAATTGTTAATTGAAATATATTTGATAGAATATTGGTTATTTTTAATACCACTTTCTGAATCTCTGATTATGAAGTTAATATTTAAAGTGCATATAGATTACATTATCTATGTATATAGCTATAAATATATTGGGAATAAAATACACATGTACTCAAAAATAATTTCTTTAATCGTACATTATATTTTTGTATCTTGGAAACCATTGCGTGTAAGGCTTTAATCGGTATTTAATCATTCAATAATCATAGTTTATGAGAATAAAACTAGGTAATTGATTGATCTACGATGGAAAAGAGTGAAACATATAAACATGTAGCTGTAGCATGTAATACTCTGTGGGCAAACTAGTTAATCATTTGGAAGTAGGTATTTGTTGGCACTATTTAGGTAAGGAATCCTGTGGTACTGCAGTTTGGACATGGGATGGGATTTGAGCCTGGTACGCGAGTTTATGAGCAACGATGTTGTCACCAATTGATCGCCTGTCCCAACCGCTGCCGCCGCCTCCGTGTCCGCTTGACTGCCATCCGTGGTGCATTTCATGGTGATCATTTTTCTGGCTAAGAAGTTTTTTGAGCGCGATGATGAGGGAGAGCACCAAGGCGATCTTGCTGATGATCAGTGCTTTGCCTGCCAGTAAGAACAGTGCTCCAATCGCAAGGGGAACCAGAGCTGCCAGTTTCATAGCTACACCCATCATCATCATACCCATCATCTTCTTCATCTTTCCCCTTCCTGAAATTAATAAAACGTAACTGTTACGACTGAATAATGGTAAAATATGTACAAGTAGTATTTCCAAACACAAGAAAGAGCAGATCAGAGTTATTGTTTTCGGTTTATCTTCGTATTAATGCCGCATTTACTAAGGCTTTCATTGGTCTCTAACATCAGCCAACCGAATCCATTTTATGTCATCGATATCCAGTTCCTTTAGATCCATCCAAATATTATTCTCGCACGTACATATAGAACTTTCTTAATGATCTTCTCCCCAAGGGTTCCCCAAAATATAATAATTTCCATTCTCACTCGGCTACACATTTATATTAAAGTTTAATTAAAAAAACATGGAAGTTAAAACATGAAAATACTCTATGTATCTCAATATTTATCTATTATTTTGTAGTAAGATTCACTAGCTATAGGTAGCATTATTTATAAATATTTTGAAGCTGTAATAATATTTCAATTTAATTAAGGACTCGCCTGCTTCAGTAATTTAGGAGTTGAATGGAATATGGGCACAATTAAAAAATTACGTTTTGAGATATTAGCAGTTAATGTGTAACTAAATGCATAACATTGGTATTTATTTTAATTAATACAATCAGCTGCTGAACCTGCTGTAATCGAGATATATAAACGAAACTTTTCAGGCTGACCAATTACAAAATGAAAATGGCGAGTCCAAAAATGCATTGAACGGAAAAAGGGCAAAACATGAATTGTGCCCATAGTCCATTCAGCTCCTCAATTATTCATTCACACACACATACACACACACACACACACACACACACACACACACACACACACACCACACACACACACACACACACACACACACACACACACACATACATACATAACACAGGTAACAAGTTGGGACCATGTATCCAGCTAAGCAACTAATTAGTTATAATGCGTAATTGTTTAGTTTTTTATAGTTGTGCAATTGTTCATAATTCAAGTAATAAAATTTAAATATAGAACCTTCTCTTTCCCACAAAGGGTCGGGTCGAGGGGTGAGATAGGCCCTTACATTGAAGGTCTGTGAATTACAAGGATGCCGGCCGATCAGGCCTGACAGACCATCAGAGGGACAGATATAATTAATTGAAACGAAACGAATGAGATGAGTGTGGGGAAATGGTAGAAGGAAATTTGTGGCAGAGAAAATCGGGAAACCCCTATTCAGACTCCATTTCATCCACCATTAAATCCACATGGAGTGACCGAGATTCGTCTAAACAAGTTGGCGGGATCTCTCCTTCCTGAGAAAAAATAAGCTATAGGCAATCGACACGAGATATCATCCGTATTATAACCCCTGCGCGACGGCCGTCTTTATCCCCAGAATACATGTCCGATAGTAATTTCAATTAGAGGATGAGATCGACCCTAGATCTATGTGCCGGCAGAAAGTTTAGGCCAGTTTAAAAATCTTGACTCAATTGGGACTCGAACCATCGACCTTACGGCTTATATAAGATTGGCTTAACTACAGCGTGCCGCCACATGCTGTGTTGTGTCTTATAAAATATTGTTAGGGCAAATTAAAACGTCATTGTGATGTTCCAAAAAGATTTAGGAAGTACTGTCATGAGAAATGTATCACAATTATGCGTGAAATGAATACAATGGCGTTATGAAAAGGAGGCTAACCACCTGCTAGGTAATTGCTGCAGGCTATGAATTACACAATTATGACACAGACAGTATTCATATGTAGTTTTCTTCCGGTGTAATAATAGTAATGATGCTGTTGCTGGCACGAGAATTTACCTTCAGGTGGGAACTTCAATATGTGGGTCGAGTTGAAGGACATCTGGTGACGCATTCAGTGTCATTAAATGTAATCAAACATCTTGAGATTTTACATGCCTGATATAATATCTGTGCCAGACATAACATGCAATGATCCGGAAAAATGTCATTTCTACATTCATGTACTTTAATTTGTTCTGTCACATGTAGGTTGTTGTTATCTTATGTTTAGTTTATTATTTAATGTTGCAAAATGATGCATTTATTATCGTTTTCCGAATATAGCAATTCATGTTGTACTCATGGAATTATTTTTTGAATATGTTTTTGCAAATCTTCATCGAGCCTTCTTATTACATACCGAAAATTACCAAGGCTATATATATATATATATATATATATATATATATATATATCGGCCGCGGTGGACTAGGGGTTATGCTCCTTGCCTCTGGTCCCGAGTGTCGCGGGTTCAAACCCGGCCGGGGTCGAAGGGATTTTTAGGACGGAAAAATCCAAGGGGCAAGTCCTCCGGGAGGGACTTTAAGCCGTGGGTCCCGAGTCTGCAGATTTTCAGGGTCGTAAAAAATCCTTAAGCCTGAATGAAAAGGCCTCTAAGCAAAATTTACCGAATTTTCCCGTCCTAGTACTACCTTGGTTTCCTAGATATCAGTATGAGGCGGAGCGCTGACCACGTACCACTCAAAATGACATCTATACGAAAACAAGTGTAACTAAATTAGTATGGTTCAAATTCTTCCCTGTAGGGGGAGAGCGCCTAAATCTCTGTAAAAGGAAAACATGGGCTTACAACAACATATATATAGCCTATGACAGCCTCTAGTTTATGGCTACAGACCATGGAGTCCGGGTTCGATTCTCATCTAGACCACAAAATGTTTTCTTAAAAATAATTATTTCTGTGTCGCCCTTGGTCTGCATTAGGGTTAAGTTTAGGTTTAAGACTCTCCTGGTGCTTCATTATCATTCATCATCTATTATATCATCGTAGTAATGTAACTCCGCCTTCCAGGCTCCCCAAATTAAGAAGTGGATTATAATTCCGCCAAGCCTGGAGAGGATACCAGAAATGTCATGAAAGACAACCTGGGAGCATTGATACTATATATATATATATATATATATATATATATATATATAATGCATATGTGTGTGTGTGTTGTTAAAGCTCTAGCGGCCGCATTTTTTCGAACTCCAATCTATTGATGAAAATTAAGGTCTAGTTCGTTAATCAGCAAAATCGGACCAGACGGAATGATAGTTAATCAGAAGTGAACATTTAAAAGTCGCTATAGCGGCCGGAATTTTCGATTTGTAGCAACGAAACTCGGCATACGCCATTCAAAGAAAACGAGAAAGGTCTTCTACAAAAAAAAAATCAGAAAATTTCCGTTCATCAGGAATGGGGATTTACCAGAAAGGCGAAATTTAAAAACACTCTAAGGCCCGCATTTTTTTTGTGTTTACATATAGCAGTCAATGAAGTAAATTAAGGTCGAGTTCATTAACAAAAAAAAATCGGACTTTTGAGAAAGGGAGTTAACCTGAAGTGAAAATATAAAATTCGCTCTAGTGACTGCACATTTCGATTTTTCGAAACGAAATTCGGTATATGTCACTAAAGAAAACGAGAATAGCATTCTCCATAAAATCAACGAAATTTCGATATTAACGAATGGAAATTTACCGAAAAGGTGAAATTTAAAAATCGTTCTGGCGGCGGCAATTTTCAATTTTTCGTAAAGAAATTCATTATATTTATTACATTGAAATAAAACGAGAATGGTATTATCAAAAAAATTCAAGGAAATTTCGAACATAAGGAATGGGGATTTACCTGATAGCCCAAATTTAAATATCGTTCTAGCGACCATCATATTTATTTTATCTCAACATAACTGGATACATGAGAATTAATTAACAAAATAAATTTATATTCTGTAAACTAGGAAAATCGTACCGTAAATTAGACTTGAGGAATTCGCTTAGTTTACGCAGTTTCTGCGCGATGGACTTTTAAAATTAAAATAACAGTAATTATTAAAAATAAGTGGCTGAATTCAAATACCTAGGAACAGTAATCACAAATAGGAATGAGATGCACAAAGAAATTAAACATAGGCTCAATTCTGGAAATGCATGTTATTATGCATTGCAGAGACTTTTGATGTCCTAACTCCTTTCAAAAAACGTTAAACTGAAAATATATAAAACTATTATTCTACCTGTTATATTATATGGATGCGAAACATGGACTCTTACTTTAAGGGAGGAAAGGAGATTACAAGTATTTGAGAATAAAGTACTTAGGACAATTTTTGGACCAAAGAGAGATGAAGAGACAGGTGAATGGAGAAGACTACTTAACAAGGAACTACATGGTCTTTATAGGAAGCCAGATATAATAAGAACAGTTAAGTCTCGTAGACTGCGATGGGCAGGACATGTTGCACGTGTGGGGAATGAAAGACTTGCATGGAAGCTTCTTGTAGGAAAGCCAGAGGGAAAACGTCGAGTTGGTAGACCAATAATGAGGTGGGAGAATAACATTAACTATGATTTGAGGGAAGTAGATTATACAGGGAATGATTGGAAAGCATTAGCTCAGGATAGGGATGTATGGAGAGATTATGTCCGCGCGGCCATGAACCTACGGGTTCGATATTGCCAGTGAGTTAGTAAGTAAGTAATTATTAAAAATATTATGATTCTGCTTTCCTCTGGTGTTTATTTTAGAATACAATATCAAGAGACTTTGCTACCACCTTTAGCTAATTGGGAGGAGGACGTTTCAAAACATCTTCTAGGGTAAACAGCATAAATTGGAGGTCTGATACATTTTTTTTTTCATTAACTCTATTTTTGCATTCCTCAGTGTTCATTAATATGGAGATTACGTTTTACTGTTATTTTCTTATAGTTCTCTCAGCTTAATTTTAAATAGGTAGGGATGTATGGAGAGCTTGTGTTAGCGCTGCCATGACATATGGGTTCGATAGAGCCAGTGGTTCAGTTAGTTAGGTAGATCATCATCATCATCTTCTTCTTCTTTCACGGATTAGGTCTTTGCCTATTCCGATCTCACATCTGTTCAGCCCAGCGCTTTCTTGGTCTTCCTACCGATCTTCGTCCTCCAGGATTATATATCAGTTCCATCTTTGGTATCTTATCCTCTGTCATTCTTTTCATTTGTTTTATCCTATTGTTCCCGGGTTCTTCTCTTGGTTGAAGAAGTGGTTGTACTTTTAGTTCCTCTCTAATATTCTCGTTTCTAGGCCTAATATGTTCTTCAGTTAGGTAGATAGCATCTTATTTAACTACACTCTTTGACATGTAATGTCATTAGCGTTCCTCTTTGTTATTACGCTTATGTTTAGAGAGCGGGATGGTTTAAGACTGCTTGGCTGTTATGGTCGACAATATGACGTCAATGCATTCAAGCAAATCCCCATCCGCTCTTAGTATAAACAGATCACGTAAACAATAGGAACTGTGCTATTACAGGTATAATACAATACAATACAATGCAGAGAGTTACTTAATGAATCTATAATGAACTTAATGAACACCACAAACTGCTTCACTTTCCATATTATGAGACTGTTATATCGAAGTACTGACTTACATTCAAAGTTAATTCTCAAAATGAGCTTCAAATACTAAACAATGCACGCATAAATAAATTCGTAGTTAAGTTATTCCGGTCTGTATTCCTGATTATGAGAATTAAGCTATTTTCAGGTAAAATATTACATTTTTTATATATTATTTAGAAAACTATAGTTATCCTCAAACTTATGTATATTTTATTAAAGTCCAGAATATTAATGGGATAACTTGATAAGACTACATGAAATGGACAAAATTTAAATTTTGAGCAATGTCTCAAATCTCAGCACCATTCAGTAAAATCGCACCACTCTTAATTCAAATTAAGAAAAAGTAAGGAAAACTAAAAAAAAACTAATTATTAAAAAACAATAAATACATATCCAAATTAATAAATTGAACTGTTTTCTTTACCAGCCTTTTACAAAGCTTGCTGTTTATATTGTGTGTAGACTACTTAGTGTTCTTTGTTTCTCAACGCTCTTTAACAGTTAAATCATTAACGTTACAACTCTAATCTGGGCATCAAATGAACGACATATTTTGTATAGAGGCCTCTTATTTCAGGGCTCGAGGTTATTTTATGTTCCGAAATTTGCGGACAAGACCCACGGCTTTACATCCTTTCTATAGGAACTCATTTTCTGAACTTTTATGCCTTCAAAAAGAATATATCCCTGCCAGGTTTTAACTTGAATGCCTCGCAGCCAAAGACGAGTAGGGCAATTGATTATTTCATAGCAGATAACGTGAAGGTTTTATTCTACTACAGATCTTAGGAGGCCCTTGGGTAATAGAAGTTTAAGGTTCCCACTTTTCTAGACAGTCGGCATGGAATGTCAGCTGCGAGATCGCCGCATCTACCCCCATAACATACGTCTGTACTCATTTACGTTAGAGGCTAATTCGATCCCAGACCATAGTGCCGCAAATAGATTTGGGTGCTTTATGTCAATTGCAAACTTTGCTATATTGCCAGACTTTTCCCGCTTTCTCTCTCTCTCTCTCTCTCTCTCTCTCTCTCTCTCTCTCTCTCTCTCCCCCCTCCCTCTAGTTCTTAATTTATCGGTACTAATAATGATATTTATCTTTTTTTGAATTAATTTTAATTTCTAAGTAAATTTATATTATTATTTCTTCATCTAAATACTCTATAACTGTATAACATTAGCCTGTTGCAATAGCTCGATTTTAACTAAAAAAGGCATTACATTTTTCTAAGGAATTCTAGCATCTAAAACATATGACTTACAGTGTTATGAACATAAACATTAATTTTTGGCGTAAAATATCTGACAATCAATGTAACATAGAGTTTCTGAGAGCAAGGAATTAAATGTACAAAATTGCATGTTGCCAATCTGAACTGGGCAACAATCCCTTATCAATCATCAAATGATAATCCATCCGGACCGACATAACTATACTTGTACATTCTTTATTAAAAATTCCTTAAAATGTTAACCGCTACAGACCATTTTTAAATACTACTGTTTTTCTTTAAAATTATTACATTTTAATACAAGTTTTATAAATGTAATTAAACATATTAATTTGCTTAGCACGAAATATTATTGGCATATAGGTTTTTATTATTGGAAAGCAATAAAAATAAAATATTGCAAATAATATCAATAAATCTTAATTTTGGCAATCAGTGATAATTTTTAAGTCATTAAAACATTGTAAAACATCGTATTGCTTATGTTACGAATGTATTGCGCAAAATAATTAATATCGCTATATTTAACCATTTTTCCTCATCTGTAAGACAAATGTCAGGAAGCGTAGGGCCCAACGGTCCCCGAAAATCATCTGGCCATCATCATCATCCTTATCATTATCATAATCATCCATCACCGGTGTGGAAAGCAACGGGAAGCTACCACACCTAGAATTCCCTAGTAAAGCTGCAAAGCATGACATGAAAAATGCTATGATTGCAGTGAAAGACCCGCCCTCGGGCAGAATTGCTATGAACGGATGGATGGATATTTAATCGTAGCGATAAAGGAGTTTATGTTGACATCGCGATGAATCGATCTAACAGATAATAGTATGAAATAAAAAATTCTGAAATAAAATTTTGGGGCCTAATAATAATAATAATAATAATAATAATAATAATAATAATGTTATTATTATTATTATTATTGTTTTATGTACATAGAACAGTGTTTCAGAGTTTAAAATCTTGGAAACATAATTAAATCTTAGAATAAGGATAGGCCTAAACATTTTAAAAACAACAGAGTAAATATAATAATTAGGTTACACCTGGGTAAACACATGAACATAGGAACTAAATTCAACATAACATTTGTTCAAAGGTGGTGCTCAAAGATGGATAGAAAAAGTGGAGAAAAAAAAACATTTTAACATATATTTTGGGGTTCAATAGATTGAATAAAAAATAAGCACAGATTTTGCGAGAAAAACTTCAAGTCATAAACATTGAATAAATGGATGCATATGGCTGACCCACTTTATATAAGGAGTATATCGCTAAATATTTCAACAGGACATTGAAGCGGAAGATGATAAAGAGACAATGATTGGAAAAAGAATGAACTATTTAATAGAAAGTAACTCTCAACTTTCTGATCTATATGTGTAATATTCCCAAACTTATTCAATAACTACTACTACTACTACTATATGATGATTTACCTCTGAATTAAACTAGACTACTTAGTCATGGTTCTGGTTCCGAGGGTCCGGATTCGAACCTGTCCGGGGTCGATGGATTTTTAGGATGGAGGCTAAAGGTTCTTACATGTGGCGTAAATTTGTGACACGGAACCTATGGTTTTAGTTCTCTTCGAAGGAATCTATGCTCATGATTTTTACGTCCTGAAAAATTCATTGAGTCCACGAACTTCGGGACAAGAAGCAAGTAGGCCTATAGTATATATTAGTTCACCAGGACCAAACGGTCTCTTACAGTATTTTACTGGAGTGGATGAGTGGAAGATAATGTTTTATGGCCTCAATTGCTCTAATTTAAACAAAACTTTAGTACATTTTATTATTATTAATATTATCATCATTATCATCATCATTTATTTTCCACCACTGTGGTCTAAGGGTAACGCCGGTGTCTCGTATGCAGTGGGTTCAATCCCTGGTCGGGACAGGTTACCTCGGTGAGGTTTTATTACGGGTTTTTCCTCACCTGTACGGGTCCCCGAACATCATTTTCGTCCATATCATATTTGCCTTGTTTAGGATAAGTGATTGAGTAACTGATGTATCTTGTCGTAAATGTTCGTGTTGTTTCGGAGATGACCTTGTTATTAAGCTGATCACTCATCTAGAGAAGTATTTCATATTTTTATGCGGTCAGAAAAGTATTGTGTAATTGAAAGTTAAAAATCCTCTCCCGACAATCAGTCCCAGTAAGAACCTTTGTGGTGTAGGCATCTAAAATTACCTATAAAGAGAGAGATAAACCAAAGTAAAAATAAATTATTATCATTATCATTATTATAGTCTACCGCTGTGGTCTCGAGGTAGCGTGCTGCCTTGTCACATAGCGGGCCCGGGTTCGATCCCCGGTCGGGACAATTTTTCTGGGTAAGGTTTTTATCGAGGTTTTCCTCACCTGTAAGACAAATGCCAGGAAATCTTTAAGGTCCGAACGGTCCCCGAAATCATATGGCTATCACCATCCTTCACCGGTTTGGAAAGCAACGGGAATCTACCGCACCTACAATTCACTAGTAAAACTGCAAGCATAGCATGAAAATGCTGTGATTGCAGTGAAGGACCTACCTTCGGGCAGAATTACTATGGATGGATTATTATGATTATGATTATTATTATTATTATTATTGTTATTATTATAAGATCAATTGGTGTTGCAAAACTGTCCAATGTTGCTCTTTAAAAATCAAAGTCATGTATTAAATTTGATAGCAGGATAATAGAATGAGCAATTATTATATTAGTCCCAGATCTTACACATGACTAAGGGTCGGTTCCATTAACAGAGGTAACTGTATTACGCCAGTTTAAGCTACGCATTATACACGGGGAAAACTGGCGTAATGCAGTTACCTCTGTTGGTGAAATTGGCCCTAAGAGATAGATGCTGGAATCAAGTAGAATTTAAGTGGTATTTATGGAAAGTGCAATTGAAATTCCAGCTACATCGTTGAGTAATCTAATATGTTTCTTAATCCTTTATTCGTTTATTTTCCTGTAATATTGTGTTGAAACATATATAATGGATGGATTTATGAATGAATCTCATTTTAGCATGTCGAATGATAGGGATCTATTACCCAATCAGTGAAATTTGGGAATTTTCACTGCATCAAATATCACCTATTTCGTTTTCTTGCATTCCACAATCCACTTTAGAATGTTACATTTTTTGGGTTTTACGTTCATTAGTTTCTCTTCGAATGGCAATTTCTATGTTTACTATAGCTTCAATAACAGGTTAAATCAAGATCATTCACCACCAGGATCTAAACACAATATACATATATCGGCCAACTATAATAGCGTTTTTTATTGATGTTTAATTACCAAATTTATTAAGGTGACTATTTCACTCATACTCGCAAATTATAGATAACGACCATCATATCTGAAAGAATGTCGTCTTTCAACCAATCACGGTCATCTTACTTACATACTCACTGGCACTCTCGAACCCGTAGGTTAATGGCCGCGCGGACATAAGCTTTCCATACATCCCTATCCTGAGCTAATGCTTTCCAATCATTCCCTGTATAACCTACTTCCCTCAAATCATAGTTAATATTATTCTCCCATCTCATTCTTGGTCTACCAATTGGGCGTTTTCCCTCTGGCTTTCCTACAAGAAGCTTCCATGCAAGTCTTTCATTCCCATACGTGCAACATGTCCTGCCCATCGCAGTCTACGAGACTTAACTGTTCTTATTCTATCTGGCTTCCTATAAAGACCATGTAGTTCATTGTTATGTAGTCTTCTCCATTCACCTGTCTGTTCATCTCTCTTTGGTCCAAAAAATTTTCCTAAGTACTTTATTCTCAAATACTTGTAATCTCCTTTCCTTCCTTAAAGTAAGAGTCCATGTTTCGCACCCATATAAATATAACTGGTAGAATAATAGTTTTATATATTTTCGAGTTTAACGTTTTTTGAAAGGAGTTGGGACATCAAGAGTCTCTGCAATGCATAATAGCACGCATTTCCAGAATTGAGCCGATGTTTAATTTCTTTGTCCATCTCATTCCTATTTGTGATTATTGTTCCTAGGTGTTTGAATTCAGCCACTTCCTCAAAATTTCCCTCATTTGTCATTAGCTGTCCATTTCCATTATATAATGTATTTCTACATGTGACCATATATTTAGTTTTATTGATATTACTTCCAGTCCTAAGTTCTTAGTGTTACTCAATAGTGTGTGCGTATTGTTCCTTTAGTATCTCCTCACTATCGGCCAACAATACGACATCATCAGCATAAACTAACAGTTTATTAATACCATTCAGTTTGTAAGCCTTCCTCATTTCTCTAAAGATTTAATGGCATGCTCTAGTACAAAATTAAATAGTAGAGGAGATAGTGCATCTCCTTGCTTCAAACCCATTCTGGATTTCAAAAGTGTCCGAAAAAACACTTTGCCTACACGCACCCAACTCTTTGTGCCATTTAGACACATTCGTATAAGTCTAACTAACTTTTTAGGAATTCCAAACTCAAGCAGGATACTATATAACGTCTCCCTCTTAATTGAATCATATGCTTTTTTGAAGTCTACATATAGTTGATGTACAGTACCATTATATTATTCCCATTTCTCTTCTAAAATCTGTCTTATACTAAAAATCTGATCTGTTGTAGACCTGTTTCTTCTAAATGCACATTGATGATCTCCTAGAATGTCATCAATATAGGGAGTAAGTTTTGCTTACTATAATATATTTGTTAGATTTTTGTACGAAGTTGAAAGTAATGAGATGCCCCTGTAGTTGTTGCAATCAGTTTTATCTCCTTCTTATAAATTGGTACGATAATTGATTCCTTCCATTCATCTGGAAGAGCTTCTTTTTCCCAAATCATACTAAGCAACCAGCGTATCTTGTCCATCAATTTTTCTTCCCCTGATTTTATCAGTTCTGCTGGGATCTCATCTGAATCTGATGCTTTATACATTTTCAATTTTTCAATCGCCATTTCAACCTCTAATGCACTTGGTTCTGCGACTAGCATTTCTGCTGTCTGTAAATTATCCTCCTCAATGTCCTGTTCTGTATGTACATTTAATAGCTGATTAAAGTAAATTTTCCATCTATTTAATATACTCCTGGAATCTGCAAACCTATCCCCATTTTCATTCCGAATTATGTTTGTTCTAGCCTGAAACCTTTTCTTCTCTATACTAATTCCCTGATATAATTTTCTAATGTTCCTATTTTTTGCATTCATTTCAAGATCATTAATCTTCTCATCGCACTCAGTATTTACCGAAATCTCTTTTTATCATTTCACCTCTTCCTTAAACGATAAATACATGTCCTCTACTTTTTTAATGTTCTGAGGTGATGAATGTTACCACCAATCGATGACGCGATGTTGAAATATAATGTGGATAGAAAGTGAATAACCATTCCACCCGTTTAACAGCGATGTCTACATAGTGTACAAGAAGAAGAAGTAATCAAATTGCTGGGCGTACAACGCACAATCTCTTAAAATTTATGTACAAATATCGAAGAACGTTATTCAAATATTAAAGATAGATTACGAAACAATAGGCCTGTGCGCCTATGCCTACTACTACGTCATCTAGGAGTGCATTAATTATAATAAATAACCAACAAATCCCTTCAAATTTCCGATTCTTTAATTGTGTTTTAATATTTTTTTTAATAAGTTAATATTTTTCAAATTTACTCCAATAAAGAAAGTCATGCAGGAACCTATAATGTTGGTTATAACATATTTCAAGTTCCCAGATGTCAGATGGGAATAAATAATAATTAAGGGAACAGGGCACAATGTAATGAGATCAAGTTGCACTGAACGAACAAATGAAACGCACCTACAACAGTTCTGATTTTCATTTTACATTGCAACTAAATATAATTTTTATTGCTGTATTTTAATTATCATTTTTCGGAGTCTCTTCCTTTTATTCGTGGAAAGGCCCTAGGAAATATTACTTGTGTGTTGCAAATGCTCTAGTTAAATTTTGTCATCACTTCGTGACTCGAACATTTTCGATGATTTGAAAACTACTCATGATGTTACTTATAACATTCATTGTTATTCGATTGGTTCCACTTCATCATATTTTTACATCTGCATTGAGCAATAAAAGAGGACTTAAAATAATATTTCTTGAGTCATTAAATCACACATATAGGCTAGTACATGGTCTACAACTTTGCATATAGTGATTTTACATACAACTTTATTTTATTTTATGATATTTATTACGTAATTGAAATTTTATACCAGTTGAAATTATGTTCTGGCGATTAATATATCATTTGAAGCAAAACATTGACACTACTAATAGTAGTGTTAAGTTTTATTGTAATATCATTAGTTTATATGATTAATTTCCAATTATTTATACATGTACTTCCGGCGTGCGCTGCTATGCCTTAATAATTTAAATATTGAGAGTTAATTAATCATATGGTATACATTGATACAAATCAAATCTGGCGGTTGTTAGAGTAAATTTTTTATTTTAAATTTCAGGCAAACCCCATTTCTAATGGTTAGATTTCACTGATTTTTGGAAAATACATACCTCGGTTTACTTTAGTACGGTATTCCGAGTTTTGTTGTGAAACATCGAAAATTGCGATTGCTAGAGCGATTTTTAAAATTTCGTTTCAGGTGAACTCCTATACATAACGATTTTAGAACATAATAGATAACGGCTAAACACTTGTCGCATCTGAAATCCTGTACATACAACTTTTCATGAAGCTCGGTTGAACGGTTTAGAAGTCTATAAAGAACAAACATACATATGTTCGATTATATTATATAATATAAAACAATAGAAAAACAAGTGAGTAGAAATTATTTACATTTGCATAAAATTAGATAGTGATGTACAATAATACTTAGAGTTGTATATGATTTTGTTTTCTTTGCGGTCCGGAATATATAAATAACTGGCAGAATGAATTATCGTTTCGCCAATTTAAGTTTAGTCATTAGATTCCAGTAACAGATCCTAAATTGAATATGACTGTGATGGTTTTGTTAGAATTGACACTTACTATCAGCAAGTCCCAAATTGTAAAATTGACATTACTTCAATAAGTGAAACAATTATGGACTCCAGTTTAAATGGACTATATGGCCATTATAATATCCATGAAGACATAAATGAAAGAATACAAAATACTAAGAAATATTTTTCAACAAATAAAGTATTTAAATTCAAAATATTCGATACGCGAAACAAAAACCAGATTGTATAAAACCCTAGCTAACCCCGGGCGTGCGCTGCTGCGCCGAAAAAAAATAAAATAAAATGAATGTGTTCTTATGTTCAATTGAATGAGTGAAAGGAAAAAAATAAATTTATATCGTCATTATTTTTAGAAACCCCGTGCTGATTAACTGCCTTGCCAGGGAATCTACTTATTCCTATCTTCTTGCCATAAATGAGGTGTAAGATGAAAATGAATGTGTTTTTATGTTTAGTTGAACAAGTAAAAGGAAAAATTTATAACGTAATTATTTTTAGATACCCCGAGCAGATTACCCGACGTTACCGGGAATCTACTCATCCCGATCATCTTGGTATAAATGAGCTGAAAGACGAAAATTAATGTGTTGTTATGTTTAGTTGAATAAGTATAGGGACAAAATATATATCGTAATTATTTTTCGATACCCCGTGCTGTTTATCCGGCATTGCCCGGGAATCTTTATCCCGATCATCTTGGCATAAATGAGCTGAAATACGAAAATTAAAGTGTTTTTATGTTTGGTTGAATTAGTAAGGGGTACAATTTATTTCGTAATTATTTTAAGATACCTCAAGCTGATTACAGGATGTTGCCCGGAAATTTACTTATTCCAATCTTCTTGGCATAAATGAGTTGAAAGGCGAAAAATAAAGTGTTCTTATGTATAGTTGAATAAGTAAAAGGAAAAATTTAATCGTGCTTATTTTATTTACCCCGTGCTGATTACCCGGAGTTGCCTGGACACCTACATACCCCGATCTTCTTGGCATAAATGAGCTGAAAGACGAAAATTAATGTATTTTTATGTTTAAGTAAAAGAAAAATTTATATCGTAATTATTTTTAGATACCCCCTGATTATCCGACGTTGCCCGGAAATCGGCTTATCCCGATCTTCTTGACATAAATGAGATGAGAGAAAAAAAAATCGTTATTGTGAGTTATCCGTAAAAGAATACCCGCCGTTCGCTGCTACGCTTGCCCAGGAATCTATTTATCCCAATATTCTTGGCATCAATGAATGACAAAAATGGTTATTGTGAGTTTTCCGTAAAAGATAAACATATGTTTACGCGGACTTTTTTTGTAGAGTTTTTTTAGATGTTCAATTTTGTGTACATTCATTTTGTATATTTGTTTTGTTTAGACAGCGTAAGCCATTTAAGCGTCCAAAAAGCTACTTTTCACGTTTTTCACTACAAAGGGTGATTTTAAGGGTGTAGGAGTTGAGTATCACAACTCTCTTATAGCCTATGTTCATCCCGGGAATCTCCTGAACATTTGCAAAAAAACTCCATCACAACCGAATGAAAGTTATGGCAGCGCATAAAATAGGAACAAACAAACAAACAAACAATCATTCATTTTTGTATATTAGATTTATAACTGTTGTGGTATTATATTTATTCATATGTGTATTGTATTATTGTTTAATGTAATTTTGAGAATTAATTACAGTGTATAAACGCATAGGCCTGCATTTTGTATACGTTATTTAGCGGATTGAGTTGAAAATAAAAACCTTATGGCCCTAACTCTTCCAGTTTAAATGAAAGTATTATTATTATTATTATTATTATTATTATTATTATTATTATTACTATTATTACTTTGAAAAAAGTGAAGGGTTAAATGAGATTTAAAAGTTCGCTATCATAGCCTAATAATTTAACTAGGAAGTGCAGTCTTCATTATGTAACGAATGTATGTATTTCAAAATTACAAACTGAAATATCAATACGATATAGTGTCGTAATTGTATTGTTTATTGAAACGACGCGTAAATATTTGTAGAACAGGTTTGGGTAGATTACTTAATTATTAAATATTGTAATACTATTCATTCGTGGATAGTTCAGTGCTTAGGCTATGTATAAATGGTGTAGGATTAATACTTGACTCAGCTGTTTGAAGAATTAATTTACTAATGAAATGTGAGTTATGGAGAATTTTATTACCAAAACAAGTTTTTAAATCAATAACTTATCTGCAGTTTAATATGATTATATATCTAATGTAAATATTTTAAGGGGAAAAACTGCACTTAAACTAGCGTGAAATATTTTCAGAGTCCTATAGAACGACAGTGCTCGTGCGCCATAGTTTATAGAGCCAGCGATAACCCACAATCGAACCACATATCGATTATTATCCGTCGCTATGAAATTTAAATGACCAGTATTTGCAATAAATCCCCAAATCTATGTTAAAAAATATATTAATATTATTAAAATTTTCAAACTTTTATTAAAAATGGGTGTACACTTACTTATCATTCCCTAACGCTGATCCAACCAGCGACAATCCAAAACAGCAATAGAAAAATCATAGACTAAGTATTATACACTGTGGAGAAAATAGCAGTTAGCATCACAATATTGTCTAACAGTGTCATAATATTGTGATTTGCATATTTAAATAAATACTTGAAAATTATCTAATAATGTTATAAAAATTGTTTCAAACAGTTTAAAATATTAAATAATGTTAGTAAATACAGAAGAAGAGCTATAGTTTACAACAATATAACTGAAAAATCAAGCGCTAGTAGAAGTGCAGTTGAGCCAGGTAAACAAGGCATTAAAGTTTCATTTTGATCTAGCAATTAGATTAAAAATATTAGTAGTTTTTCATATTTTTAAATCAATTTGGAAGCTTTTAATGGTACAAATTATAAATTATATAGAACAATGGAATAAATATTTAATGGAATAAATATTTAATGGAATAAATATTTTTCTGAATAAATTAATATTTAATTTGAAGGTAGAACAACATAAATATATATTTAGAGATAAGATACACATTATTAACCCCAACTGTCTTAAGTTAGAAAGAGCAATAATTTTCTTGAAGTCATATTCAAAATTCTTACTATAATGAACTATGAATATTGTTAGTCCAGAAAGTATTTTATCAGTCCCCAAAAGAAAAACTAAATCGGGTTAATAATTAGTTCATGCTGTAACAAGGGTGGAGTAATGTACTATATGCAGTTCGTGATATTTAACTAGTCATAATTATTTAAAAATTGTTGTAGTATTTAATATATTTAAATAATATAATATTAACGTAATTTAAAGTCTTTACACATACACAATTCGCTTTGCATTTTTATTAATGCTATATTTTATAACACTAAATTTTTGTTCGATATTTCAATGGAAGTTGTAAATTGTAGCCAATTAAAATATGAATAGAATGAATTTAATTTTCATATTATATATTTTATATACATTTTTACGTATCAATATCTGTACATATTTATATATTTTAAAATGATTAGGGGAATAATTCGTTATAGTAGATAATTTCTTAAATTGAAAAAGAAAATATCTTTAAGGCGACGTTCTTCAGTTACATGCATATTTGGTAGAGGGTCTTGCGTTTTAATTTTAAAGGATGACAAATACCGTTTCTAGTAACATATCCTTTTTAAATAAACATTGTCAACTCATACTGTTTGTACAAACTTGAACCACCTGTGCTCTCTCTTTCATAAGTAATGCTTTGTAAAATTATAGTTCTGCAGTGCTACGATGATTTGAAGAAAGTTATCTAGAACACTCTTAAGTTAAGAGTGGAATGAACCCCATTCCCTTGCAAAATAAGGTTAAGAAAAAGAATTTACAAACAGTTGTTTTATTTTAATTCCATAATCAGGACAAATACTAGAATGGATATGTGAGAATATATTAAACAGTACCAACTAAATTGGAAACACCATCTTGATAGAATGAGTTCAAATTGGATTCCCTAAGCTGTTTATAATTATATACCAAGAGGACGAAGATCACTGGGCCGTCCTATGAAACGCTGGAGGGAAAATTTTCTATAGGATCGTAACAGGCCTTGGCCTAATACTTGGAAGGAAGAAGAAGAAGAAGAAAGATATGTGAGATGAAGAGACACACAAATAAGTAAATTATATTTATTTGTGATATGTCTCTGTCCATATTTATTTCATTATATTTCACTACCTATGTACGGTTTAAAGATTTATTATATAATAATAATAATAATAATAATAATAATAATAAAAAAATAATTAACAATAAAAATAATAATTACTATTATTATTATTGGAGCCAGATTTTATGGCAAAATGCCTTTTAATTGGTGGCCGTCGGAAGATTTAAGTTTAAAAAGATGATGTGCAAGAGCTGTCATGGGAAGGGTTTTTTTCCCCCATTTTTTGTATATTATTTTGTAATTTCTGTCTTTTTGTATAATTATTTTATCTTTAAAATTTTGCTGTTGTAATTATTACAATGGAACAAAAATTATTTAGTGCCTAACAGGAATTGCTGTTGTAAATAATATCTTGCGGTGGATTTTATTTTATAAAGGAAATGCTCTAACACTGTGTTAAATTCCATATACCTGATGGTGGTGGATTAAAAACATCATTTAGTAATTTATGACACCATTCCAGTACTGATAATTTGAAGAAACGATCTTGAAGTTATGCACATAAGAAATGCTAAACAGCTTTAAAGAGTGAGTTTATTATTATGTTATTTTATCTGTAAATAATGTTTGCTGTTTAATAACGTCTTTTTATTGTCTATATTATATATGTGTATCTTAATTGCCTTTTTATATATTTTTAAATGTCTGAACATATATCTCTCATTGTCATCATCATCAGCAGTACCAGCCTCAAGAATTAGGCCTTAAGGTTTGTTCCGATCTTATGTTTGAATTGGTCTGTTCATCTTTTACTGAATATCCCTATATTTCTTCATCCTAGTGGTTTGTAGTGAAGAATGTTTAATTTTATTGATGTGGTCTATACATCTATCTCTGTATTGTTCAATGTTACCTAATAGCTTGAATAGACCTATATTTAGTTCTGATCGTGCATCATTTCATTCCCAATCTGCTATTTTATAGCCAGGTACACTCTTCAAAAATCTCATTTCTGCAGATTTTATTCTTCGTTCATGGCATTTGGTTAAGACCCCCAGTGTTCCAATCCATATAGTAGTGTTAGAACCACCATTGTTTTATAACATTTTAAAAGTGCCACCTTTCCTAGGTATCTCTAATTTATTTTGATTAAATAAGATACATTTAAAAAGTAAAAATTGACCTGTGATGACAGTCGTCCTGAACAAATTAAACTTGTTTAAAATAATCAGCTAGGCCTTTCGGAACTAATTCAATTTTCAAAGCTGTTTTCAGAGACCTAGCTGATTATTATAAATCATTTTAATTTGTTGAGGACGACTGCAATCACAGGTAAAATTGTTATTGTTTTAAATGCTTAACAACAACCTTAACTGTGGTTAACAATGTTTTTTTTTTGAAGTATTGATAAGTAAGACTTTTTAGTTGGATCTTTTTCATTTCAGGTTTATTAAAAATAGACAAATTATTATTATTGAAATGATAATAGGACATTTTTACTTAGAATATACCATGAAGTTTGAGTTGTGTTAAAAATAGGTATCTTTCCTATAAACTCTTAATTACCTTTCAGATACAACCAATGTTAATGATAGTAAAGTAAAGTAAGTAAGTAAAGTGATCCCACAACAGACCCGGAGGCCCTTGGGGTAGTAGGAGGTTAAGGCTCCCACTTTTTCTAGACAATCGACACTTTATGTCAGCCGGGTTGTCAGCCCTGCGTGACGGCCGTCTTTACCCCCAGAACAAGCGTCTGGTACTCATTTCCGTTAGAGGCTGAGTCGACCCCAGGGCCATAGTGCCGCCAGAGGGTTTGGGTCAGTTTAAAAATCCTGACCCCAACGGGACTTGAACCCTCGACCGTCCGGCTTGTAGCTCAGTGCCTTAACCACTACGCTACGGCGTGCCCCCAATGTTAATGATATCCTCAATGAAGTTGTCGGCCCTGATGAACTGGTAATTAGCTCGCTCACCACTGCATTTAAGGTTTGTGGGTTCAAACGCGCCCGGGTTCGATTGATATTTCAGGGCGTAAAAATATCTGAATATGGGTTACTTCGGAAGGGAACTAAAACCATGGATGCCATACCATGGATGCCATACCATGGATTTACAGGACGTAAACGAAGTTCAACCTTGAAAAAAGAGGCCTCTGTGCAAAATCCTTCACGACCATATGTGAATTGCGAAGCTAATAACCTTGGCTATCAAAAAGCATTTTCACATAATACAACAATAATAATAAATCAAGATAATGTGTTCATAACAGAGTTGATAACACTATGCTATACCGTTAAACAGAATGAGGACCTAGAAACTACGAAATTAATACTGATATTTCGACTAGCATTTGAACATGTTATATGCCGATTAAAAAAAATATTTCTTTGAAAATTTATCATAAATAGGCCTATCATCAAAAAAGAAAAGAGGGAGACCAAAGTTAACATGGAAAGAAAACGTGAAGACAGTAATGCAAGCTAGAGGGCTAAGCATCGAAGATGCCCAAGACCGTAGGCTTTGTAGGTTTGGCACGGGAAGACGGCAGCAGCTGTAAAAACCCGAAGATAGATAGATATTTGATTAATGTAGTTTGAAGGACAAACTCAATATATCATATTTTGAACGTTTCCTTGTTAATATAGGAAGATATGTGGAAGTATTCACTATATCAAAACTATTTGGTTCTTATTGTGTGAGTCTTTCTAGTTTAAGAAAATTTTATATTCTCAGATCCAGAAATATCTCGTTGCTATTATTAGATAGGACATAATTAAATCAGTCATTTCGAAAAGGGATCATCTAGAACTGATCAAATTTTACAGGAGAGGAAAAAAAAAACTGATTCAACCTGTTCAGGATAAAGCATTGAATCTGAAATTGCTACTGAATAAAGTCAGAAAGTCGTAAAGGAATAGTGTAGTTGATCCATTTGCACAAGGAAACGATGAAAGTAGGTATCAAAACATGGAATAATGAAATAAGTGAATTAAAAAAAAATGGAGATGATCCCTTTTCGAAATGACTGATTCAATTAATTTTTTTATCACATAAGTATACCTATTAATATAAGTTGATAAAATGATTAGATAAAGTTAAACCTATATTTTTTAAACCAAAATTTTAAAATAATTTTACCATCTATGCCTTTTTAGCGAATTCCGAAGGAATGAAGCTATTGAGGTTGTTCTCATTAAAAGGTATTTGGATTTTTTACAAATATTCACCAGTCCTCTCTACTAGACACCGGAAATTACAGTTGGCCGCAATTTTTGTTTTATCAGTACCAAACTTGGCATATAGCAATCAAATTAAAAAAAAGTAAGGTCATGTTCGTTAACCAGAATAATCGGATATTATATATGAAATTCACCTGATATGGAAATTTAAAAACGCTCTAGTGGTCGCAATTTTCGATGTTTCGCAACTCAGTATATGCTATTAAAATAAAACGAGGAGTCAAGGGGAAGGTACAGGTAGCACCTTTGTTACGGCTAGACCCTACACTGGTCCTCACCAACCTATGGTTAAGTGGAAATACATTGAAAATTAACAGAAGAAATTAGAACTAACTGTAGTTTAAAACAGAGGAGTAGCCTTCCCCCAACAATTTTTAATATATATTTAGACGACATTCGTGATGAATGGAAACAATTAGTCCATAAGGGATTAAAAAATGGACGAATTCAAACATTGAATGCATTACGGTGAGTTTTGCAGAATATATAGTACTAATTTCTTACAGAGAGGACAGGCTACAAAAAGCAGTCTATCAGTTAAATAATATATGTAAGACATATAATGTGATAATTTCAGAATTAAAAACTAAAGTAATGGTGTTCCATGGAAAGTACCCAGTAAGAACAAAAATAGTAATAGATGATAAAGTGTTGGAACAGGTTTCACACTTCCAGTATATGGGCTGCGATATAACTTATGAAGATGAACAATATATAAATAAGAAAATGCAGACATTTCAACATATTTGTGAACAATCAGACGAACACAGAGGGACAAAGTAAGGAGGGATATGCAGCTAAGATTTTATTCAACTATGGCACTGCCAGTGGTGATGTATGGATGTGTGGCCTGGGTGTTGAAGGAAAAAGAAAAAAAGTAAAATTCAGGTAGCGAAAATGAGATTCCTACGGGCTGTGAAAGGTTGTACAAGAGAAGAACATATTAGAAATGACAATTAGCGAATAACCTCATAATTTTGTGGTCAGAGGTTCTAGCTACAGTTCATTAGGACTCGGGTTCGATTCCCGCTCAGACCACATGAATTTTGTTCCTTAATGTAAATTATCTTGCTGTCGCCTATAGTCTGAAATTTAATTAAATTCAGGTTTAATGAGTTCCCTGGTGCTTCGTTTTCATTTATCACCCATCTTATCATCGATGTAATGTAATTCCGCCTTCGAGGCGGCCCGATTTTGGGAATGAGGTACAATGCCACCAACGCCAGAAGAGATTGGCTCAAATGTCATAAATCGAAATGGCATTGAAAAAAAGTTTTCAATTAGATTGTTCAGAAATCAGTTTGTATTTTTTTATTATATTCTCAGGTAGAAAAAATAGCGTAAAACAGTTAAGAAGTGAAGGGTTGAGGCATTAATGGGACCAACTGAATATAAACGACCTGATTATTTATTTTGTTCAAACGTTAAAATTCCGTACTCATTGTAAGATGATACTCAGTTTCTGCTATGGTGTATTGAATCATCTATTAGTTGCCATCAGATGTCAGAATTGTTTGCAAATGTACTGTCGAATAAAGAAGATATATTTTAGAGAAGGACTTAGAAAATAAATGGTTATTCGTGAGTGTTCGTTCACATTTATTCAATATATCTCTTGAGAAGTCACGCAGAATGAAGTACGTGCTTCAACAAGAGATCACGATCTGACCCTTGATATTTCTGCAACAATATCTTTATATCTCAGTTAATTCCAGTAACTTGCACAATTAGGTGAATCAGGTAGTTAATAAGGTCATTGTCTTCGAATTGGGTGGCCTATGTTTAATTCTTAGCATCTAATTTAATAGGTTTTTTATATTTATTCTCACGAAGACTTTTTGGCCAATTCTTCCAAACTTATAATGAAAAATAAATGATAAAATAATGCATATACGACACATTCTTCAGACTTCTGCTCTTTTATTGTACAAATTGGATGAAGTGGTTGCTTTTTATCCTTGAATATTTTTAATTTCAGTGTTTATTTTGAGATGATTTAACATCCTTGCTCATACTGAAAATATTGATGTGTACCTATAGGGTTATGTGAATGATCAATATATCTTGTGCAATTGCAAAAAATGCCATTACATTTTTGCAGAATCTTGCTGAATAAATAAACACATAAAATAAGTTACAGTCTCAAAGAATATAAGGTCCATTAATGCTATCTTCTTCTTCATCTAGTCTCGTATTTCTGTTTCGGTCAAGTTAAATGTTATTATAATAATCCATTTGTACTGGTTAAACTTACAAACATTTTTTCCGGGAATTAAAAAAAACAGAAAGAAGGCTGCTGTAATAAATGTGGGAATAAAATGTTTTAATGTTATCCCGTAATGGGGGTGTTGTCTGAATTCAAATTTAAAATAGAGGGGCATTTGAGTAGCTGCAATAAGCAGCTGTTCCAGCTGGGGTACCCCATATGCTGATCATATGCCACCCCTACACTGGCTGGATGATCGTCCACGTCTGTGAATAACATGTGGATGTGTGGTCAGCAGCTGTCTGGTAGGCCAATGGTCTTATAGGTCTGTCGAGCCATGGGGTTTAAAAAATACAAGTACGGACTTGAATTGAATGTATGGTTTACATGGTTAAAATTTGACTGCTGACGAAAAAGGCTTCATCATGCAACTTTAACATGTACATATGGTTATAGTAATGAAAGTTTAATTTAAAAAAAGAGGTTTAAGACCATACGATCTTATCTTTCACTAAATGAATTTTACCTTTGGATGAGAAACTAAATGATCAAATGCAAGTTCCTTTGATTTGTACTTACGTTATCTAAAGCATGGACTACTCATGCGTTATAGGGAGGATATTGTTAATGAGCTTTCGTCCGAGGACAGATGGAAATTTATTTTCGGAAGATCTTGAACTGCAAGTGAAATCAGGAAAAAATCTGCTTTAAATTTTTCATTTTTCATGTAGTTGGAGGGGGGGAAATATTAATCGGATCATGGACTCTTTAACCCTTAAATTGTCAGTACAATATTTTCTCGTACCAGTTATTTAAATTTTCCGGACCGGAAGGAAAATAAATTAATGTTAAACTGTGTTATTATTATACAGTATTGCGTAATTTGACATACATTTAAGTAATTTTTACTCGTTTGTTTTTCTATGGATCTAAAAACAATATTAAATAAATGAAATCAATGTATCCAAGAAGATACATTTTTAATTTAAGGGTTAAAAAACATAAATTCATATTGGTAATAAAATATTCCGGGCTATGTGGCCGTGGTCTATAACTGCGAATGATTCGCAGTCGAGTCTACGACAGGGAACCAACAGCTGTAAGCGCTCGCCACTGAAGATGCCCTCCGCAGTTGAGGGAGAAACGTCTGGAAGAAACGCCAGTTATAGACCACGGCCACATAGCCCGGAATCTTTTATTACCATGATTACCGGCCGTGAAAGCCTGCATTCCACTAATAAATTCATATTCTTTCGGACCTAAGAAACATTCCTATCAGGATCGTGGTTTTTAAAAGAGTATTAATTAATTTGTAACTTTGAAGATAATTAGTTTAATATTTTTACTTAAAAGCATTTTTCGAAGTAAATTAAAATTTATTATAGATTATTGTTCTAAAATAATTAGTTATTGATTTGCAGAAAATTATTATAATACGTATGTCCCCAACTATTGACGTAGAATCTTTTTGACCTCTTATAGGGATTTTAAAACTCGAATTATCCTTTATTGATCATTGTCATCTTTTTCTTCTTCTTCTTCTTCTTCTTCTTCTTCTTCTTCTTCTTCTTCTTCTAAGGCAATGACTTGTCAATTAAATCAATCTTCTCTCTTGTTTCAGTTACCCATTTTACTTCTTTTGACCTCTTATAGGGATTTTAAAATTCAAATTATCCTTTATTGATCATTGTCATCTTCTTTTTCTTCTTCTTCTTCTTCTGCTGCTGCTTCTTCTTCTTCTTCTTCTTCTTCTTCTTCTTCTTCTAAAGGCAATGACTTGTCAATTAAATCAATCTTCTCTCTTGTTTCAGTTACCCATTTTATTTCTTTTGACCTCTTATAGGGATTTTAAAATTCAAATTATGCTTTATTGATCATTGTCATCTTCTTTTTTCTTCTTCTTCTTCTTCTTCTTCTTCTAAAGGCAATGACTTGTCAATTAAATCAATCTTCTCTTGTTTCAGTTACCCATTTTATTTCTTGAGCAATACATTACAAATCGGAAGGTCGAGGTTCGAGTCCCGATGGGGTCAGGATTTTTAAACTGATCCAAACCTTCTGGTGGCACCATGGTCCTGGGGTTGACTCAGCCTCTAACGAAAATAAGTGCCAGTTGATTGTTCTGGGGGTAAAGGCGGCCGTTACGCAGGGCTGACAACCCGGCTGACATCAAATGCCGATTGTCAAGTAGACATGGGAGCCTTCATTTCCTACTACCTCAAGAGTCTTCTATGACCTGTACTGGGATCACATTCCCTTTATTTTATTTCTTGATAGTCCTGACATATTATGGTTTCTGGTACCTTACAAAATAGTCTTCATTGCTTTTCATTTAATTTTTTAATCCAAAATGTTGCCTAACAAATGTTCTAGAGAAATAATTATGACCGTGTATGTGACCAAAAAATAGTATTTTTTACCATTGATTTTTAATACTTTTTTCATCCACTAGTTGTTGGTTTGTTTTCTGTCTTTCCGATTTATCTTTGCAAATCTTTTATTGGTGCATCTCTATTCAAGTCGGTGCTTTTACTAGTGTCCAAAATTACTTTAACAAATATTAAAACAATTTTGTAGAATAGTGAAAGATGTTATTTTAAAAATTATGCTTTATATTTGAAAATATTTTATTGATGTATTCCTATTTAAATCAGTGCTTTACTAGTGTCTGAAATTACTTAAATGTTAAAAACATCTTTATAGAATAGAGAAATATGCTACCTTAAAAATTATACTTCAGCCATAATACTTTTCCTTGAATTTTTTGGTATTATAACTGATGATCTATAAAATATAGTAAGGAATATTTCTTTGACACTGTAAACTGAGACAGGAACCAGGACATAACACTTATTTGAAGAATTTTATAAAATAGTATCTTCAATCTAAATTCTGAATGCTAAAGTTGCTTTCTTTTTATCTAGGTGGATCAAAAACTCAACATTCCATACAATGTATGGGATTAAAATGTAAATTTTATGTCGTTTTATTCAAGGTGCCTTGTTTGTAGGTTACTGTTTTATAGAACTGAATAATAACGAGGGTTATATATGATGTAGTATGTCGCATGTGGGAACATTATAGATTCATCTAGGAATGTTTGAACTACTTTAACTGTAAGTTGGCTTTTGAAGTACAGTAGGTGCACGCAAGTGGCCACCAAGCTGTTATTGTCCTTCCTGATGGTCACCTTTTTTTTTTATTTGGAATGGACAGGAATGTGATATTCTTTTAACTTAGTTCCCCTATGTAAACACAACCAAACCTAACATGTTCTTTAGGATTTGATAATTCATTCTTTTTGCTCTAATATACTCAGTAATAATAATAATAATAATAATAATAATAAAAAAATAATAATAATAAAGATAATTAATAATGATGATGATAATAATAATGATAATTAATGATTAATAATAATAATAATGATAATAATAATAATAATGATAATAATAATAATGATAATGATAATAATAATAATAATGATAATGATAATGATAATGATAATGATAATAATAATAATAATAATTAATAATAATGATGATGATAATAATAATTAATAATAATGATAATAGGATAATAATAATAATAAGTCAGTAGCAATAATATGATAATAATAATAATAATAATAATAATAATAATAATAATAAAGTTGAGTAAGTTGGGTCTGGTAAGCGTTTAAAACTCATATTCGATGCCGACCAACCAGACTGAGGTTAATTAAGTGGTTTTCCTCATTCGTCAGGAATATTCTGGGTTAGAATTTCATTACCAGGGATCACTTATTTATAATTACCATTTTATAATATAAATTAAATAAAATGAATGAATTTCACCAGTGAATATAATTATGTCAAATACACGGCGTTCTGAATAACCGTACCTAAAGATTCTAGACGGTCAAGACGTTAGATAGTAAAGAGTCTATAAATAAGAATGAAATAAATTAATTAATGTAATTGAATATAACTTGTTACTGAATTTGTCACAGTATGTACAATCCGGTATTTTGTTTATGACAGCTCTGTATTCTAATGAACAAATTATACATTTGCCTTTTTTTTTTGAGGTCTTAAACCATAATTGTGAACATTTTTATATAGATCCTAATAATGATAATAATAATAATAATAATAATAATAATAATAATTAATACTAATAATAATAGTAACCATTCACCAAGTTTTGGGTAATATGATAGGTGGTCATTTTAATTTGACTTTTTTATAGTTACTGAAATATTGGCAATGAATTAATACTAGAATTATTAATAATTGTATTGTAGTTGTAGTTAATGTTGACAATATACATTTTTATGACCCTGTGATATGGATAATATATTTTGTTTAGTTTACCATAAATAAAATAATAAAATAAAACCAAAATCTCACATATTATAAGAAAAGGATAATATATGGGTGACATTCACAGAATGTGTAATATATATATATATATATATATATATATATCTATCATAACAACACGTTATTTTAGAATAAAGCAATAATTATTTCCAACATAGAAAATGTATGTAGAGAAATATAAATTATTTTAATTATATTTTTATTGTTATAAATAAAATTACTGTTATGTAAATTCTTGTTAATAATAAAAATACAATTTTAATAACAAGTAAATACCGGTAATAGTTTATAGACTGGATGAAAATTGGTCTAATTTAGTACAAGTCACCCTCATTTAGTGCATATGGAATAATATATTTTTTTAACTGGAATTTAAAAATATTAATATGTTATTGTAAATATTATTAAATATTAATAAACTAATAGATGTGGTTTACAATTTTATAATATTTTACACACCTTCCTCAATACTTCTCTGAAGTTCAGCCGTCTCCAATTTTGGCAAATCAATTTGGACCTTGAAAGAATTGAAAAATCTGGATACTCTCTCTAGAAGAAGTTGATTCAATTGGTTATCTCTCGAGATATAATTTTCATTTTCCAAACTTTTTTCTAATTCATCTTCAGATAAGGATCTACCTACAGATGCTTGGTGTAGGTTCTGCGATTCTACTTTATTTTCTTTTTCACCAGCTTTCACTAAAACCAACGAATCGGTCAATGATATTTCGGTCGACCTCATGGCACGATCAAAAAATGTAATTGCTTTCATTTTCAAACATGGCGTCAAACCGTCCCTTTTACTGCAATCATCGTACAGCCTTAACAGAAACCTAAGTCCAGTTGCAACGGAATCATTTCCAAAAACGTCTACTTTTACATCTTCTTGTGGTCTAGCTGATGAAATAAAAATTAATAAAACTAACACAGAAACCCTCACTGGAGACATCTTCAGTTGGTGGTTGAAAACTTGAATTGTTGAACTTTTAACTTGGAATTTGTTGTGTTAGGTCCTTGAATGAAAAAAAAATCACTTAAAAAATAATTTAAAAACACTAAACACGAGCACAAAATTCGTTGAAGAACTGATCTTTAAACGATGGAAGTGAAGCCATTTATAGAAAATAATCTCCTTAAAGATTGGAGGAGGTAAGTTCCTTGAAGGCAACTTGATTTACCTCTTCCCCACCACCATCCACTTTTTGGTCGAGTAGTGCACGTTAGTAACTTAACTAGGATTCGTCTTTCTCATTGTATATGACCTCTTCATCTTCCCCTCTTCTTCATCTACTTGTGGTACTTGCTCGAACCTGACCTTCCTGCTTGACCTCTAAGAGTTCTTGCAGATTCCCAAGGATTCCATTTGTCGTAGGAGTCGGGCAGAGGAATTGTACTACTTCCGTTTAAATTAGTGCAACAACGGCGTATGTAATGTGATTTCTCACCTGCCGCTGTGGTTTCAACCTGATTTCTGAGTATGATGGTCAGTAAAGCACGCCACCGCAAGACTTAATATATTTCTTACCTGTCATTTATTGGCCACAAGCAATGATACCGGAACGTTACAAATGACTGTTCTTGTTATTTCAAAATGAATCGTCTATTACTGCTTTGATACTAATTAAATTTACAAAATTAACAAGTCTGGTCTCCTGGACCCACATCCTGATTAACGTCAAGGTTAAGCAGCTCTGAACTAGATCACAAGTTGGATTTATTTATACAATTATATTACTATAGATGTAATGAATATGTATAATCATCTACGGATAGAATTCGTTTTTGAAATTGCCGCATAGGTATACATTTTATTTATTTATTTTTATTAATGAATGAAGGTCTTTAATTCTCCTCTTTTATTCAGCCACATCTAATAAATACTCCATTTTATCTTATAATTTAAATATATACAGATTACAAAAAAAAAATCCTAAAATCTGCAATAATTAAAATTACAAAGTAAACCTTATCTAACTAATCTATATATTATTGAGTGAAAGTACGAAGTATTATGACATATGAGCACAATGAAATAAATCTGCTATATATAACTAACTGAATAGCACTATCAAACCCATAGATTCATGGCCGCGCGGACATAAGCTCTCCATACATCCCTATCCTGAGATGACGTTCTCCAATCATCCCTTATATAAATTATTTACCTCGAGTCATGGTTAATATTATGCTCCCACCTCATTCTTGGCCACTTACTGGGCGCTTTCCCTCTGGTTTTCCTGTAAAGAGTTTTCATTCCTCTCTTTCATTTCTGATTTGTGCCGCAATCTGCTCTTATTATATCTGGTTTTCTATAACTTTCATGTAGCTCACTGTAATGTAGTTTTCTCTATTTTCTTGTCTGTTTGTCTCTCTCTTTGGTCCAAAATTGTTCCTAAAAACTTTATTCTCAAACACTCGCAATCTTTTCTTCTCCTTTAAAGTAAGAGCCCATGTTTCGCATCCGCATAACTGGGAGAATAAAAGTTTTATATACGAGTATTTTCAATGTAATGCTTTTTCAGAGACGTTGGGACCACATATACTAACTACATTGAACTGTAAAACTAAGACTAAGTAAGTGCTTGATAATAAACGCCCGTCGTTGTACGAGTATAATAGAAATAGTGCGCTACAAGTCGGAAGGTTGAGGGTTCAAGTCCCGGTTGGGTCAGGATTTTTAAACTGACCAAAACCTTCTGGCGGCACTATGGCCCCGGGGTCGACTCAGCCTCTAACGGAAATTAGTACCAGACACTTGTTCTGGGGGTAAAGGCGGCCGTCACGCAGGGTTGACAACCCGGCTGACATCAAGTGCCGATTGTCTAGAAAAAGTGGGAGCCTTAACCTCGTACTACCCCAATGGCCTCCCGAGGCCTGTAGTGGGATTACTTTACTTTACTTTACGTATTATAATTATATATATTGTGTTGGTGATATAATAATAATATAAAGTCTTTACTAGTGACCAGTCAAATATAATAAATTTACGCACATGAGACTAGACATTGTCAAGGTCTTTTCATAACATTTTTCGTAATTTAGATTTTTCCTTTTTTTATTTTAATATAATATTACCTTCTTGATAAAAATATTAGAACATAAGATATTTTTAAAAATTCTACACAAATAATTGGGGTGTAAATTGAAAATATTTCTCAACTTAATCATTTTAGTACTAAAGTTTTAGAAAAATGTTACAACAAATGAAATTACATATTGTTATTTTAATATCTTACTTATAACGATATTGTAATACATTGTGTATTTATGTTTAATCTTTAGGAACCTTTACGTTTGTAGTTATGGATTTGTTTATGATAACACCAATAATTAAAAAAAATCTCCTAGTTCTAAAATAATTTATGTTTGTACGAAATTTAGCGTTTTGGGTTTGTAACATTGCGTATAAAATGTTATTCATGACAGTTTGTAACTTGAACATTTTAATAATTATTATTCCACTTATTAACTATACGCAATTTGCTTTCAGAATATAACTCTTATAAACTTTAGTAAATTTCGTATGGAATTAAAAATATGAATGAGTTAACACATTCTAGATACCTTTAATCTTAATTCAATAATCGTTTTAATATGTTCTCTGAAAGACGTAACTTTCATTTTCACTGTATATTCAACATAAATTGTAAGGCAGGTCAAGTTTTAAAGTTTGCATTAGTAATCCTGCTCTTGATAAACTAGTCCATCCAGTTCTTCGCCGTCTTCTGAACTAAAGTTAAGAGCCAATAAAATATATTTATTGCTTTTCTGAAGGAGTTTTTTGAAAAGCGAATTATAATCATAATTTTTTCATCAACATATTGTAAGATGATAATAATAATAATAATAATAATAATAATAATAATAATAATAATAATAATAATAATAATAATAATAATAATAATCATTTCTTATTCTTTATTAGGTATTTCTTTACAATACAGCAGTTTTCCTATAACCCACTGTAAATTTACTCCTCCATACATTCCTATTATCTGCAGCACTCTCTGTTAATCCTCTCGACACCATACTCCTGTGCACTCCTAATCCACCATTTTTTTTAGGTCTCCCCTTCCTTCTGTTACCCCCGCTTCAAAATTTCATATAATCTTAGGTATCCTGCCATCCGACATCTTCTTTACGTGATCAAACCATTAAATCTTCTTTCTTTAATAAGTTGTAGAACATCTAATAATAATAATATTATTAATAATAATAATAATAATAATAATAATAATAATAATAATAATAATAATAATAATAATTCACTAGGCTATCAAATTCAGAGATTCATGACCGCGCACTCTCCATATATTCCTACCCTGAGCTAATGATTCCTAATTATTTCTTGTGTTTTCTCTCTCTATTGATGTTTGGTATGGCAGACACCTCGCTGGTCTCACAACAGGATAGGGGAATTTTGTGGAAATGTTTGCCCTCCCGCCTATGTCAAGGTTGAATCGTGAACCATTTTTTTTTTTGTGGGGTCGTCAAAAGATGAGCGACCTGGCATACCTAACAGGTTTATTGTGGAACAATGCTCCGGACTGGACCCGCAACAGCAGCAGGAAACTTCCCCGGCTGGCAGACAGGGATATGATCTGTAGAGCTGATTTTCAGTCCTCCCGACTAAGTCCGATGGACTTGTGCACCATTTGTGGGGTTGGCAGGAGATAAACTATGTGGCTCCCTGTTGGAGTTTGGATTCGCTCCGTGCTGGTCTCACAGCTACGGGCAGGAGATAAGCTATATAACTCTCTGTTGGACTTTGGTTTCACTCCATGCGGGTCTCACAGTAGCGGCAGAACGCGTCCCCCCTCCCGATGGATGGACCGGAGCACGTCCGATGGAGCGGATTAGATTTGGTGACACTGCCCTGATTCTGGCACAGCCTAAGGACTCGTGTTATATCTGTGAATTCGCCGGGGGTTAAGCGCCCTTGTGTACTAAAATGTTTATATTGTTGAACCTGTTCTGCTGGCTGGATCCTCCCGGTCCCTCAACGGCGGCATGATACTATTCCGGCTGGCATAAAGGAGGGGAGGTTGTGGAATCACGAAGCATTGGCAATGCTTAGTAGTTACCGCGGCTAAATCCGATAGGCTCATGGTCCTACTGTGGGGTCGTCAGGAGGTAATGATGATGATGATAATAATAATAATAATAATAATAATAATAATAATAATAATAATAATAATAATACAGTAAAACTTGCTGAAAGCGGAATCGAATGGGACCAATTTTTTTTTCCACGTTACACAAAATTCTGCATTATAAAAAAAACTAAAACTTATTAATAATCTTAGATTACTGAGTGCCAGAATAAATAAAGTATTATTACTATTATTATTATTATTATTATTATTATTATTATTATTATTATTATTATTATTATTATCTTGGATTAATTGTAGTTCCGCTGTTGTTGAAAAGTGTAGTATAGTATGTACGAACGACATCGACGGTAATGCGCGATAAAACAGTCCCGTTTCATCAGCGTTAAAAATATCTCTTAGGCGCGTATCCTAAAATTAAAGTCTGCAGTTTCGGTTTCCGCTCACTAACTACACTTTTGACCACAGCCTTTGATTCCCCGCAAATTTCATTTCACACTACATTGTATCGTCTTTTAAAACTATACAGTCAACCAGAATATGCCTTGAAATCGTTATTCCCTTAGGGATTTAGCAACAGCTAGATCTTGACTTTGGAGAATCGGTCCGGAAATTTGGAGATTTTTTGATCGTGAACTTTTAAAACACTCCTACACTACTTCGTTGATTTCTTCATTTCCTGTTTTTTGGCTTTCTCTTCATTTGACCATTTCCTTGCATCCATTCATTCATTATTTTTTCTTTATGTGTTTCAAGTCTCAAATTTGAGAATTTACACATTTAAATTTAGTCATTATTTCGGGCATTGAGAGTGTTTTATCTTCACCACTTTCACTTTTTTGTTTTAATGACAATGATACATACATTTTAGCCATCTTTATTTCGTAAATTCAGAACGCTACCTGTGAAAGATCGGTCTCAGAACTTAAACAAATGTAATATTTTACAGTGCAATGGTTATTTGTTAGACAGGTAACTGTATTTCGCATAATGGGTGTGCAGTGAGCCCGAATGAAAATTTCAGGTAGAATCTCTATTTTACCCGGCGCGGCGGCAGGAATATTTTTTGTTGGCCAACCGGAATTCAATGAAGTGGAAAGTAATTTATTTTTCTCTTTGTTTCTCTGATTTATAATTTTTTCATGAATTGTATAGAGATATCCTACCGTCTCCGCGATGGACAGATTCCGTTTTATGCAAAATAAATACACGTAAAATTACTATTATTTCGCCGGAACCAATACTTTTGTTCACGTTGGACAGATTTCCGCATTATTCATGTTCCAGATTAAACAAGTTTTAGTGTATTTTATTTAACAGGTTTAAAATGCACATCTTCCTGTGCCCAATATTAAAACTTGATTCCCTTCCTCCATTCATCTCTATCCTTCCAGTCACCATCCTACAGTCCACTGTCCTTCATCAAATTCATAATTCCCTCTATCAGTGTCTTCTTAGGTTTCCCTCTTCTTTTCTTCCGATTTGGAATCTACTCCAAATTTCTAACTAGCAATCTATTTTCATTCATCCTATTCATGCGTTCAAACCATTGTCATTGTTTATTTCCCACAAATGTATATTTGTTTCGTTCCCATATTTTCTCGGATAATACTGTTTATGTTCCTGTTTAATGTAGAGCATCGTGCAGATCTTAAAAAATCAATTTCTGTTGATTGCAATGTTTACTTTAGTTTGGCATTTATAGCCTAAGTTTCTGTACCATAGGTCATTAAACTTCTTACTATTGATTTATAGTAATAGTAATAGTAATAGTAATAATAATAATAATAATAATAATAATAATAATTATTATTATTATTATTATTTTAACGTAGCTGTTATTTTTTATGATGCAATACACTTACATAAATTAATTGTTAAATAATTAAAAATGTATTGATGTTACAAAACCTTCATGTTACCTTATGTGAGTAACATGTAATTAAAACTTATAATTATTGCTGCTTTTGATAAGCTCAAACAGTATATGTTATTATAGACATGCATATTGTGTACAGTAACTATGTGAAAGAAATTTACCAAAACACACAAAATTCGTAAAATATAACAGTGTTCTCAATGTTTTATTCAGTCCAAATGAGAAGAACGGACCAAAATGTATGTAGATTAATTGTATGGTAAACTGGATATGTGAGAAATTACAGACGGAACCATGGAACGCGAGATAAAACAATGATTTAATTAAAGATTAAAGATTAGTGTGTGAAATTATTGTGTATTCTTCTACTTCTTTTTTATTTAATTATTATTTACAGAAGCTTTAATATTTGAAGTCATGTAGTGTACAGAATCTTCAGGCATATCCAGCAGGCTCTGTGTTTTTTGTTGTGTTTCTCATGTCTTTTCAACATATTAGCTTATTTTAATCAGCTAATTCCGAAGGAGTGAATCTAATGAAGTTCTTCTCATGTAAAGATTGTTAATTATCCTGTCTAGTAGACACCGAAAATCCATCCATAGTAATTCTGCCCGAAGGCAGGTTCTTCACTGCAATCATAGCATTTTCAT
The DNA here is from genome assembly GCA_030220185.1 of Diploptera punctata. NCBI lineage: Eukaryota > Metazoa > Arthropoda > Insecta > Blattodea > Blaberidae > Diploptera > Diploptera punctata. The sequence goes on along the minus strand of JASPKZ010009377.1, from coordinate 1,704,119 downwards.
GCTATGCTTGCAGTTTTACTAGGGAATTGTAGGTGTGGTAGCTTCCCGTTGCTTTCCACACCGGTGAAGAATGATGATGATGATGATGATACTGATAAGGATGATGATGGCTATATGATTTCGGGGACCGTTGGGCCTTAAAGTTTTACTGACATTTGTCTTACAAGTGAGGAAAAACCCCGATAAAATCTCACCCAGGAAAACTGCCCCGACCGGGGATCGAACCCGGGCCCGTTGCGTGACAAGGCAGCACGCTACCTCGAGACCACAGCGGTGGACACACCGAAAAAACGGCCAAAATTATATATATATATATATATATATATATATATATTTGGCAAATGGCGATTAATTTAAAAAAAATTATCTTTAGTTTGTTAACATCAAAATGGATGATTTTGTGTAGGTGAACTCCTGAAACGAAAATTTAAAAATGTTTCTAGCGGTCGCAACTTTCGATGTTCCACAAAGAAACTCACTATATGCTATTAACATAAACAGAGGAAGGTATTCTCCAAAATCAACGAAATTCGAACATTAGAAGTGGGGGGAGGGTTTATTTGAAACACTGTGTTAAAAATTGGCCAGCAGTCGTCATGTTTGGTTTGTAGCAATATTACCATACAATTTAATTAACTCTATAATTGGTAATGCTTCTTATAAAACCCATTAGTTAATTTATGTATATTTCTAATAAAGTAATGGAAAAATTAATCGGTAGTTATTATTTAAATTGGTGTCAAATTATATACAACAATATGTAAATCAGTAATAAGTTACTGTTTGTTTTCTCTGCTGTATGACACTTTTAAATAAGCTGGCAACATAAATTGATTTTCTCCAATTTAACAAAATGAATATAAATGGTCGTGGTCTGGTTTTCTTAACACACAAGTTTCGTCTACTACTGTGGTAGATATCCTCAGGAGATTCTGCGTGCTCTATGGAGGTCTTAGAGCACGCAGAATCTCCTGAGGATGTCTACCGCAGTAGTAGACGAAACGTTGAGTGTTAAGAAAACTATACCACGATCATTTAGCCCGAAAGACATTAATGACATGAATCAAGACACCTGCTGTGAATGTCTATAATATTATATAAAATAAATATTTTTTCCACCAGCAAAGTGGGTCCATTACTTCAACTTGCTGGTAAATTTGCATTGTTTACGCAGTTACTGCGTGACAGACTTTTTTAATTATGTTATGAAATGATGATTATGATAAAATAAAGCTGGTAATGAAATTTCAAACTTGAATTTCTCTCAACGACTGGAGGAAACCAGGCAATAATCTGAGTCAAGTCGGTATACACAAAAGGGTTTGAACAATTGACCTCCTGAATGAGTCTCAAACGCAAAACCTGAGCCAAATCATCTTACTGGGACACAGCTCCGATAGTTATCTATTTTACAGGTAGAGGCCAATCAACTCGATCTACATCTCTGCTCTTCCATCTCTTAATCTCAATCCCAAAGGTATTTTATCATCAGTCCTTGTGTGGTCAGAAATGTATGTATGAGATACATAGTTAAAATCCCTCTCCCGGCAGGTCGTGTAAGGCCCGGGTGTCGTGTAGCAAATAAAAGTATCTATAAGGTCACATGTTAAACTGTGTTAATGGAATGGAACATAATTGAATCTTCCTTTGATTGCAATTAAATCTTAAATTTATTACAAAAAACGAAATCAGATAACGTTATATTTCCTGCGCAAAGGATTTTACAAGAGTGAAATGTACGGTCCTGAGAGTTTTTAAACTCACAGTCTAACCTACCAACGAACTAAATAGATTAATATAGCTTTTATGTTAAATTAAGATTTTTCCTTGTGCGTAAAATTACTATGACGTACTATTGTTTTCATCATTACATTATAATCATTTTCTTCTTTATTTCAGTTTAACCTCTCTCTTTATAGGTATTATTACGTGCCAAACTCCATCTAGGTCCTACAAGATGCATGGCCTGTCGGGAGAGGGATTTTAATTATGGGTCACACACATACTCTTTTGACTACACAATACATGGAGGACCTCCCCGAATGAGTGGTCAGCTCTATGACAGGACACCTTCGAGACATCGCAACATTAAGATGAAACATGGTGTATATGATAATGATGGCCAGATAATGTTCGGGGACCGTTTGTGCCTTAACGTTTCCTGACATTTCTCTTACAGGTGAGGAAAAACCCCGAAAAAATCTCACACAGGAACATTCTCCTGATCGGGGATCGAACACGGGCCCGCTGCATACGAGGCAGCGACGCTATCCCGAGACCTCAGCTGTGCACATAATAATAATAATAATAATAATAATAATAATAATAATAATAATAATAATAATAATCGTCATCATCATCCGGTATCATGGCAGCTGCCGCCGTCTTCCGGAAACCAAACGCCATTCCTCTCTATCCATCCATTGATCTTCCTCCATTCCTCTGATATTCATAGCTACTTGTACCCCTTCTATCCAAGTTTTATTCGGTCTTCCTCTCTTCCTCCTTTCCATTGGGATCTATTCCATAACAATTTTTGGTAATCTTTGCTCTGGCATTCGTTTGCCATGACCATACCACTGCAATATTTTCTTTTCTATGATGTCTATGATGTCCAGCTCCTCTTGTACACATATAATTTCACTTATTTCTTTATTTCGTATTCTATCCATTCTAGATGTAATAATAATAATAATAATAATAATAATAATAATAATAATAATAATAATAATAATAATAATAATAATAATAATAATAATACTTTATTCACGCTAGAAAGTTTAAGGCAATGAAGGCCATCGCTTTCATTAAATCAGCGAATAATAAAATAGGCCTAATTAAAATTTTCATATAGGCCAATTTAACATAATCTGTAAACATTATTAAAGTATAACCTAAACAATGCTCTATGTTAGTCTAGTCTATTCATAATAACGAAATAAGGAATAAAATAAAGTAAGAAAACTACTTAAACTTTTAAGATATACAAGTTGCAATTTTCATCCTAAATCATTCTTATATGTAGGTCTGCATAAAAAAATATATTTATAAAATTATTAAACATATACAAAATTAATTATTTATAATGGAACTGCATATTAGCCACGAAAAAAATATTGTAATATTATTACAATATTTCGACTATATGATAACATTCCGAAGATATCCGGAACTTTTTGGAGGTATGAAAACGTTGAACTGGAATGAATTATGAAAATTTAAATTTCAGGTTTATTATATGGTACCAATTGATGAATTAAGTTTCTTTTTTTATATAATTGAACTATTTCATGTGCTGTAACTTCCATGAAACTTGTACTTATGTAATTGAATTCTGTGTATTCCTTCAGGAAAATAATAGACATAAAACCTAAAGTACAGGCTTACGGCTTAATTATCTGGGTCAGTAGATACAGTGTACAATATTTATATTATGGAAAGAAGCCATTAGAAAAATTGTAAATGTTAATTTGAATAAAAGTTGAACATTTTTGTTCAGAAATAATGACGATATATAATTTAATATTCTTGGTGAGTTATTACAAATTAGCCTATAGGCCTATATATATCTTAATGATACTATAATAAAACATAATTCTAATGTTCACAAAACAAAAAGAAATAAAATAATACAATCTACAGTTGTTACGTAATTATTTATTAATTTACATCACTAAAATCATATGTCTAACTGGTAAATTCAAATTCATTTTATGATAGTATTTTTCCTGTCCCATGTAAGGACCCCTTATCTAGGGTTACAGATACTGCTGCCTTGAAGTTAGTCATTGGTTTGACAAAGGTTAAGGAAGGAAACTTGAAAAAAACATACCTGATCCTCAGGGTTGAAGTTAATTCAGTAGGCTAGCTCTCTGCTCATTAAAAAAAACTAAAAAGCCCAATACAAGTAATGCAATTTGTGGGAAATAAACAGTCACAATGGTTTTAACACGTGAAGAGGATTGACAGTTAGGAGTTTAGAGTAGATTCCAAATGGGTGGAAAAGAAGAGGTTGACCTAAGAAGACATGGATAGAGAAAATTATGAATTTGATGAAGGACAGAGGACTGCAGGATGGGGACTGGAAGGATAGAGATGAATGAAGGAATCGAATAAAAACTTAAAATTAGGCCAGGAAGATATATACATTTAAAAACCTGTTGAATGAATGAATATATATATATATATATATATATATATATATACATGCAATTAAAGTAATTTTTAAAATATCCAATTAGTATTTTTTATTACAAGGACAGGTTTGCAGCAAGAGACCGATAGGAACACTTAGGAAAATTATAGGTATTGCGAAGTGAAATCACGGACTAGAGAAGACTGGATGTCAAGAAACAAGAAGGCTAAGGTCCCACTTGGGCTATAATGACCGGGATATTATTTGTTTGATACTTATGTAGCCCAGTGGAGTTTAAACCATGAGGAATTCGTTTACATCCGGTCAGGACAAATATGTGTTACATTGAGGAACGATGATATTAATAATTCTAGTAGAGCTATTAGATTGTAAGTTTAAATTTGTCTAAACTGGCAGTAAGATTGATAGTTATGAAATGAACAATATAAGTAATATGATAATAATGATGATGATAATAATAATAATAATAATAATAATAATAATAATAATAATAATAATAATAATAATACCGAGCTTGTTCAAGCGATAGCGTTTGAGATTTTTATTCAGGAGATTCAAGGTAGAAATTCCGATGCCAACAAACCTCAGGCTTATTTCCTGGTTATTTTAGTCATAAAGGCTAATTAATTTAATCATTTTTCACCATTTATTAACATCATAGAGAAATACTGTATAAACATAGACGTTAGAGCGAGATATGAGAAATTAACTTCTCCTTCTTCATCGCGGTTTAGGCTTATTTACTAGCCTGTTCCGGCTCCAAATTGCTGCTCTTTCCATATTTTCTTTGGTCTTCCCAACTTCTTCTGCCTCGTGGTGAATAGCTGTATGCTGCTTTTGGTATTCTATTCTCAGTCATCCTTGCCAAATGTTCTTCCAGTTTGTTCTGTATTTTTCTATTGTGTTTAATTCCTCTACTTTTAGTTGTTGAGAAATTAACAATAACAGTAAACAGTAATAGAAAACAAAGCAAGAATTTCAAGTAGGACATAAAAGGACTAATGCTTTTTACACAGAGGCCTCTTCTTCTGACTTGTATCTTTTATTTGAAGTAAATCCTCGATATATGACCCGCAGTGTTTACAATTCCTTCTATATTATTTCAAATAAAATTTTATTTATTTCACAGCTTTACTTCCTACATGAAGAAAACCATGTTCAGGAATTTTAAGCCCTTAACACATTTATGAAGAAGACAACCCCTATCTAATATGCATGATGAAGTCCAAAAAAAAAATTCAATATATTAATCTATCTGTGTGTTTGTGTGAGAGTGCATATTAATAATATTAACCATGATTTGAAGGAACACAGGGGATTATTGGAAAACGTTAATTCAGGATAGGAATGTAGGAGACCTTATGTCCGCACAACCATGAACTTAGGGGTTCGATAGCGGCAGTAAGTTAATATATATATATATATATATATATATATGCATGCGTGTGGGGCACGTCGTAGCGTAGTTGGTTAAGGCAATATGCTACAAACCTGAAGATCAAGGGTTCGAGTCCCGATAGGGTCAGGATTTTTAAACTGAGTCAAATCTTCTGGTGACATCATGTCGCTGGGATGAAATGAGTAATAGACGCTTGTTCTGAGAGTAAAGGCGGCCGTCACACAAGGTTGAAAACCCGGCTGACATCACGTTCCGATTGTCTATAAAAAGTTGAAGCCTTAACCTCTTACTACCCCAAGGGTGATCTATGGCCTGTAGTGGGATCACTTTATCATATATGCGTATGTTGGTGATTTATTCTTTCTTTATACTATTTTAAGATCCTATAGCCCATTCTCCAATCCCCTTTATTTTATATACAGACCTTTATATGTGTGTTCATTAGTGTGTATGTGTGTTTATGTCTGTGTTAAAAATCTATTAAATAAATACATTAGTATTTTAGAAAGAATGTTAGAGAAATTGTAAAATGTATAAGTGGCTAAATTAAACAGACGTGTGTAAGAATAAATTCCCTTTTACTTTGCGTAAATATTAGCATTCTAAACATATAAAGCTTTCAACCTGTTTTAATCGAATTCAATTTTCTTGAATTACCCAGTTTATAGTCAATATTGTGTCTAGTTTACGAGACTGCTACAGGCGAATTAAAGTTCCGGTACGTGTGCGAATATTTATGATTATCTCTGTCAGAAGATGCGTTCCACAGAACATATGCGCACCGATAACCTACATTCCGGTGTAAAAAATGCTCAATCATTTCCATTTCCCCTATCCTTGTTACCCCTGTGAAGGGGAGTGGGGAGAAATCGCAATATGTAAAGTAAACAAACAAACATCGGTGTTAGATACTTCAGTTTCAGAAAGATGCCGCACTTGCTTCTAGCAATACGTTTTCAGAAACCGGTATTGTACGCATCATGGGAGCGGCTAATGGCTCATAACACATTTTATTAAAAAAACAGGATGTAATAATAAACACACGCTAACTTTCAAAACTATAAAAATAAAATTTAGATATTAATATTTTTAATTAATTTAAAATAAATTCCTTGTCCTCAATAAGCCGTACCAATATGGATTTAGAAATAATTGTATGTGTATTAGGACTACTATTACAACCTTTCAAACAATTCAAAACAATACGTTTTTGTAACTCATATACTGCGCCGACATTCCAATGCCGTATTCTGTAAAATAATGAATAAACAATTAAACCACAAGTAAATCTACGTACGTAAAACTGATTTTCAGTACGTACATATTAATAATATAATTACATTCTGACACTTGCTCTATAATTTTTCTTTCCACTTATAATTCGCAAAAGAACCAGTAAGATGCAAATTAGAAGTGGAAAAAAAATTATCGAACAAGTGTCAGAATTTAATTATTTAGGTATATTAATAACAAACACTAAAAATTTAATAAAAGAAGTAAAGAAATAAGCTGATAAAGCAGCACAAATATCAGGGTAGCCTATATGAAAGAATTAATTTGGCGCAACAAACATATGTCAATAGAAAGCAAAACCCGCATATACAAAACGATAGTTCGACCAGTTATCGTATATGGTGCAGAAACTAGGGCTGATACAACAAAAATTGAAAAAATAATAAGCACATGCAAAATGAAAATCTTAAGAACTATTCAGGGGAAAACATTATTTGATAAAATACACAACACAGAAATTAGGGACAAATGCCATATTCAAGACATAACCAAATTTATTATAGATTGACGAAACTATTGGAAGGGTCATATAGGAAGAATGGAAGAAAACCGGCTTGCAAAAAAGAGCTAAAGAAGTTAGACCAATGGACGGGAGAAGAACAAGAGGAAGACCAGCCAAGAGGTGGATAGACAGTGAATGTACATCATATGTCTTCCTCCGAGGAGTGATTTTGGAAATAAACAGGATAAAAATCCTACAAATTAAGTTTAAGAAGAAGAAGATGAAGAATAAGACATATTAATGGAAGAAAAGAAAATGAAGGGAAAATATCAGGGGGAAATATTAAGAGAGTGATATCCAATTTAAAATAGTTAATAGACAGAGCAAGCATTAAGCAGCAAACTTAAAAAAAAATAGATCTCTATCTTCAATGGTTTGGGAGCTGAGTGTACTAAAATGTTGACAATTTAACATTGTTCAGATAGGAGGTATCCGGTCCCCTTAAAAGGTAAGTTCTGATGGAATTGTGGTTACCATGCTCACCTCTGGTTTCGAGGGGTCGATGGATTTTTAAGTGCGTACATATCTGAGCATAACTTCCTACGGGAGGGAAACAAATCCTGTATCATTGCCGTAGATTTATGACACATCAGATATTAAAATAAGTATCTGATATATCAGTGTGTTTAAAAACTTCATAAAGTAAGTAAAACTATGAAGACCTTTCCGAACATGTTGCTCTGCATTTCATTTGGTACCAAATTAAATACAGAATATGGAATATGATTCTGAAAGGGCTTCATAGTTTTAAATTATTTAACGAAGTTTTTAAACAGAAATTTAATTTAATTGAGGACGACTGATATATCAGGTATTTATTTTATTATTTTAACATAAGATAATCTCAAGCATGGAGTAAAAGGCCTCTGCGCGTAATTTATCGGCACTTTCACGTCCAGATTTAAACTACGACGCTAATAAGATATGAGTTAATGAGCGTCACTAAATATAAATACATTACAACAGACGCTTGTTCTGGGGGTAAAGGCGGCCGTCACGCAGGGCTGACTACCCGGCTGACATCAAGTGCCGATTGTCTAGAAAAAAGTGGGAGCCCTAACCTCCTACTACCCCAAGGGCCTCCTGAGGCCTGTCGTGGGATCACGTTACTTTTTACAACGATTGAAACAGAGCTTCTACAGATGGATAGAGTTTCAAAAATGACGTTTTTAATTCCTGCAACGCAATAAATTCTATTTCCGTAACGTGTCAAACTTCATAATTTTTAATAAATACATACTAACATAATTATAAGTATTCAACAATTAATATAAAGAAAATACTATAAAATATGTTCACAATCGGAATACAAGTGTTATAGTTATTAGGGATATTTCAAGATAAAATATATCCCAAATACCGTACATGCTGTTCAAATGGATTAAGGCATGATGTCTCGGGGCAGAGCTATGGGACGTGCGCTGGTTCGAGTCCTCATGGGGAAAGAAATTTTCTCATGGAATTTCGGCCAATATGGGACCGGTGCTCATCCAGCATCGTGAGGAATTTGGGTAGGTACAACGAATAGCGGCTCCAGATTGAGAAAACCAGTTGTAACGGCTGTGGGACTTGACATACGGTGGCCACATGTGACTCCTATATTGGCTAGATGATCGTAAACCTCAGTAAATAAGTGAATGTGAGGCCAGCAGCCGAATAATAGATCAAGGGAATATCTAGACCTTTTGCGCCAAGGAGTTTATACGCTAACGAAATATTAATAATTGTATAAACTCAAAGTTATGAATATGCAATCAGGCATTTTCGATACGTATTACTTGCAAAAATAGAATATTTCAACACTAAATCACTATTGCCAATTGACTAAACGAAATGCAAATTGTATCATAAAACATTAAAAATACATTTCATTGACTATAAATAATTTATTTTTAGTTTAATGATTGAAGATAGTCTCATTTGTCCTTGGAACAATGACCTCCTGTTTGAGGATAGCTCTTTTTTCTTAAACGCGAAGAGCTGTTTCGCTTTAGGATTCTGCATAGTGATTGTTTAGTTATTATACATTTTTAGTCAGTTTTTTTTATGGATTTACAAGAACTCCGTTTCTTGCTGTGCTGCCACTGCTGATCAGCATGCGTTGAGTAGAAGTCAACCCATCTCTGTCTTTTCCTTCCTCTGTGGCGGTTTCCTAATTGCAGGTCCCACAAAATAGCTTTATACATCCAACTATTGTCCAGCATCCTTGCGATGTGATGTCCATATTTCCGTTTCTGCCTGATGGCTCTTTTGTATGATGTTATTTGGGTCAGCGACACGTTGGAAATTCAACCACTCCGAGTAACTACCAGGATCTTCCCCACTTAAATATAAATTGCACCTTGACCTGAAATACTAATCTATAAAATTTCTAGAAAATTAACTCTAAAAAGATTTTCACATACGGCGGTATACAAACCATAAACTTAGGTAAGGTTTAACGTGGATTATCGATTTCCATCTTCCTCTGGCATATTTCTATATGAATATGTGTGAATAATGTGTTCCATCTTAATGGTGTGTTGTCTCGGAGGAGGCCCTGACGTTGAGCTGATCACTCATTCCATGTCCTTGTGTGGTAAAAAATGTGTGTGTATGATCCATAGTTAAAATCACTCTCCCGATAGGTCATGCTACTTTAAGTCGCTGGTGGCGTGTGGCACGTAAACGTACAATATAAGATGAGAGGATAAATCGCGTTAATGGAACGGAATATTAATAATGATGTAATAATAATAATATTCAATTATTATTATTATTATTATTATTATTATTATTATTATTATTATTATTATTATTATTATTATTATTATTATCATCATCATCATCATCATCATCATCATCATAGTACATTCACGAATTCAGGCCATTCGTTGACCCGTTTCGGCCTCAAGAGAAACACCATCCAGAAGTCTTTTGAGTGGACGTCCTGGTCTTCTTCTTCCTGCAGGTTGATATCTTAACATTAGTTTGGGTATTCTGTGATCTTCCATACGATGAACATGTTGTATCCATCTTGACTTATAATCAGAAATTTTGTTTTCTGAAGATTCCATGTGTAATTCTTCTAAGATGTCTTCATTTTTTTTTGTGATCTAGTAGTGTGTATCCTGCAGTCCTCCGAAGATATCTCATTTCAGCAGATCTAAGTCTCTGTATATCCTTCTGTTTCAACGTCCATACTTCGCTACCATACAAAAGAGTTGGAAGAGCCAGTGTTTTATACACTTTCAGTCTTGAATGCTTTTGGACTAACTGTGGCTTGAAGATAGAATTTATTAACCCTAAAATTCTTAAAAATTTAGATATTTTTGCATTTACATCCTTTTCTTCTTCATATGAGATATTGCATCCTAGATATGTAAAATTATTCACCTGCTCCAAAATTTTATTGTCCAGTACAATTTTACTTCTGACAGGATCTACACCTTGAAATGCCATAATTTTTGTTTTTTCTGTAGATATCTTTAATCCATATTCTTCTGTAATTTTGTTAAGTTCATACAGACCTTTCTGTAGATTATCTTGAGAATTTGCTATTATTATTTGGTCATCTGCAAACAATAGGGTGTTTAATTTTCTATTTTCTGATATTCTTATTCCAAATGTATATGTTTTGTTCCAGCAACATATTACTTCATTGATATAAATTGCAAAGAGTGTTCGGGATAGGGGGCAGCCTTGTCTCACACCACGATTTATAATTCCTTCTTCAGAAAATCTGTTATTTAATTTGATCTTCATGGTGTTGTCTTTGTAAATATTTTGTATGTTCTGCCGAAGTAAATTTGGTATATTTCTGTCTTCCAATATATTTAAGAGTTTTGATCTCTTGACTGTGTCGAATGCTTTTTCAAAATCTATGAAAGCAATTATTATTATTATTATTATTATTATTATTATTATTATTATTATTATTATTATTATTATTATTATTATTATTATATTAAGGTTATAATTATTTTCTCAACCGAACATTGCGCACATAATTTGCATATTGATCCTCTTTCTCCGTTGATGACTATGCAATGTATCTATATCTTTAAATTCTTCTAGTTTTTTACTTTCTTTCATTCCCTCCGTCCAGTTTGGATTTAACCTCTTCCTTTTCTGTTTCTTCTACATTATATCCAAATATTATTTCCTTTGGTAATATTCCGTATTTTATTCTTATTATATATCGTAAGGTCGGCCGCGGTGGACTAGTGATTATGCTCCTTGCCTCTGGTCCCGAGGGTCGCGGGTTCAAACCCGGCAGGGGTCGAGGGATTTTTAGGACGGAAAAATCCAAGGAGCAAGTCCTCCGGGAGGGACTTTAAGCCGTGGTTCTCGAACCTGAAGATTTTCAGGCTCGTAAAAGTTCCTTAAGCCTGAATGAAAAGGCCTCTAAGCAAACTTTACCGAATTTTCCCGTCCTAGTACTACCTTGGTTTCCTAGATGTCAGTATGAGGCGGAACGCTGACCACGGACCACTCAAAAATGACATCTATACGAAAACAAGTGTAACTAAATTAGTATGGTTCAAATTCTTCCCTGTAGGGGGAGAGCGCCTAAATCTCTGTAAAGGGAAAACATAGGCTTACAATACAATACAATATATCGTAAGTTCACCGCTGTGGTCTCGAGGTGTCTTGTCACGCAGCGGGTCCGGGTTCGATCCCCGATGGGGGCAGTTTTTCTGGGTGAGGTATTTATCGGGGTCTTTCCTCACCTGTAAGACAAATGTCAGGAAAACGTTAAGGACCAAACGGTCGCCGAAAACATATGGCCATTATCATCATTATCATCATCATCATCATCACCCTTCACCGGTGTGGAAAGCAATGGGAAGCTACCACACCTTCAATTCCCTGATAAAGCTGCAAGCTTAGCATGAAAATGCTATGATTACAGTGAAGAACCTGCCCTCGGGCAGAATTACTATGAATGGATATATCGTAACATTGTAATATTCTTTAATGTATAAATTATATTACAGCTTTTCCTGGATGCATTGTTGTCTTATTTCTGTACTCTTTGTTCTTTCTCTTCTGATAATCCTTGTTAATCTTCTCCAAAAGAATCTAATATCGTGGTTTTAAGTTTTTTCTTGTATGCCATTTATTGTCCAAAATTCCGCCCCACATATAATTACATTCTCCATCTCTGCTTTATATATAATTTCGTAATTAAAATATAAATACTACCATCCTTCTTTATCATATCCATCTTCATAATGATTAAATTAAAAACCATTATTATTATTTACTTAATTACAGATTTTCAATGTTTACACATCTTTCTGTGTCTAAAGTTTTATTTTCCTTCTCCACTCGTCTCTATCCAACCACTCCATGTCCTTCAGCCTTTTGTTCTCATTCCAGTTTAGTTATAGTAATAATAATAATAATAATAATAATAATAATAATAATAATAATAATAATAATAATAATAACATCAATAATAATAATAATAATAAAAATAATAATAATAATGGTGGTGGTGATGATGATGGTGATGGTGATGGTGATAGTGATGATAATAATAATATTTTATAGTTATTAAATTATTAGTATTAACATTTACTTCATTTTAATAATGAAAAGCAACTGAAAACAATTAATGGACGGTAGTGTTTTTTAATGGATATAGGGTTCAGGTGTATGTTATTTGGTCAAAGGCCAATTTTATGGAATAAAGAATTCTCAATAACGGTATATAGAAATCGGCAGCAAGGAAAGAAATAAATTTGCCTGTTTATAGCAGATCAAATGCTTTTGAAAAAAAAAGTTTGGTTGTCTATATACATTTTGTGGCTAGGTCACCACGTATACAATTTTTTTGGCTCGATTGTAAAATCATAAATGACATTATTATGATGGTGATTGAGACAAACATGGAGATGGTTTTGTGAGCAGGAAGCGACATATACCTGTAACCCTGCAGGTAAACTTGTAAAAACATACTCATGCTACCAAATGAAGAGGAGCACCATAAAAAACCATAATGGATTCCAAGTATGGAAATGACATACATAGGTTAATAGAGATTATGATTAAGATGATGGATAGAACCATTGAGAAAAGTATTCTAGATGCTATTATCTAAGTGCTCCATTTTTGTACAAAATTATACGTTATCTGTGGGTAAATATTTCAGAGGAGCTTTTAAACTTCTTCAGCTTACTTACTGCTCTATCATAAGGCTCATATTGACTTACCTAGCTCATTGCTCATCTGTTATTTAAACTTAAAATTTTAATACATTTTTGGAATTAAGTTTTCAAACTTATGTGTTTGGGAAAGGATGTGGATGACCTCATACTTGAAACAAGGAAAATAAAGAACTCGGAATTTTTTATATTTCTTGGGTCAATAATTACAAGTTTAGGTACCTGTGAGAGAGATGTACAGACTAAAATTGCAATGGCAAAAAATGCAACTAAATGGAATAATTTGGAATAAAAATATTACAAAGGAAACTAAAATGAAAATTTATAAGAGCATAATACAGAATATTTTGTCATATGCAAGTGAAACTTGGTCTTTGACGGAATTACAAAAGAATAAAATTAGAACAGTTGAATTTGATTATTTTAGAGGAAGCCTCCAAAAAACAAGACAGGATAAAATAAGAAATGAATTCCTTTGGAGAGAAATTAATGTCACCACATCTGTTGTTAAGAGGATTGAAAATCAAACGCTTAAATGGTATGACCATGTACAAAGAATGGAAAATGAAAGATGACCAAAAAATACATACCAATGGTCACCCCCTGGAAGAAATAAACGTGGCAGACCAAGATGGAAATGGAAAACCTACGTCAGAACTATAATGGATGATAAGAATCAGCACGGGGAATCTTAAAATAATTACGATATACATTTATAATTATTTTTCATTTTACTTATTGAACTAATCATAAGAAGTATATTAATTTTTGTGTTTCTGCTCATTTATGCCAAGAAGATCGGGATGAGTAGATTCCTGGACAATGCCGGGTAAACAGCACAGGGTATCTAAAAATAATTACGATATACATTTTTCCTTTTACTTATTTAACTAAACATAAAACACATTCATTTTCGCATTTCAGCTGATTTATGTAAAGAAGATCGGGATAAGTAGATTCCCGGGCAACGCCTGGTAATCGGCATGGGACATCTAAAAAAATCTTCTTCTTATTTTTCTTCACCGTTTAGGCTTATTTACTAGCCTGTTCCGGCTCCAAATTGCTGCTCTTTCCATCTTTTGCTTGGTCTTCCCAAGCTTCTTCTTCCTCGTGGTGAATAGTTGTATGCTGCTTTTTGTATTCTATTCTCAGTCATCCTTGCCACTAAAAAAATATAAATATATAATTATTTTTCCGTTTACTTATTCAACTAAACATAAAAGCACATTAATTTTCATTTATTTTGGTGTAACGGCGCACGCTGGGTATTAGCTAGTATATATATATATATATATATATATATATATATATATATACAGGGGTTCACCTCATCTAATCCCTAGACCCAACCCTGAGTTGGACACGAGTTGAGGGTATTTATATGTATTGTTCAAGAACACCAAATAATCAATACATGCGTATAGAAGTAATATTAAATTGGGACTGGCAGGATCATATGGTAACCATAGAGACCAACACTGCTAATATTGCTTAGAATATATTCAAGTGGATAAAACTGTGGACTGTAATGTAAATTAGATTTACATGATTGGAGTTTTAAAATTCAGCACAGTACTTGTTGTAATAACACATTAACGTCAAGTAGTTGGGTTGTATAAATGCAATGGATACATTTTTTTACAATTAACTATCTATTTTAAAAAAGTAACTAAATTTAAAAATAAGTTAAAATGAATAATCGCCTTTACACATTACACATGATGCATAAACAATTGATTTTCTTTGCAGACAAGTATTTTAAGAACAAAATAATTATTTTATAATGACTTATGACAACCAAAATTACAGATATAGAAGTTGCATCCAGAGTAATTATAATTTAAAAATGGACCGAATCACGAATTTAGGATACAGAGTTGACGGACGAGTATCTAACCACTTGCACCGGCGAAATGTCTCCATTTAATGTAATCGCAGGTTTTAGGAAAGGAAGAAGCTGCACAGACAACGTATTCACTAAAACAAATAATAGAGAAGCGAAGAGAATTCAACTTAGAGGCGCACATCCTCTTTATAGATTATAAGAAGGCCTTTGATAAAGTGTCTAGACCAAAATTATGGAACATATTAAGTGAAAAAGGAATTCCACTACATAGCAGTAATTAAGGACATGTATGAGAAAACATAAATAAAATTAAATCAAAAGGGACCAGTACATATAACAGGAGGAGTTAGAAAAGGTTATCCACTATCAACCCCCATTTTTAACATTTATTTTTACGACATGATAAGATCATGGAAACATATAACGACTGCGGGTATTAACTTAGGAAATATAATAATAAAAACAGTAGCCTTTGCAGATGACCAGATTTTAATAGCAAAAACAGAGGACGAACTACTACAAAGAATGCTATATAAACTAAATGAAATATGAAAAAAGACAACATGGAATTATCATCAGAAAAATAAAAAACAATGGCCTTCAAGGGCGCTCATCCAGTTCAGAGAAAGATAATATTAGAAAATAAACCAATAGAACAAGTGGTAAGATATAACTTCCTAGGTTGCGAAATATCATACACAGCGGAAACAGATATAAATAACAAACTAAATAAGTTTAATTATATAACAGGAACACTATAAAGATTAACATTAACCATGATTTGAGGGAAGTGTATTATACCGCGCCGTAGCCAGGTGGTTAAGGCAAAATGCCTTGGCAACAGAGCTACGGGACTAGGTCTGGTTAGAGTCTCCATGGGGGAAGACATTTTCTCACGGAATTTCGGCCATAATGGGACCGGTGCCCACCCAGCATCGTGAGGCATTTGGGTAGCTACAATAAGCAGCGACTCCAGGTTGAGAAAACCAGCTATAATGGCTGGGGACCCGATATGCTGATCACATCTCACCCCATAACCGGCTAGTTGATCAACTACCTTTTTTTCTATTTATTTAAATGTATACTATGTCATTAATCATTTTTTTCTCGAGTAAATCAAAATACATTATAAATATTAATTGTATTGTATTTATAACATGTAGGCTTAATCGTTTATGTATATTGTAATTTAGATGTAAAACTATTTTTTAAAAATTTTTTAAAACCTTGTTGAGTGGCAGACAAGGCATTAAGGCTTTAAATCTGCCAGGTAATATACTATTATTATTATTATTATTATTATTATTATTATTATTATTATTATTATTATTATTATTATTATTATTATTATTACCTCTGTGATTAACACGTGAATGTTAGGCCAGCAGCTGGATGGTAGACCAAGGACCTTCTAGGCCTATCGCGCCATGGAGTACTGGTAGTAGTAGTAGTAGTAGATTATACAGGGGACGGTTGGAAAACATTAGTTCAGGATAGGGATATACGGAGAGCTTACGTCCGCGCGGCCATGAATCTACGGGTTTTAATAGAGCCAGTGAGTTAGTCTGTTGAAATACCATGGCTTGATTTGGATGAGAGGGTGCTTAATGTGTATTCGTGACAAGTATTATCTACTGTAACCGGTTATATGTCGGCCAGCACCGCTAGTATGTGTCCAATCGTACTTACCTACACGCGTCGAAGATTAATTATCATGCTCTATGCCCTGTGACCTTCACTATCAGGAATGCACGGTATTTAGGAATACACAGTCTTGCCACTAGTTAGCAATCGGTGTAAATTATGTATTAAGGAAAGCTGAAACCGTACTAAGTTTTCAACATCCTTTACCCTCTTCTTCTACTTACCTTCTCCCTCTCTTCCTTCAGGGCTGTCTATTGTATCTTCCATACTGGGTAATTTATTTATTGTTAATATTATTTATCACTTATTATTTATTAATCGGCTTCTGTGGTGTAAGGCTAAGTTCCTTGGATCTCCTTCCGAGAGACGGGTTCAAACCTGGCCGTGAGTTCTGTGTGTGAAGATTTTCGGGCTCGTAAAAGAACCTTTAGCCTAAATTAAAACCTCTGAGCAATTTTTAATCAGCATTTCCGATCCAAGTAATACCTTAGTTCTCAATTAGATATTTCTTTGAAGCGATGAGCTAACCACTTGTCAGCGCTGATCTCTACAAGGAATAAAGCACAACTAAATTATATTGTAAGTAATTCCCGGAGGGAAGTACCATTGCTCCACGTGGGGATGTACGGGTATAACTAACTAACTAACTAACTCACTGGCACTATGGAACTCGTAGGTTAATAGCTGCGCGGAC
Source organism: Diploptera punctata (assembly GCA_030220185.1). NCBI lineage: Eukaryota > Metazoa > Arthropoda > Insecta > Blattodea > Blaberidae > Diploptera > Diploptera punctata. The sequence continues at coordinate 1,686,433 of JASPKZ010009377.1, read as the reverse complement.
ATAACTCTCCAAACATCCCTATCCTGAGCTAATTTTTTCCATCATTCTGTGTATAATCTACTTCCCTCAAATTATAGTTAATGTTTTTCTCCCACTTCATACTTGGGCTTTCAACTGGGTGTTTTCCCTCTGGTTTTCCTACACGTCTTTCCCAATTCGTGCCACATGTCCTGCCCATCGCGTCTACGAGACTTAACTGTTCTTACAATATCTGGCTTCCTATATAGACCATGCAGTTCATTGTTTTTAGTCTTCTCCATTCACCTGTCTGTTCATTTCTCTTTGATCCAAACATTTTCCTAAGAACTTTATTCTCAAATACTCGTAATCTCCTTTCCTCCCTTAAAGTAAGAGTCTATGTTTCACATCCATATAATATAACTGGTAGAACAATAGTTTTATATATTTTTTAACGTTTTTTGAAAGGAGTTGAGACAAGAGTCCCTGTAATGCATAATTGCACGCATTTCCAGAATTGAGCCTATATTTAATTTCTTTGTGCATCTCATTCCTATTTGTGATTATTGTTCCTAGGTATAGACAAAAATATTTATTCATTATTGGTATTTATTTTGGCTACTCTAATGCAAATGACTACATATGCGTGTTACAGCCGGCCACGTGTTACAATCTGTATCTATTATTATATTTCATTATATCTTCCATTAAATCTCGTGCTCCCAACATTTTTTTCCTCTTATTGCGTTGTTTATTTACATCATTGGGTTCTAAATCCTATATTGTCAATTCACATGATTTTGGAACACATTTTTCAATTAACATTCAGACTGCTAGTCAGGTAGAGTTATGAAAGTCACCTTAAGTTAGATAACGTCGTTATGTTCAGCTATAGTTATCTTACGTTATGAAAATGTTGCCGTCTCAATAATGACGAAACATCTACTGCGGTGATAGCTAGCAGATGTGAATACAAATTTATTTAGATTGGAAATTCTGTTTTTTTAAGTATGCCCTATTTTTTTTTCTCTTTTCGTTTACACTGTTTTCCTTGTTGTTTTACCTTTTTGTTAACTTTCTCACATATAGACACAAGGACAAGACACACATCCAGACCCAAGGTGGAGATTAAAAATCCCCTACCCCGCCGGGAATCGAACCCGGGTCGCCGGAGTGGAAGGTAGGGACTCTACCGAGTACGCCACGGCGACGGACAATATTTAATTATTCCCCTTTTTGTCAACTTTCTTTTATCCTCACATAGACACAAGGACAGGAAACACACCCAGACCCAGGGTGCAGATTTAAAATCCCCTACCCCGCCAGGAATCGAACCGGGGTCGTCGGAGTGGAAGGTACTACGCCAAAGCGACGGACATAAAGTAAAGTTATCCCACCGGCGCTCGAACCCTCGACCTTCCGGCTTGTAGCGCAGTGCCTTAACCACTACGCTACAGCGTAGCGGGGGCTAACCTGAAGCGAAAAATTAATAATTGCAGAAGCCTTGGCGCAGAGCTACGAGACTTGCGCTGGTTCGAGTCTCCATGGGAGAAGAACTTTTCTCATGGAATTTCGGTCGGTATGGGACCGGTGCCCACCCAGCATCGTGAGGCATTTGGGTAGCTACAATAACTAGCGAATCCAGGTTGAGAAGACCAGCTATAACGGCTGGGGGACCCGACATGCTGACCACATGTCACACTTACACTGGCTCGATAATCCTCTACCTCTGTGATTAACACATGTGGATGTGATGCCAGCAGCCGACTGGTAGGCCAAGGTCCTTGTTGGCCAGTCGAGCTTGGTGTTTTTTTTTCTAGCGGCACAATTTTCTATTTTTTCTCGTATTTGAAAGTTAGAAATGAAAGTGAAGAATAGGTTCGGAGAAAACGGATAAGTAAGTAATATGGAATAATTGACAAAGTAATTGAGGAGGTACGTAACGATTCCTCGCGCGTTTAACGAGCGTTTGGTAATTAAGTGTACACTGTAATTGAACCGTTTTAGTGGATGCACATGTCGTACGGCGCACGTGATGCCGTGATAGCTGCTTATGACACACTTGCTCATCTCGTATTCTTATCTATAGCCTGCATTCATTAAAATATTCATGTCATTTCAGGACGGATTAAAATACCTACATAAACATGTGTCCTGGATTCTACTCTCCAGTCTAGGTTATCAGATTACGTATTGTATCTTAGGGAAGGTCAGGGAAAAAAAAAGAGGCGAAAACCACGAGTACGTTGTCACTTTTATCATATGTTAATCAGTGTACTAACTCACTGGCACTATCGAAACCGGAGGTTCATGGCCGCGCGGACATAAGCCCTTCATACCCCATCCCACATCCATATACTGAGCTAATGCATTTTCGTTTCATTCACCTGTCATAATGTCACCGCCCTCCAACGCATGAATAATGTTATTCTCCCACCTTATTCTTGACCATCTTGAAGTTTTTAATCTGACTTTCCTAAAATAAATGTATATGTCTTTCCTTCATTACCATCCGTACTAATGCACTGGTTAGGATGCAACGTATAATAGTGCCAGAAGGAAGATATTAATATTAAATGAAATAGATTTTACAGAATGTGTGGCACTATAAGACGGACACTGAAAAATAAAACTTTGAGGAGCACACAACTAAAATTTTACAAAATTATGGCAGTGCCTGTCTTAACATATGCAAGTGAAAATTGGACTCTTAACCGTTCAGACAGAAGGAAAATAGAAACTGCAGAAATGAAGTTCCTACGTTCAGTAGCGGGTGTGACAATTTTGGACAAGAAAAGAAGTGAGGATATTAGGAAGGACTTAAATATTTTTAATTTAACAAATAGAATTGACAACATGAGAAACAACTGGTATGAACATGTCAAGATAATGCCTACAGATAGAATCCCTCAGCTGTTACTAAAGTACAAACCAATAGGACATAGAAATGTTGGACGCACATTTACTAGATGGGAGGATTCATTAAATTCCACTTGATGTGAAAACAGGTCAAAAGGCCTAATTTCATGAAGCAGAAGAAGAAGAAGAAGAAGATATCGAAATTTACGAGACTACATTGTTCTTATTACTTCTAGTTTCCTATAAAGATACGGCAGCTCATCATTAGGCATATGTAGTCTCGTCCATTCACCTGTCTGTTCGTCACATTTTTGTCTAATCGTTCGCATTAGCGCTTTTTTTTTCCTTTCTAACATTCGAATACTGTACGGTTCAGAAGTTCCTATTTGTAAATGTCTTATAATTATGAAAATATATGTAATTATTTGCATTTTTTTCCTAAGCATATATGGTTGCAGTTGAATAATGTTAGTCATGAATGTGATTAAAACTGGATATTGCAAAATTTGATATTTATATTTAAGTTACCTCAGTTCTCATTCTTCTTCTTCTTTAGCTTAATTTAACCTCACCTTATAGGTACGTACTTCTTACATGCCAAACGCCACACGGCCATACAGTAGCACGCTCTGTCGGGAGATGGATTTGAAACTGTGGAACACACACATACGTTTTTTGACATGGAGGGAATCCCCGAATTACTGATCACCACAATGTCACTGCCTCCTCCGAGACAACACAACATAAGACTAAAGACACACACTTACTAAACATGGCGAATGTGATAATGATGGCCACACGATGTTCCGGGACTGTTTGGACTTTAACGTTACCTGACATTTGTCTTATAACCGAGGAAAAACCCGAAAAAATACCACCTAGGAAACTTGTCCCTACCGGGGATCGAAAATGAGCCCGCTGCGTATGAGGGAGCGACGCTACCTCGTAACCACAGCGGTGGACATGTTCTCATTCAGATAAGACAAATATTTTGTTAAAATATAAAATATTTTTAATTTTATTGTAAAGAGGACTGAAACGATGTTACATTAATAGTGCGTGCATTTAACTGTAAAATTGCAGAAAAAATGAGTAAGTTTAAAAATAAATTTAAGAAGCACGTTTCTCTAAATCGTAATAGTTGGATTCAATCCCCGAGTACAGCTTGAAGTAATTCATTCCATCCTATCTTAATTAAATACTGGATTATGAGCATGGGTTCTCTATCTCAAATTGATTGTCTTCATCTACTCTATAACCAGATAAATTTAGTTTTAAATTATTTAAATTCTATATAAATCCATCCATAGTAATTCTGCCCGATGGCAGGTCTTTCACTGCAATCATAGCATTTTCATGCTATGCTTTGCAGCTTTACTAGGGAATTATAAGTGTGGTAGCTTCCCGTTGCTTTCCACACCGGTGAAGGATGGTGATGATAATGATAAGGATGATGATGATGATGGCCGGATTATTTTCGGGGACCGTTGAGGCATAAGCGTTCTGACATTTGTCTTACAGGTGAGGGTAAACCCCGAAAAATCCTCACCCGGGAGCTTGTCCCGACCGGGAATCAAACCCGGGCCCACTGCGTGACAAGGCAGCACGCTACCTCGAGACCACAACGATGGATTCTATATAAATAGTAGGCCTAAATGTAATAGGTAATTAATTATATTTAGTCATTAGACTGCAATACTGACGAAAGTCCATCTTTCTAGCTGATGATAGTATGTCTGCTTTCTGACTAGCGGGGTCGTATTCAATACCTAGCGGAATTAAAAATTTTCATTGCAAAACTAATTAAATCAATTTAATTTAATGATATAATAACGGATTCCTGCATTAAATTGCAAATCCTTCTGCAGTAATCCTATGTTGAGGAAGCATGTGGTAATGTTAATATAGCCTCATCCCCCACCCCTGACGTTAATCCTGCGGATCCCCTTGTAGCTTTTCGACAGGAGTAGACCACGTGCTAGCAACAGTTTTCCTTCTCACTTATATTAATTATAATCCCTCATACAATACACGTTACTAGGGCAAGGCAATTAATGATTTTGCATCTTTTTCTTACGAAGATTGAAACATTGCTTGGATATATGAAAATGTATGACATTAAAAAACGGATTAAATAAAAGCAATTCGTTAGGGCATTTTTTTTTTTTTTGCATTTTCTTAACTTCTCCAGGGATAGGCCATTTTTTGGGAATTTTAAGGTCATTTTGGGCAATTTTTTACACTATTCCGGAAGGCTGTGACATTATTTGCAATTGATTTGAGATTTTTATTATAATTCAGTGTTTTTTCCTTGTCAATACGAATTTTTGGAATTAAGTTGATGTTTTGCTAACTACAACCCCTATTTTTCAAGGTATGTGCATAATTAACTTACCCAATTCTAGGAATTTTATTCAATTTCTTAGAGCTTATGCTAACTTCTACCCCTATTTTGATTGTTAAATGCAATTCGATTGAGGGTCTTTCCACTTTTCAGCGGTTGCCCTTTTACCAGCCGGCTGCTGGCCCTTCACATCCACATGTGTCAATCACAGAGGTAGATGATCAACAGCCAGTGTAGGGGTGACATGTGGTTAGCATGTCGAGTCCCCCAGCCGTTATAGCTGGTTCCTCAACCTGGAGCTGCTACTTATTGTAGCTACCAAATTGCCTCACGATGCTGGGTGGGCACCGGTCCCATACTGGCCGAAATACCATGAGAAAATTTCTTCCCCCTTGGAGACTCGAACCAGCGCAAGTCCCGTAGCTCTGCGCCAAGGCTTCCTACCTTAACCGCTCGGCTACGGCGCGGGACAAATGCAATTCAAAATTGTTGTAAAAGTGTACTGTGTAATTGAAATGGATTTTCTGCAATAAAAGGTACATGTATTTTTTAAATACTTTTATTTTAATATTTTGATGTTGAGTTAAATTTTATGTAATTCAGTAATCAAATGAGTACTTAATCTAATAAACAGTATTTTTATTGGCAATTCTTAACTTTCTATTCGTAATTTTTTAAAATTTTATTGGTCATTTTTTGTATTTTTAGGTCATAAGTGCATTTTTTATTTTGAATTTTTTACCAATTTATAGGTCATTAAATGCCTTGCCCTACACATTAAATTACACAGATACATAAATATACACTCATGCAACACTTCTCTCTGCACCCAACAGAAGAATCTATCTACGTAAAGTGGTCTGCCGAATTTGTGAGTAAATTTAAAATACTCGTAGATCGCATCAACTCCATCTGTCTACCCAGCATGAAACCAGAAGCACGAAAAGTTCAATGGGGACATTAAAACACACATAATGCTGACTTGCAAATCTCATTAAAGTAAAGTAAAGTGATCCCACTTCAGGCCTCAGGAGGCCCTTCGGGTAGTAGGAGGTTAAGGCTCCCACTTTTTCTTGACAATCGGCACTTGATGTCAGCCGGGTTGTCAGCCCTGCGTGACGGCCGCCTTTACCCCAGAACAAGCGTCTGGTACTCATTTCCGTTAGAGGCTGAGTCGACCCCAGGGCCATAGTGCCGCCAGAAGGTTTGGGTCAGTTTAAAAATCCTGACCCCAACGGGACACGAACCCTCGACCTTCCGGCTTGTAGCGCAGTGCCTTAACCACTACGCTACGGCGTGCCCCCTCTCATATGCTATTACTTCCTTTAAATTAACTTCTAAGGAATGTTTAATTTCATTTCCTACCAGAATTTATTGCTTTAATCTCTAGATCTATTCTGAATATGCTTCCAACAGTGAAATTAATTTTAATATTATAATTAGGCATACTTACTCTACATTTGCTTAACAACTAGCATAAGAAAATTACTAATTACAATTTGTCAACTAATATAATAAATTGGTTTAATACATATTGAATACAATTAAATATTAAAATGTATTCGCATTAATATGTAGGCTTACGTATTTTGTTCTTGTCCTTCAAATGTATTAAATAAATTTTAATACCTTTGAAAATTTGTTTATATATATGCACGCCGTAGCGTAGTGGTTAAGGCACTGAGCTACAAGCCGGAGGGTCGAGGGTTCAAGTCCCGTTGGGGTCAGGATTTTTAAACTGACCCAAACCCTCTGGCGGCACTATGGCCCTGGGGTCGACTCAGCCTCTAACGGAAATGAGTACCATCCGCTTGTTCTGGGGGTAAAGGCGGCCATCATGCAGGGCTGACAACCCGGCTGACGTAAAGTGCCGATTGTCTAGAAAATGTGGAAGCCTTAACTTCCTACTACCCCAAGGGCCTCCGGGCCTTTTGTGGGATCACTTTACTTTACTTTTATATTACCATTGATAATGGCATGTGGGATCATGGCTTACGTCGTAATCAGTGGCCAGAGTCCGACCTTGAATCCATGACGCGGAAAACCCTAGAAAACTTTCTTAAATGGCATGTGGAATCATGGCTTAACGTCGTAACCTGTGGCCAGAAGCCGACCGTGAATCCATGACGCGAAAAATCCAAGAAAACTTTGTTAATTATATATATATATATATATATATATATATCGTTCCATATGGATTATATTCGGATATAGCCTATTTTAATTTCAACATATGGTCAATACATCAAGAGTTGTGTTGGATTTGCTAACATACTACTTCGGATAGGTTTCTAAAAAAATTGTTACCAATGCTAATTAATTTAAACATAGAGATCGTTATTACTTTCTATAATTACCTATACATTATCAGTTCATTTTTTTATTGTGATGAAAATTGTATAATTATTTGTTCAATAACATCACGTTGTTTTATGTATTTTTTTCTGTGATAAAAAATAGGCTTACAAATAAAATTATGTTTACTAGAAGTTAAGCCTCTTTAAATGTTTGTGATATATAGGAATTAGTATAAAGCAGCCATCATCAACTGGTGAGCAACTCGATTGAGAGGATCGATTTGCATACAGAACCTCAACTTTAAACTTATTTTCTTAATACTGCAAAACGTGCCACTTACACACATTACCTTCTAACTGGCTCAAGTAAAATAGGCCTACAAGGGACCATAGGAAAAAAATAAGAGAACGTTTACAGAAAAAAATTATACCTGGAAATATTCATGTTCTGTTGTTGAAATGTATCTTGGAGATGCAAGAAGTAGTGAAGCCTGGAAAATAATCGCTAATATGAGGAAAAATAACCTTGGAAAATAATTTTCATCATCAGTGTCATGTATTAATCCTCATAAGGCTTGTTCCGGTCTCATTCTTTAACACAACGGATCCCTCTTGTATGTTTTATAGATTACAAGCTAATACCCGGCGTGCACTGCTACGCCTAAATAAATGAAAATTAATGTGTTTTTATTTTTAGTTGAATAAGTAAGAGGGAAAATAATTATAAATTTATATTTTAGATAACCCGTGCTGATTACCCGACGTTGCCCGGGAATCTACTTATCCCGATCTTCTTGACATAAATGAGCTGAAATACGAAAATTAATGTGTTTTATGTTTAGTTAAATAAGTGTAAGGAAAAATGTGTATATCTTAATTAATTTTAGATACTCCGTGCTGTTTACCCGGCGTTGTCCGGGAATCTACTCATCCCGATCTTCTTGGCATAAATGAGCTGAAAGACAAAAATTAATGTACTTCTTATGATTAGTTGAATAAGTAAAATGAAAAATAATTATAAATGTTTATCGTAATTATTTTAAAATTGCCCGGTGTTGCCCGGGAAGCTACAACACCTCACTTCTTAATGAGAACGCGCCCCAGTCAAACCAATTATACGAGATCGTCAAAAACAAGTCAGCTGCTGCTACAAACAGTTGGAGTATACATCACCGCACACAACAACGAGTAGTGGAAGCTCAACCTACAGAAGATGGAAGTTAACTTCCGAAAACGCTCCAGTTAATTTTATATACAATATATAATTGTAGACTTTCACGGCCGGCGTCTTGATCCATATTTGGTTCGTCTTCCGGGCTTATAGGCCGTGGTCTGGTTGTCTTCTTACTCGACGTTTCATCTACTGCTGCGGTAGACATCATCAGTAGATACTGCGTGCTTTCTGTGAACTCCTCAACAGTCGGCTGCAGACTGGTGGTAGGTCGTTGGAAACTGTCTCTCTGTTTATAGCTAAACCCCGGGTGGAGGGGAGGTTTTCTGCGCGCACCGAGTTGTGCGCTGTATTGCCGTGTGCCGAAGTCATAGGCTTCGTTGTCGTGTTAAGCAGTGCTGGGATCCAAATTTTGTTTATCTTCAAGGTTTCTTCTTTTTTGTTGAAGGAATTTTTATGTTTGTATATTTCTATAGCTTCTCTGTATAGTCTGGTGTAGTAATGTGATGTTTGTGATAATACCTGGGTATCTTCAAATCTTATAATATGTTGTTGGTTGTTCATACAGTGTTCCGCTACGGCCGATTTTTCATTTTGTTTTAGCCTGCAGTGTCTCATGTGTTCTTGTAATCGTGTGTTGATCATTCTCTTTGTTGTACCGATGTACACCTCTCCACAACTGCACGGGATACGATATATACCGGCATGACTCAAAGGATCTCTAGTGTCTTTGGCTGGGCGCAGTATATTGCTGATTTTTTGTGTTGGTTTGTAGGTTGTTGCTATGTTGTATTTCTTTAATAATCGTCCAATTTTCTCTGTTGTTGTTTTGATAGACAACAGAGAAAATTGGACGATTATTAAAGAAATACAACATAGCAACAACCTACAAACCAACACAAAAAATCAGCAATATACTGCGCCCAGCCAAAGACACTAGAGATCCTTTGAGTCATGCCGGTATATATCGTATCCCGTGCAGTTGTGGAGAGGTGTACATCGGTACAACAAAGAGAATGATCAACACACGATTACAAGAACACATGAGACACTGCAGGTTAAAACAAAATGAAAAATCGGCCGTAGCGGAACACTGTATGAACAACCAACAACATATTATAAGATTTGAAGATACCCAGGTATTATCACAAACATCACATTACTACACCAGACTATACAGAGAAGCTATAGAAATATACTAACATAAAAATTCCTTCAACAAAAAAGAAGAAACCTTGAAGATAAACAAAATTTGGATCCCAGCACTGCTTAACACGACAACGAAGCCTATGACTTCGGCACACGGCAATACAGCGCACAACTCGGTGCGCGCAGAAAACCTCCCCTCCACCTGGGGTTTAGCTATAAACAGAGAGACAGTTTCCAACGACCTACCACCAGTCTGCAGCCGACTGTTGAGGAGTTCACAGAAAGCACGCAGTATCTCCTGATGATGTCTACCGCAGCAGTAGATGAAACGTCGAGTAAGAAGACAACCAGACCACGGCCTATAAGCCCGGAAGACGAACCAAATATGGATTTATATACAATATTTTAACTGAGGACGACGGCACTTACCAACAGGCACAACTTAATTTTTAACTATCATCATGAGACTTCACCTCAACGAAATTTGATATGAATTTTACTAGTATTGATACTTATCTCGATCGTCTTGGCATAAATGAGCTAAAAGACAAAATTCGTTATTGTGATTTATCCGTAAAAGAATACCCGCCATGTGCTGCTATGCTTGCACAGGAATCTACGTACTTGTCTCGATCTATTTGGCATTAATGAAAGACAAAAATGGTTATTGTGAGTTATCCTTAAGAGGTAAACATATGCTGTCCTGGACTTTTTTTGTAGAGCATTTTAGATATTAAATTCTGTGTTGAATTAATTTTGTGTATTTGTTATGGTTTAGGCAGCGTAAGCCATTTAAGCGTCCTAAGAGCCACATTTTTAATGTTTTCCACTACAAAGAGCGATATATATGGGTGTAGGAGTTGAGTATCACAACTCGTTTATAGCCTATGTTCATACCGGGAATCTCCTGAACATTTTGCAAAAAGCCCCATCACAATCGGATCAATGATATGGCCGCGCATGAAGTACGAACAAACAAACAGACAAACAAACATTCAATTTTATATAATTACTAGATAAATACCCGGCGTGCGTTGCTACGCCTAAATAAATGATAACGTGTTTTTACGTGTAGTTGAATAAGCAAATGGAAAAATAATTATAAGTTTATATCGTTATTATTTTTAGACACCCCGTGCTGATTACTTGGCATTGTCCGGGAATCTACGTATCCCAATGTATTCAACATAAATGAGCTGAAAGACAAAATTCGTTATTTCGAGTTATCCGTGCTGCTGCTCTGCTTGTCCGGGAATCTGTTTATACCGATCTTCTTGGCATCAATGAAAGACAAAAATGGTTATTGTGAGTTATCCGTAAAAGATAAACATATGCTGTCGCGGGCTTTTTTGTAGAGTTTTGGTAGTGGTTAAGGCACTGCGCTACAAGTCGGAAGGTCGAGGGTTCAAGTCCCGGTGGGGTCAAGATTTTTAAACTGACCAAAACCTTCTGGCGGCACTATGGCCCTGGGGTCGACTCAGCCTCTAACGGAAATGAGTACCAGACGCTTGTTCTGGGGTAAAGGCAGCCGTCACGCAGGGCTGACAACCCGGCTGACATCAAGTGCTGATTGTCAAGAAAAAGTGGGAGCCTTAACCTCCTACTACCCCAAGGGCCTCCTGAGGCCTGTAGTGGGATCACTTTACTTTTACTTTTTACATTAATTTGGTGTATTTGTTATGGTTTAGACAGCGTAAGCCACTTAAGCGTACAGAAAGCAACTTTTATTTTAATTTTCACTACAAAGGGTGATTTTAAGGGTGAAGGGCTTGAGCATTAAAACTCCCTTATAGCCTATAATAAAATAAATTAATTCATTCATAATAAAATAAATACTTAAAAAAACTATAATTCTAGACATCCTGAACATTTTGCAAAAAGCTCTATCACAATCGGCAGTGCACGCTTCTCCGGGAAACTACATATCCCGATCTTCTTGCCATCAATGAAAGACAAAAATGGCTATTGTGAGTTATCGGTAAAATATAAACATATGCTGACGCGTACTTTTTTGTAGAGGTTTTTGAGATATTCAATTCTGTGTAAATTAATTTTTTGTTTATTATGCTTTAGGCAGCTTAAGCCATTTAAGCGCCGAAAAAGGATTATTTTTCACGTTTTTCACTACCAAGGGTGATTTTTAAGGGTGTAGGAATTGAGTATCACAACTCCCTTATAGCCTATGTTCATCCCGGGAATCTCCTGAACATTTTGCAAAAAACCCCATCGCAGTCGGATCAACGATATGGCCGCGCATAATGTACGAACAAATTAACAAACAAACAAACATTAATTTTTATGTATTAGATTAGATATTTCACTTGAAAGGTGAAAGCTTATTTCGAGAAACTCTTAATTGAGCATAGTATGATTTTTTTGGTAAACATGAGAGAAAAATTGTAAGAAAGGAATTTAGAAGAAAAAATACCATAGACTCTAAAATTACGAAAATTGTTATTAGGTATTTTAAAAATAACGATACAAGTGAATTTAGATGTAATTCTTGCAGAACTTATAGAGAAAAATAGTAGGATGAGTTCTACCTGAAGAAGAGGTCGGGCAAAAATAACGTGAAATTATTGTGTTTTAAGCAATATGAGGAAAAACTGATTAGACTATGGAGATCTGAATTACAGAGAAATGTAGAGAATAATGATAGTAAATTAATTGGGCGCAGGAAGATGATACGAGACACTGTGAATCTTGTTAAATAAACAAATAATCGATATTTAATATTGAATTTATCACTTCTCACTTAATGACAAATTAAATTTAAAGAGAAAAATGTGTGCCTAAATCGGGAGTTGAGTTAAAGCACTGGTACACAAAGCCAGAGATATTGGGTTCAAATCCCGATTTAAGCATATATTTTTCTCTTCTAATTTAAATCTAATATATAAAAATGTTTGTTTGTTTGTTCATTCTTACCTTATGCGTGTCCATAGCGTAGATCTTATTGTGATGGGGGTTTTTCAAAATGTTCAGGAGATTCACGGAATGAACATAGGTTATAGAGAGTTGGGATACTCAACTCCTACACCTTAAAAACACCCTTTGTAGTGAAAAACATTAGGATTTTCCTTTTTTACCCTTAAATGGCTTACCTAAACAATAACAAATACACAAAATTATTTTACACAGAATTGAATATCTCAAAACACTCTACAGAAAAGTCCGCGACAACATATGTTTATCTTTTATGGATAACTCACATTAACCATTTTTGTATTTCATTGATGCCAAGAAGATCGGGATAAGTAGATTCCCGGGCAAGCATAGCAGCGCACGGCGGGTATTCTTTTATGGATAACTCAAAATAAGGAAATTTGTCTTTCAGCTCATTTATGCCAAATACATCGGGATGCGTAGATTCCCGGGCAACGCCGAGTAATTAGCACGGGGTATCTAAAATAATGTTATAAATTTATATTTATTTTTCCTTTTATTCAACTAAATGTAAAAAACACATCATTATTTATTTAGGTGTAGCAGCGCACGCCGGGTATTAGGTAGTAAATAAATAAAATTGTTATTTGTATTATTATTATTATTATTATTATTATTATTATTATTGCTTTAAAAATTGCCCTTGAAACTGAATAAGACGTTATTTCTAACAGTATAATAACTTAACAGAAGGTATGTGATTAAAATTTAGTAACGAGTCTTAAAAAATTGGTGAAGTTGAAAATAGCAGTCATGTGTTTACATTCTTGTAATGGCAGAGTCCAACGTTACGATTTTCTCCAATTATCTTTTGGATCCACATTAAGGTTATTTAGAATAGAACGAAATGATAAAATTTGAAAGAAAGTAGAGAATTTTGTTTGTGGCGTGAAGACGAAGGAAAAGTTGACCAGGATATTCTTCAGGTTGAACTAATTGTTGGACTTTTTCCCATCGCTCTATTATCTACACTGTTTATCTCCCCTTTGTCCACCGGTAACTAGCCTTTTGTACTCTTTAATTGCTTCTTACTTCCGTTCTTAATTTACACGAAAATAACACTTTTTTTAGTGTTAGATCATTCAAAATAATTCGATGTTTTAAAAAATAAAGCTGTTCATTTATCAAGAATCATTTGTATATGGATAGGTAATAATAATAATAATAATAATAATAATAATGATAATAATAATAATAATAATAATAATAATAATAATAATAATAATAATAATAATAATACTTACTTACTCACTGGCACTATCGAACTCGTAGGTTCATGACCGCGCGGACATAAGCTCTCCATACATCCCTATCCTGAGCTAATGCTTTCCAACCATTCCCTGTATAATCTACTTCCTTCAAATCATAGTTAATGTTATTCTCCCACCTCATTCTTGGTCTACCAACTGGGCGTTTTTCCCTCTGGCTTTCATACAAGAAGCTTCCATGCTAGTCTTTCATTCCCCATACGTGCCACAGGTCCTGCCAATCGCAGTCTACGGGACCTTAACTTTTCTTATGTATATATATAATAATAATAATAACCTAATCAATAATAATATATAATAATGTTTTTTTTCCTGGAACAGAGTGAAGGCAATAAGGCCTTCTCTTCCATTCAACCAGCCACAAATACAAATAAATATTTGACAAATATAGATATACACTATAGCCTACTAATTATAAACAGTTAAAGATACATTAAATGTAGCAATGTAAATTTCATGTATACAAACAACATTTTATACGATGAGATAACAAGAATAATACGGACGAGATTGAATAATAAGATAATAAGAAATTAATAAGATATAAGAGAATAATAATAATAATAGTATTTAACAGTGGTTAAGATCACCGTGATGTAGGATCAAAAAAATCCGGGTCTTATATTTCTGTTACATTCTGAGTAGACGAGTGACTAGCGTGCGCGGCTGCCCCGACAGGGATCCCAGTTCGAATCCTGGCGGTTACAGAGGTGATTGTTGTTCGACCATTCCAGGATTTTTCGGATTTTTCTTGGAGTTCTCCCGTTTCCCGAATTTCATCTCATCAACACTCTCCATTCCCTTTTCCCTTCCCTAACTAAACTAACTCACTGTAACTATCGAACCCGTAGGTTCATGATCGTGCAGGCATAAGCTCTCCATACATCCCTATCCTGAGCTAAAATCTTCTATTCATCTCCTGTATAATCTACTTCCAAAAATTGTCGTAAATTTTGTTTTCTCACCTCATTCTTTGGTCTACCAACAGGGTGTTTTCCCTCTGGTTTTCCTACAAGAAGCTTCCATCCACCTCTTTAAATTCTCATTCGTGCCACACGTCCTGCCCATCGCAGTCTACGAGACTTAACTGCTCTTATTATATCTGACTTCCTATACATATTATGTAGCTCATTATTGTGTTTTTTTCTTCTATTCACCTGTCTGTTCATCTCTTTTTGGCCCAAAAAGTTTCCTAAGAACTTTATTCTTAAATAATCGTAATCTTCCTTCCTCCCTTAAAGTAAGAGTCCATGTTTCGCGTCCATATAGTATAACTGGGAGAATAACAGTTCTATGCATTTTGAGTTCAACGTTTTTTGAAAGGAGTTGGGACGATGACAGACCCTATAATGCATACTAGCATGCATTTCGAGAATTGAGCCTATGTTTAATTCCTTTGTGCATCATATCCGGTATCATTCCTATTTGTAATTATTGTTCCTAGTTGAGTTCGACCACTTCTTCAAAATTTCCCTCATTTGTCATTAGCTGTCCATTTCCATTATCTTATATAATGCATTTCTATTAGTGATAAAACGGATATCAGGTTTCCGGCCTACCCGGTCTAAATTTATTATCCGCCGGGTACAGGGTAATCAGCTAATATCCGGCCGGATACCGGATTTTAAAAAAATTATGAAATGTAAAATTTAGGTACTTTATTTAATCCACAATACAAATATAATCACCATATTTTCATCATCATTTTCTTCTTCTTCTTAAGGTAGCCAAATGCCTCGTCATCTAATTAGTGACGCGCATGAATAGATTAATGAGATCCCCTCTGTCCCTATCTGTTCCGGCTCCAAATTGCTGCTGTTTCCATATTTTCTTTAGTCTTCCCAAACTTCTTCTTCCTTGTGGTGAATAGTTGTATTTTGCTTTTGGTATTCTATTCTCAGTCATCCTTGCTAAGTGTTCTTCCCAGTTTGTTCTGTATTTAACTATTGTGGTATTTAATTCCTCTACTTTTATTTGTTGTCTTATATCTGTGCTGTGTTTTTTGTCTGTTCTTTGATATTCTGCTATTGGTCTGAGGAATTTCATTTCAGCAGCTTGTATTCCGGCAGATTCTTGTGTTGTCACTGTCCATGTTTCGGATCCATAAGTAATAACACTGGTCAACATGATTTATGTTTCATGAGTACCAATAGTTGTACTTAATGCAGTTTTTTATCGTGTTTTCAAATTTCGGAATTTCTTCATCAGCCACAGTTTTTTATTTCAATTTCAATTAATGAATTTAAATAATAATTATTTTTTTAATAAACGTTTTTCCGTCCATTTGTCCATTGTAAAATAAAATCACATGAGCTAACTCAGGAGATTTCAGCTATGGAAAAGAGTTATCAAGTCAAATGGAATCCTAATATGCTGACCGATTATTGTTGGACCATCGAGAGGGATGCTCCGCAGGCGAAATATAGCAGAAAATCTGTCATTTCTTACTTTCTAGGTGAGTCCGAATGTTCGAATATTGTGTAGTTACGAATGTAGAAAATATTAAACTGTTTGAAATTATAAATGTCTGTCTCTCGGAAACCTTGCGTGATGGAGAAAAACCGATATCATATTTGAGTTCAGGAGATAAAATACTATGAGAATCATATATTTTTCTTTCTAAGACAAAAAAAAGTTTCGCTTTTGTCGCTAAATAGGAACTGCCATTGTCTTGTATAATTTCATTATAGAGTTTTCCTGACTTTATTTTTCAAAATTCTTTTTAGTGTTCCTGTTATATAATTAAACTTATTTAGTTTGTTATTTATATCTGTTTCCGTTGTGTATGATATTTCGCAACCTAGGAAGTTATATCTTACTACTTGTTCTATTGGTTTATTTTATAATATTATCTTTGTCCGAACTGGTTGAGCGCCCTTAACAGCCATTGTTTTTTGTTTTTCTGATGATATTTCCATATAGTATTTTTTTTATATTTCATTTAGTTTATATAGCATTCTTTGTAATTCGTCTTCTGCTTTTGCTATTAAAATCTGGTCATCTGCAAAGGCTACTGATTTTATTACTATATTTCCTAAGTTAATACCCCCAGTTGTCATTTGTTTCCATGATCTTATCGTAAAAATAAATGTTAAAACAGTGGTTGATAGTGGACAATATTTTCTAACTCCTCCTGTTATGTGTATTGGTACACTTTGTTTTCTCATACATTTCCTTAAATACTGCTATAAAGTGTGGTGGAATTCCTTTTTTATTTTTTACTTAATATGTTCCATAATTTTGCTCTAGACACTTTATCAAAAGCCTTCTTATCTAATATATAAAAACGAATGTTTGTTTGTTTGTTCGTACTTTATGCGCGGCCATACCCTTGATCCAATTGTGATGGGGCTTCTTGCAAAATGTTCAGGAGATTCCGGGACGAACGTAGGCTCTAAGAGAGTCGTGATACTCAACTACTACATCTTTAAAAATCGCCCTTTGAGTGGAAAACGTGAAAAAAGTAGCTCTTTGGGCGCTTAAATGGTTTACGCTGCCTAAACCATAACAAATACACTAAATTAATGTAACACAGAACTGAATATCTCAAAAAGCTCTACAAAAAAGTCCGCGATAGCATATGTTTATCTCTTATGGATAACTCACAATAACTATTTTTGTCTTTCATTGATGCCAAGAAGATCGAGACAAGTACGTAGATTCCTGTGCAAGCATAGCAGAACATGACGGGTATTCTTTTACGGATAACTCACAATTACGAATTTTGTCTTTTAGTAGCTCATTTATACCAAGAAGATCGAGATAAGTTGATTTCCGGGAAACACCGGGTAATCAGCACGGGAATCTTAAAATAATTACGATATACATTTATAATTATTTTTTTATTTTACTTATTCAACTAATCATAAGAAGTAGGCTACATTAATTTTCGTCTTTCAGTTCATTTATGACAAGAAGATCGGGATGAATAGATTCCCGGACAACGCCGAGTAAACAGCACGGGGTAGCTAAAAATATAAATTTTTAATTATTTTTCCCTTTACTTATTCAACTAAACATAAAAGCACATTAATTTTCATTTATTTAGGCGTAGCAGCGCACGCCGGGTATTAGCTAGTAAACTATAAAAATGATGTGTGGGTTTCTAAGTTTAATTCTTTTCGCTTCTCTATTATTTGTTTTGAAGTGAATACATTGTCTGCGCAGCTTCTTCCTTTCCTAAAACCTGTCTGCATTTCTGATATTATTGCGTCTATTATAGTTGTTAATCTTTGGTTGATCCATATTTTCATTTTACAAAAAAAAAATAATTTTACAACAAAGTAATTAGTACTCATACTGCATTAAAATCAAATTATGGTAAACGAATGGCAATTTATCTACATTAAGAGGCAACAAACGGTTTCGCTTGTCTTCATAGACAAGGCCAGCTTTAGAAACAAAAAAGTCTTTCGCTGTATACGTTGCTGCAAGTAGCTGTAAGACACATTTTGGCAAACCTTGTTAAGTGCGGGTATTGCATAGTATTAGCTGACTACCAAATACAAGGGTCACGATCGCGATTAATTCGCGCTGATTTCAGATAAAAATCAATCTCACATGCAATCACGTTTTTTTCTTGATCGTGAGACTAACTACTTTTGTTTTCATTTGCTACCTCATTGAAGTAATCTCAGAGCGTGTCGTGAGCTTCGGGAGATACAGTTCACTGTGTTACCTCTCCTCTACTTTTTTTTAGCCAGTTTGAAGATGAACTGCTACTTTCATTTTTCGTCGCTAAATCTTTTTAAAATTACTCATAAAAATAATTTTATAATAACCTCAAACTGCAATAGAACGTTTTTTAATCAGCTCAAATGAACGTCTTTGCAATAAATTCAACAAGTTAATGAAAGGCTTGCTAACTTCGTACCTGGCCAAACAGCTATCCGTTTCATTACTAATTTCTATTTGTGAACATATATTTAGTTTTATTGATGTCATACCATTTCTCATTCATCAATTTCATATTACTCTCTACCTCATCTCATGTTACTTACTTACTTACTCACTGGCACTATCGAACCCGTAGGTTCATGGCCGCGCGGACATAAGCTCTCCATACATCCCTATCCTGAGCTAATGCTTTCCAATCATTCCCTGTATAATCTGATTCCCTCAAATCATAGTTAATGTTGTTCTCCCACCTCATTCTTGGTCTACCAACTGGGCGTTTTCCTTCTGGCTGTCCTACAAGAAGTTTCCATGCACATCTTTCATTCCCCATACGCGCAACATGTCCTGCCCATCGCAGTCTACGAGACTTAACTGTTCTTATTATATCTGGCTTCCTATAAAGACTATGTAGTTCATTGTTATGTAGTCTTCTCCATTCACCTGTCTGTTCATCTCTCTTTGGTCCAAAAATTTTCCTAAGAACTTTATTCTCAAATACTCGTAATCTCCTTTCCTCCCTTAAAGTAAGAGTCCATGTTTCGCACCCATATAATATAACTGGTAGAATAATAGTTTTATATATTTTCAGCTTAACGTTTTTTGAAAGGAGTTGAGACATCAAAAGTCTCTGCAATGCATAATAGCATGCATTTCCAAAATTGAGCCTATGTTTAATTTCTTTGTGCATCTCATTCCTATTTGTGATTATTGTTCCTAGGTATTTTAATTTCTCATGTCAGGGAGAAAAAAAATGATTGGTTGGCAATCTAAATATGTTGAAAATATGTGATTGTAGGGATCTAGTGGGATACCGCCAGGGTGCTGCCTCATGACTCCCAGCCTGAACGATAAAAAAGGGTAGAATGGGCCAATGGGAGGGTTGTAGTACCCTCGCAATCATGGGCCCTATCCAAAAATGTCAATATGGGTCATGGGAGTATAATCTGGTGTTTCGAACCTGGAAGACAACCTAAAACTTAATAACACCCTAGAGTAAACTTTCATTCCACTCGTATCCATATTACTGGGATAGCGCAATATATATTTAAGGTCGCGGTGCTCTGGACAGTCAGCCCTCCCAGTCCCAATAAATAACTAAAGAACTACATTTCTGTTTGAAAGCTTACCGTGAATATTTTATCTAATCTAGGCTCTGACGTACTGACTTTTGATTCGACATTTGAGATACGATGTTTCCGATTTTTTTTTTCCTTTCGTAAAAAATACCTACACATTTAATTATGACGTTGTTTTCTGAGATAACAAATCATTTTGTTAATTTCATCAACTATTTTTTGGACCATTATGAATCGTGCATATTTATGCTGACAAAAGAGAAAAAGATCATTAATTTCTTTACTCCACAAATTAATCCACATTTAAAATTTCAAGTTTTTTTAAATACGCCTTAATTAAAATTATAATTCGAGAAGGAAACATATATTAAATAACTATTCACAGATGGATGTCTCAGAACCTAATTTATTTATAAGTTCCTTAACAAAAATATGAAACAGAACTTTTTAATTAAATATCTTGATGGTCTTCAACTGTTGTTAGGTAGCTATTCTAGGTAGATGCAACATAGCATTTATTGTTGAGACATAGGGTAAGCATTTTTCGTAAGGTAATAATAAAAATAAAAGAATCTGACGAGTATGTACATTTGGGGAAAGCAAATAGTGCAGATTGAAGTCATAATGTTGAAGTTAACAAGATGATAAATAACTGTAAAATCCGCAATATCAAAATAATGATATTTTATGAGAACAGAAAGTAAGTTCTAAAACAAAAACTAACTTTTTAATACAATGTTGAGTTTAATGACATACGGTGCAGAAACTAGGAATTAAAATCTAGAACAACAAGTAAATTAACTTCTGCAAACATGGATTTTTGGATGTGTTCAGCTGGATTTTATAGAAGAGATAAAACAACAAACTGTGTAATTGAACAAAATTTGAATGTTCAATCTTAAATTGTGGATTTCATATAAGACAAAGAATTAAAATAGTATGGTCATGTAAAAAGAATGACAGAAGACAGATTCCCAAGAAGAATACTAGAATGGGTGCCACTTGATAGATGAAGAACAAGAAGATGGTAAAAAATAACGTGGATTGGTGTGTTTTGAGCAGCATGAGAAAAAAAAAAGGATTGGATGATGGAAATTGGAATGATAGAGAGATGTGGAAGAGAATGACAGCAGAATAATTGGGCGCAGAAGATGTGAAACCTACTAAATAAAATAACTAATATTTTATATGTGATAAAGGGCGTAATCGGACCTCGTCTAATTTTATGCACATAATTGTATTAAAATCGTTTTAATGCGCGTTTTAAATTTTAGCTTAACTCTCATACTTCTGACACGCTCGGATGCTTTATTAGGCCTACGTGATCTTAAATGATTAACCCTTAACTTGGCAAAGTGAACATTGTATATTATTTATTTTCTTAAAAATATAAAACAATGAAATTATCATAAATTGGTCCTAGTGGATTAGTAATTACAGTGCTGACCTCTGATTTCAGAATACACGGTTTCAAACACAGCCGAGGTTAGTTTTTTAAGGATATAAAAGTCCTGAAGAGGGTTTCCTTCGAAATGTATGTGCGTAAACACGTGGGATCGCATCTTAGATGTACAGCACATAAAAGAAACTCAGACCTGAAATAAGAGGACTCTAAGCAAAATTAATTTTCCTTATTATTTAAATAAAAAAACAGATATTTATCTGAATGGTCCTTAATTAAATCATTAGCTTATGTGTACAACTGACCAGTCACATCTAGAAACGTTTATTTAAGGTATCCATCCATCCATAGTAATTCTGCCCGAGGGCAGGTCTTTCACTGCAATCATAGAATTTTCATGCTATGCTTTGTAGCTTTACTAGGGAATTGTAGGTGTGGTAGCTTCCCTATGCTTTCCACACCGGTCAAGGTTGATGCTGATAACGGTAATGATGACGATGATGGCCATATGATTTCGGGGACCGTTTGGGGCTTAAAGTTTTCCTGACATTTGTCTTATAGGTGAGGAAAAACCCCGATAAAAACCTCACCCAGAAAAACTGTCCCGACCGGGGATCGAACCCGGGCCCGCTGCGTGACGAGGCAGCACGCTACCTCGAGACCACAGTGGTGGACATTTAAGGTATAAAATTTTTATTTGTTGGTTTGAAATTGTAATTCTGTCACAATATTATTTGTTTTGTACAATACATTCTCGAGTTAAGGGTTTTAATAATATAATGGACAGTCTACTAGATTTAACTGTTCTTATCATATACGGTTTCCCATAAAGGTCATGTAGCTCAGTGTTAAATACTCTTCTCCATTCGCCTGTCTGTTCATCTCTAGTTGCTTCAAACATTTTCCTAAGAACTTTATTCTAAATACTCGTAATCTTTTCTCCTTCCTTAAAGTAAGAATCCATGTTTTGCATTCACATAGTATAACTGAAAGAATAAGAGTTTTATATAATTCCAGTATAAAGTTTTTTTAGAGGAGTTGGGACAAGAAATCCTTGTATTGCGTAAAGGTATGCATTTCCTGAATTGAGCCTATATTTAATTTCTTTCTGAATCTTATTCCTATTTGTAATTATTGTTCATAGGTATTTTAATTCAGCCACTTCTTCAAAATTGCCCTCTTTTGCCATTATATGTCTGTTTCCATTATATAATGTATTTTTATAATTATTTCAACATATACTTAGTTTTTATGATTAATTCCAGTCCCAAGAGTGTGCGTGTTGGCCCTTACTATCTCCTCGATATCGTCTGATAATACTTCATCATTGACATAAACTAACAGCTTATTAATACCTTTGAGTTGCAGCCTTCTTCTTCTTCCTCTAAAGATTTGATGGCATGCTCTAGTATAGAGATCATGTTCATGCATCTGCTTTCTTCAACCCATTGTGAATTTCAAAAGTATCCGAAAACTGTTCTCTTACACGTGTCATATTATTTGTGTCATTTAGACATATTCGAATAATCTAACAAACTTTTTAGGAATTGCGAACTACAAGAGGATACTACATAACTTCTCCCTCTTAACTGAATCATACAATTTTTAAGTCTACATTAGTTAATGCACAGTGCCTTTATATTTGATCCAGTTAACATCATACTAAATATTTATTTAAAATGTAGCATCCCATCATTATACATTTTTTTGTATTTTAATGATTATTTTTCCAGAAAATGAAAACGGGAAATTCTCGTATAAGATTTGAAAGCATAATAATAGTCCCTTCAATTGGTTGCTGGCCAAAGGAAGGCAAGACCAGTGATGGGGCTGCCATCTTATAGCTCCTGGCCAGGCTTTTCTGGAGAAGAAAATAAAATAAAGGAAAGAAGAAATGGAAGAAAGGAAAGACTCCCTAGCCCTCGGATGCCCTAATAGCGTCGTGGTCGAAAAAACAAGAGTTAACCAAGAGAGGTTAGATAGTAAAGTTTATATAGCACTTTGGCTAGACCAGTGTTGACCTGTGGTAGTGAAGCATGGACACTAAAAAGACAACATGAAAGCAGAATAACGACTTGTGAAATGAGATTCGCGTGCTGAACAGCGGGTTACACCAGATGGGATCGGAAAAGGAACACCGATATCTTAAAATAATTGAAGACTACGCCAATTTTGGAATATATTAAACAGTACCAACTAAATAGGAGACACCATATTGAAACAATGAGTTCAAATCGGATCCCCAAAGCTGTTTATAATTATATACCAAGAGGACGAAGATCTCAGGGCCCTCCTATGAAACGCTGGAGGGAAAACTTTCTATAGGATCGTTACAGGCTTTGGCCTAATACTTGAAAGGAAGAAGAAGAAGAATATGAAAACGTTCATCATCATCATCATGCGCAGGTTTACAACGTATTATCAAAATTAATTTAATCACAATAACATTTTTTTAAAAATATCATTTAAATTATACGTACTGTGAACGTCGTCAGAAAACATAAATCAAAACGGAGGTAACTAAGTACATCTACAGATTCTAGAAGAAACGTAAATTAAACGCCTGCAAATAAGAAAGCGTCGTTGCGATGGTCTAGTGGTTCTGTTCCTTGTCTCTAGTCTCGAGGGTCGTGGGTTCAAACCTGACCGAAGTCAATGGATTTTTAGGATGGAAAAATCCAAGGGACAGTCCTCCGGGAGCCGTGGGTCCCAAGTCTCAACATTTTAAAGCTCTTAGAAAAATCGCAAGCCTGAATAAAAGGACATCTGTGCAAACTTTACCCGACCTTCACCCATCTAAGTAGGCTAATATCATAGTTGCCTACAAGATGTCTCATTCAGGCGATATGCTAATCACATACCACTCGTTGAAATCTATAGGTAAATAAGCGTAACTAAATTAGCTTGTTAAGGAACTACCGCTAGGGAACAACCATGTCTCCACGAGGGACGAATGGGGTATATAGCCTACTTATGTACAAATAAGAAAGTAATAAAATGATCACTGAAGATCTGTTGCACAAGTGTATATTGCACTTCAGAATTTTCACATCTAATTAGTTTATATATATATATATATATATATTTATTTAAACAAAAATAACGAATATAAAAATAAGTTGATTTTGATCTTAGATTTTAAATCACTCCAGATGTTATTTGGCTAAACGAAGATAATGTTTTAATAAGAAGATATAACTAATTTGTGTATCAATTAAATCAACATAATTTGTTTATACTGAAAATTGATGCTATTAGTCATAATTTTGATATCGCACTCTATACTTTTATTATAAAATTGTAGCAGACGAAATATGTCTCACCATAATTATAGTTTGTATTCTTTGCATTGAACGTGTTAATTTGCAATGAAAGGCGTTGAATGCATAATAAATTATACCTACTAGTATATATATTATTTGGATTCGGTTGGGGAAACCACTTCATTATTTTAATATTGTGTTCAAACCATAACGAAACGAAATGAATTACATGAATGACAAACTATTTTTAAACATTTTTGTCCAGCAGTTGAAAAGCAAACCATGTGCTAAAAACAAGTATAGAATAGAAGTTGTCAGCCGTGTAGTTATAATTACTAGCATGTGTAATCTATGGAAAGGAGAAAGAAAAATCGTAGGGGGGAACATATTGTTGAAGTTAATTCTCCATGCTTTTTAGCAACCTTGATAATCGCCTTCCATGTCTGCAATCTGGAACGGAGTTTGTGTGTGTAGAGTCCTTGCGTTTCGTCACTAGGGATAATTTGTTTTCTGCTTTGCACGCTCCAAAACCTTCCGATTTCCCTGTTTCTTATCCCCCACTTCATATTTTCAAGTGGTAATAAAACCTAGGTCCTTTTCTTCAATGATATCAGTTCAACTACTTCATCCATTTGCACAACAAAGAAGATACAAAGTGTGGTTAACTAAACTGTACAATTAAAACCTTGTTTAGTGATTAAGACATTAATAATTAGTAAAATTACATTTACAACATGTATTCAAAAAGTCGGGGTTTTGTGTTTGTGCTAATATTCGTTGGTGTTACGTGTCTTCGAAGTGTTTCTTCATCGCCAACTGAACACTCATCTAGAAGCCATGTTGATTCTACTGAACAAGGACTTTATTCAGGACTCAAAGTGTTGTACAGGACTTATGAACAGTGTGAAGAACAAGATGACATATTTGCTTGTTTGAAATTGAAAGCACTTAAGTTCGCTGATAGAGCGCTTAAGGTGAAATCGTTTAAGTTGATTGATGGAATGTCCCTTGTCAAGAAGGAAGATGTGCAAGTTGGTAGACAGATGGACAATCCTCTTAGTGTGGACGAAACAAAATTGCCTAATGATTCTGATAAGAAAAATTACGTTTTGAATGAATTTTTGTTTGATCGTCTCTCGAGATTTTTAAGAAGTTACACCCTCCAGTTCAGCATGCCCAAGTTTTTCAGCGACATGCAAGACATGTTGAAGAACAATGAGGAGACTCAAGAAGGTAAGTCACTTTATATTTTGAAATAATAAATTATTATAATTATTTTATATTCGCATCTTTATTTTTCTAATGGAAGTAAATTAGACTTCCATTCTATAGCAGTTAAGTGACAAAAATTAATAGATTTAAGATACATAAATTATGCACTATTAGTAAATAATTACAATTTAATAAAGAATTGTTTATAACAAAATAATTACCTCAGTATCTTACAAATTTTATAATTTGTGACAAGCAAAATAAAAAACAAAATACTCATGCATTGTGTTTAATAAATTAAATAAAATATCAGGAATCTGAAAACAAATTAAGCTTCATATTGAATAAAGAGCTTCCTATATTATCTACTAATACAATTTTTTGTCTTGTTCCTCCTTAAAATGTGTTTACTAGAAACTATATTGACGAACTACTAAAGAAAATAATAATTGATTAAATTATAACCAATTGTGTAATTAATAAATTTAATTTAAACAGTTTTAGAAGGTACTAGAATTGTAGAGGAGAAAATATTAAAAGGTTAATCACATTTGTTCCACAGTATATATATATATATATATATATATATATATATATATAATTGCATCTTGAAAATATATTCTTACTTTCATTTGGTCGTTTATTAAATTAAGATATTTTTCATGTTTTTTTTCTTTTAAATCTTACACAGACTATTCATTACCATTCTGCGTAGTATGTTTTCTAAATATTTAATTTTGTCCTCGTATCATTTCGTTGTTTTGTATAAAATAATTAAAGTGCAATTATTTATTTAGCAGATTACACGTCTTTCTGCGCCAAATTAATATGATATAATTTAACTCCACATTTCTCTGTCATTAATTTATAATTAAACTTTCATTAAGTAATTAATTATTCATCAGAAGTTTGAAACATATTAAATATTTTCATTATTTTTAAATAGAATTTTTTGAAAAGAATAATAATAAATGTATAGCATATTAATGGAACAGGATAGTAACATCAGATGGGATTAAGCATGTGATGTATGGCTGAATGTAATTTGACCATGCGTAAGTACTTGTGCGACTGTACTGCATGTGTAATGACTACTTGTGTAAACCACAAGAGATCCCACATGACCGGTGAGTGGTAAGAAGCACCTGTAGCTCCCGGTTGTGTCAATTTGCCCGGAAACAGGCTAATGATCCTTGATGCTGTATTTGGAATGCAGCCTATTGGACAGTCGAATATCTCTCACGTCGAAGGACATCTCATTGTGAAATGAACATTCTAATCATGTTTCATGGTAGAAGATTATGGAATAATGAGTTAAATGATTCATTCATGTGACTGGTTATTTTTTTACTAAGAAAATCTTCTACCACGATTAATTAAATACTTTTCCAATTATAAATTCACTTAAATTAGTTATTAAACTCTATATGGTATTTTCGTACCATCAAACATTTAATTTTCTTAATTTATAATATTAAACGTTCTACAACCATCAATTACAGCCTCTAATTAAAGGGTTAAGGATTTCACTATTTTATCTCAGAGCAAACCTTATTTTTCAAATTAAATATACTTCACTGTTCACTCTCAGTATTACAAAATGTAATTTCATTTCTTATAACTTTTCTATAATTTATAATGTTAAATCAATATTTATAAAATCTACACTTTTATTATTCACATAAAATACTTAAATATAAATTAATTTCAATTAATTTACTGCTCTATAATTCTATAAAATTGACTTTTTCTCCGAACAAGAGATTTATATTCAGGAGATGCAGGATTCTTTCTAACATGGGCATTCTATATTTCTTAGTTTTTCCGCTGTAATTAAAGCTAATTGTTAAGTGGTATTTCTTTCCACTTACATCGAAATTTTCTATTCATTATATTGTATTTATATTTTCTAAAAACCCTGTCATTCACTAGATTAAACACTTTGGAATTCCCTTCCTGGTCTTATAAAAGAACAGTAATTTAACAACATTTTTCATTGTCAACTTACAAGGAGTCGGTAGATTAAACAGGTACAAAAATTTGAGAGGGTATGGAAATAATTTCCTTTCTATAGTTATCTTATTAAATCCACTGGCTCAACAATATTTTACATTGACCATAATCAGAAGTAAGTGGAAAATATTAAGATGAGCTGTTTGACTGTTTCAGTGACAAACAGTTCTTCTTCTTCTTCATCATCATCCAGGGATTAAGTCTGTGGCTCGTTCCGGTTTCATGAAAGCTAGAATTGTTAAAATTGTTCAGACCATCTTCTGTGTGCGCCTCCAACATTTATCTTTCCGTGCGGTTTATAATTTTGGAAATCTTTCTTCTGACATTCTATCAACATGTTCCTTCCAGGCGTTCCTATATTTAATTATTCGATATGTAAGTTTGAAAATATTTAGTTCCTTTCTTAAATCTTCATTTTTTTTTTCTTATCCAGCTATATTTCTTAAAAATCTCATCGCAATTGCTTCCAATCTTTGTTCTTGTCTTTTAGTGATCGTCCAACATTCTGATCTATACATCAATACAGTAACAGCCATTACTTTATAAAATTTAATTTTTGTTTCTTTTCTTGTGTTTTTAAGGGTTATTTTAATAGTGCCACACATTAGATTAAATTTATTTATTTTATCACTTAATATCTTCAATTTTAACATATGATAAGACAAAACAGTTATGATGTAATTTTTTATAACTGACAAAACAGTTAGGAAGTTTTTTTTTAATATTATGAAAGATTATTCTCACATTCTTTGAGACTATGTAAGGCAGTTTGAAATTTAATTATTTGTATTGTTTTGTATTTTTTGCTCATGAAAGTTATCCTCTATGATAAAAAATTACAACTGTCAAGCTTCTTTGTAATTTTAAACCAGTAATTTATTTGCATAACTAATTAACTTACTGGCACTATCGCGGGGATTTTAGCCTCGCATACATCAATTATCCATGCATACCATTCTTAAGCTAATGTTTTCCAATCGCTCCTCTATAAATTAGTTCCATCAAATCATTGTTAAAATTATACTCCAACCTCATTCTTGGCCTGCATACTGGACGCTTCCCCTCTGGTTTTCCTACAAGTAGTTATCACATATCTCTTTTAATTCCCTATTCGTGCCATATTTCCTGCCCACATCTGTGTTTGGGACTTAACTATTCTTAGTGGTTATGCTCCTTGCTCTGATTCTGAGGGTCGCGGGTTCAATCCCGGCCGCGGACGATGGATTTTTAGGATGGAAGAACCCAATGAGCAAATCCTCCGGGAGGGACTTTAAGCCGTGGGCCCGAGTCTCAAGACTTATCAGGCTCGTAAAAAATTCTTAAGCCTGAAGAAAAAGGCCTCTAAGCAAAATGTACCGATCTCAAACATCCTTGTAATATCTTAGGTGCCTGCTAGATGCCTCATGAGTTGGCGTGTTGACCGCATGCCACTCATGACATGTATGAACAAATAAGGTAACTAAATTAATTTGGTCTATTAACTGCTAACAAAGGAGAGGCTAAGGCTCAACACTGGACTGCGTCATTATAGATAGATTACATCAGGTATCCCATATTGTTAATGTAACTCAGTGTTATGTAGTTTTCTCCATTCATCTGTCTGTTCGTCTCTCTCCGGTTCAAAAAATTTCCTGAGCACCTTATTCTAAAAAATGCTTTTAATATTTTCTCTTCTTTTCCAAATGAGGTAAATTTAGAGCAATTGGGTAGTGTTAGACGTGAAACCACCAAGTTACTAAAGAGTAAAAAGAGGGAATATTTGAGAGAGAAGATTAATGATCTTGAAATGAATGCAAAAAATAGGAACATTAGAGAATTATATCAGGGAATTAGTATAGAGAAGAAGGGGTTTCAGGCTAGAACAAACATAATTCGGAATGAAAATGGGGATATGATTGCAGATTCTAGGAGTATATTAAATAGATGGAAAAGTTACTTTAATCAGCTATTAAATGTACATACAGAACAGGACATTGAGGAGGTTAATTTAAAGACAGCAGAAATGCTAGTTGCAGAATCAAGTGCATTAGAGGTTGAAATGGCGATTGAAAAATTGAAGATGTATAAAGTATCAGGTTCAGGTGAAATCCCAGCAGAACTGATAAAATCAGGGGGAGGAAAATTGATGGACAAGATACACTGGCTGCTTAGTATGATTTGGGGAAAAGAAGCTCTTCCAGATGAATTGAAAGAATCAATTATTGTACCAATTTATAAGAAAGGAGATAAAACTGATTGCAACAACTACAGGGGCATCTCATTTCTTTCAACTTCGTACAAAATTCTAACAAATATATTAGTCAGCTGACTTACTCCCTATATTGATGACATTCTAGGAGATCATCAATGTGGATTTAGAAAAAACAGGTCTACAGCAGATCAGATTTTTCAGTATAAGACAGATTTTAGAAAATAAATGGGAATATAATGGTACTGTACGTCAACTATATGTAGACTTCAAAAAATCATATGATTCAATTAAGAGGGAGAAGTTATATTATATCCTGCTGGAGTTCGGAATTCCTAAAAAGTTAGTTAGACTTATACGAATGTGTCTAAATGGCACAAAGAGTAGGGTGCGATTAGGCAAACAGTTTTCGGACACTTTTGAAATCCAGAATGGGTTGAAGCAAGGAGATGCACTATCTCCTCTACTATTTAATTTTGTACTAGAGCATGCCATTAAATCTTTAGAGAATGAGGAAGGCTTACAACTCAATGGTATTAATAAGCTGTTAGTTTATGCTGATGATGTAGTACTATTGGCCGATAGCAAGGAGATATTAAAGGACAACATGCACACACTATTGTGTAACACTAAGAAATTAGGACTGGAAATAAATATGAATAAAACTAAATATCTGATCACACGTAGAAATACATTATATAATGGAAATGGACAGCTAATGACAAATGAGGGAAATTTTGAGGAAGTGGCTGAATTCAAATACCTAGGAACAATAATCACAAACAGGAATGAGATGCACAAAGAAATTAAACGTAGGCTCAATTCTGGAAATGCATGCTATTATGCATTGCAGAGACTCTTGACGTCCCCAACTCCTTTCAAAAAACGTTAAACTGAAAATATATAAAACTATTATTCTACGAGTTATATTATAGGGATGCAAAACATGGACTCTTACTTTAAGGGAGGAAAGGAGATTATGAGTATTTGAGAATAAAGTTCTTAGGAACATTTTTGGACCAAAGAGAGATGAACAGACAGGTGAATGGAGAAGACTACATAACAATGAACTACATGGTCTTTATAGGAAGCCAGATATAATAAGAACAGTTAAGTCTCGTAGACTGCGATGGGCAGGACATGTTGCACGTATGGGGAATGAAAGACGTGCATGGAAGCTTCTTGTAGGAAAGCCAGAGGGAAAACGCCCAGTTGGTAGGCCAAGAATGAGGTGGGAGAACAACATTAACTATGATTTGAGGGAAGTAGATTATACAGGGAATGATTGGAAAGCATTAGCTCAGGATAGGGATGTATGGAGAGCTTATGTCCGCGGCCATGAACCTTCGGGTTCGATAGTGCCAGTGAGTAAGATTTTCTCTTCTTTTAAAGTTGCAGACTATTTATTTCGCGAGACTCACTGTTTTATGTATTCTTAGTTTTTTGACACGTTGGTATGAAAAAACTCGCTGTAATGCCCAACAGCGTTTTCGAGAATTATATATATGTTTAGTCTGTTTCTAAATCCGATTCCTGTTTGTAATTATTGTTCGTAGATAGTAATAATATGAAAAAGTCACACTAGAAAAATGGTTTAAATTTGTGCAAAATTACAGTACAATATGCTTACACAAATTATAACAATGTGGTTACGTTAGAATATTTTGGTGAGCTATCAACCAGATGTAATTTTTAGCATCCAAGCTTTCTTTCTCTTTCCCAGCGGTCCGAATAAACTGGTATGGGAAATTGATAGTCTTCAATACATGGGGTCAGTTCGTCTTGTCAATAAAACATTTAATTCAATAGTAAAGTATATGACTAGATAATCGAGAAATTCCATAATGTTTTCAGTAATACCTTCAGGGGTCTAATGTTTGGCCGATGACGTTTACACTCAAGAACAGTTTTAAGTCTGGGAGTTGTAGTAGATTATACCCCAAGTTAACTAAATCAAATTACATATTTATTCAATCAATCTGGCTCATTTTTATGGCCAGAGTTCTGAATTTTGTTGATTTTCATACTCTTATAATAAATAATTTTACTAATAGATTCCTTTTGGAAAGAAAACTAATTGAACAATTGCACCGCCAGTAATTTTAATTTGTACTGCAATTCCTTGAGAAAGACTCATCTAATTAATAGAGAAAAATTAATAATATATTAGTTTTATTAAAATAATTGGACAATAATGATAATTAGGCTATGAATATTCAGATTTCCTAAATGCAAAATTTGTTTCATACATATAATTTTATATGTTACGTTATTATGTATTTTTTCTGTATCAAATATTTTTTTCTCTGGTTGAACAGAAGAGAATGCCTTGTAACTTCAAGACTGATAATTTAAATATACTAAATAATAATTATTAGAATATCATTTTCCAAAGGGAAATAATCATTTAAATGTTGTATAAGGACTATTAAAGCTAAATTTGTTTAAATTTGATTGTTTTTAGGAAGAGGCAAGATGAAGAAATATGGAGGAGCACTACTGTTGGGTCTCCTGATGAAGGGAGGCATGATGGCTATGGCGTACAAAGGAATTGCCTTATTGGCCGGCAAGGCTTTGCTGGTAGCCAAAGTGGCCCTGGTACTCTCTGCAGTAATTGGTCTCAAGAAGTTGGTTAGCTCTGGAGGTGATGAGAAGGTCACCTATGAAATAGTGAAACATCCCCACGTGTCACACGCACACACCTACTCGCATGAACACTTGGGAGGCGGCGGACACTACGACTCTTCCGGAGGTGGCGGCGAGCACTACAGGCGCAGTCTGGAACCTGCTGACGATTACTATCCTCAAACGCTCGCTTACAGAGGACAGAATCAAGCTGGGGCTACTCCCAAGCCTCTAGGGAAATAAAGTATAATTAGTTTTACTATAAATTATGTAGGCCCTTGCTAAACCAAATTTATATTATTCATGACACACAAAAAGATAGACATTTTGATATTTCTCGTCATTATGCTACAAAGTAAACAAGATATGCTCTTTTTGAGAAGTAGAATTTAAGCTGTAAATTCCGTTGCTATTTTCAGAATAATAATAATAAACACCTTCTGATTCAGTTAATTTTATGGAATAATAAACACATGGTGTTACTCTTAAATCGAACAAATCCTTCTAAGTTATATTAAACAAATTCCGATTTTCAACGCTAAGATACTTAGATAAATATATGATGTTTGAAATATAGAATTGTCCGTAATCAACATATTTATACAATTTATTTATTATTTATCATTTTAACATTATAAGCACCATCCATCATAATTTTGCTACAAAGTAGAACAAGATACTAGTCTTCTTGAGAAGTATAATTTCAATCACACAATTATATTGCCAATTAATAATAAATTCGCTCAGTTCCAATTAACTTTGATACATTAAAAGCTGATGGTACTCTTAAATCTAAAAAATTCTTATAAGTAATATCAAACAAATTCTGATTTCCAAACACACAGAGATTCAGATAAATATATATTGCATGAAATATAGAATTGGCCCCTAATCGAATTTCTAATATTATTTATTTATTTAACATCTTTGACGCAAATAGCTCCAACAAGTTGGAGCTTTGTTGAATTTTATTTATTAAAATATATATTGTAATATATGTAATGATTTATTTTACACAGCATAAATATGATAGATAATTAACATTCACAATGACATTTTTCAATCTTCATCTGCTTCAGACGATGGTACTACTGACTATATACAATCGATTTTAGACTTAAGACAGTTTTTACTTAAACTGTGACAACTGTGAGGTGAGACTGAAGTACAAATAACGAAATAAATTCCAGACAAATGACTGATAAATCGTATGTAAATATGAATGCTTTCTATAATGACTTACATAATCGACAAACCGATAAACTAAACAAAATGTAACGGAAGTGACAAATTATTATTAGTTACTTATTACGTGATAAAATACATTTTTATAAGTTAATATCAATCTGAATTTCTCTCAGTGTGTATAATTTAAGACTTAGTAAGAATTTATTCAATTACAGTGAAATATTGCTCAAAATTTTCAATTTAGGCAATAAATTAAATAAATAACAAGCATTACATTTATATACATAAAAATATATATTAAAACAGTACAACTTTAAATAAATTGTAATTTATATTTTATTACATTTTAATTTATTTTGCATTGTTTCTTCGTCAAAAAAGTTAATAGAAAATGTATGTAAATAAAATTAGCAATTTTATTTATTATGAAAAAAATTGTAATTCTAATTATACGATAAATACCATTTTATAAACTTTTATTTTTAAATTAACTAAAAAATAACGTTATTAAAATATTAACTTAACTAAAATATAATTTAGAAGTTTAAATACAGGACGAATATTTTAACATAAAGATAGACTCAACTTAAAAATTACCTAATAGACATACATGACAGTTGTATGACAAGTGAAAAACAAAATTAATTTATGTTAGATCAACTGACGTGACATGAAGACTGACATATTTACAGATATGCCTCTTTTGTATAAATGTATTATTTCTATTTATTTAGTATTATTTATATTAAAGCTCTTATCACTTACTCTTATAGTCGATTACATCACTGTATACAGCATATTGGAAATATGATAGTTAAATGTTTATTTGAAATGTAAATTGGAATGAATGTATTGATTATTTAATTGATGAATCTTCTACTCACTTGTATTGCTAAAATTAAATTAGTCATGCAAAGTACGAATACATTTTCGTCATCTTTAAAATTGAAATCCTGTTAAGGATCATTGTATTGAATAATATCAACACTTAAATGTCAATATTTTAAATAATTTTATTTATTACTGGTGTATTTATTTAAAATATTTTCCGTGATATTATGTATGGTATAAATATATTTGTTGAAAAGTTTTCTGTATGTTTTATATTAAAATATAAATTAAATTAAATCATGTGTCAGATTTTATTTGGTATCAAGTTCAATTCCACTTAAAGAACGAAGTTAAATTATTCTTATTTGCACTACAAATTTCATAATACAATGCTTATAAAATTCGTCAGAATTGTATCATATATATCAGCCATGAACAACGGTTATTATAATTTCCATTAATCATTTGCTTTAATTCCGAATACATTCTTAGATTGATTTTTACTCCTTTTACTGACTTAAAGATCTCGAACTCATTTATACAGAGCGTGAATGTTATAAATGCATATTATTTCTTCTTGTTCAGTTTTCTACAGTTCTTAAAAGGTTGCGGATAAATTTTATTTTCATATATTATTTTCTGATTTCATCTTTTGGTTGATATTCTAGCAGCATGCCTTAAACTAGTTCATCCCTAAGAATATGAATTTATTTTTACTTTTTGAGTGTCCCGATTTAGTCTCCAAATAACAGCATTGTTGTTATTAATGATTTTGAAAAATAACACTGGAATTTAAATCTAGCTGAATTGTATTTATCTCGTTACAGTATATATTTCATATTTGCAAATAATCAGACATATATAATTATCTTGTAAGCTCATGTTTCCCCTAACAGAGATTTAGGCGCTCTCACCCTACAAGGAGGGATTTGAGCCATACTAATTCATTTACACTTGTTTTCGTATAGATGTCATTTGAATGATCCGTGGTCAGCGTTCTGCCTCATACTGACATCTAGGAAACCAAGGTAGTACTAGGACGGGAAAATTCGGTAAATGTTGCTTAGAGGCCTTTTCATTCAGGCTTAAGGATCTTTTACGAGCCTGAAAATCTTCAGACTCGGGACCCACGGCTTAAAGTCCCTCCCGGAGAACTTGCTCCTTGGATTTTTCCATTCTAAAAAAAATCCATCGAACCCGGCCGGGTTTGAACCCGCGACCCTCGGGACCAGAGGCAAGGAGCGTAACCACTAGTCCATAACGTTAGGACTATATCTTTCTTAGACGTCTCTCTCTCCCTTTTCTATGGCAAATATTCACCAGAGCTGGTGTTGTTTCGTTATTCATCGATCCAGTGGGCTCACGTATTATATATATGTATATTTTTTCGGTATCTTATTTTCTCATTTAGGCTTTATATAATATTAACATTTTTAGGTAAACCTGCTCATTGGACCTGCTTTCAATACATTTACTTTTAATATTGAATCATAAATATGTATTTACAAGTTAATTATGTAGATTATATATTAATTAATCCACCAATGTGGTCTTCAGGTAGCGTGCTGCGATTCCCGGTCGGAACAAGCTTCCTGGATGAGGTATTTTCGGGGTTTTTCCTCACCTGTAAGACAAATTTCATAAAGCTTTGAGACCCAAACTGTCCCCAAACATCATCTGGCCATCATCGTCATCCACGATGCGGAAAGCAACAGGATTTATAATTCCCTAGTAAAGCTGTAAAGTATAACATGCAAATGCTTTGATTGCAGTGAAGGACCTGCCCTAGGGCAGAACACTATAGAATAGAATATATTAATTATTATTTAACATTATTTCAGCGACTATTGCGCTAGACTCTGTGACTATTTTTTCTGCTGCCTGTAAATTATCATCTTCAGTATCCTTGTCTGCATGTTCATTTAATAGCTTATTAAAGTATTTTTTCCATATATTTAATATACACCTGGAATCTGCATTCATATTTCCATTTTAATTCCCTTGAAAAAAAAACCAGAAATAAAGCGCCCCCTATATAGACCAAGGATGAGGTGGGAGTGTAATATTAACTATGATTTGAGGGAGGTAAATTATGCAGCGGATGATTGAAAAACATTGGCTAAGTATAGGGTTGTATGAACAGCTTATGTCCAGCGCGTTCGATAGTCAGTGAGTGAGTTTTATATTCATTATTATAATTTTCTCCATTCTTAGATTATATTTTAAGTATGAACATACTGTTATATATTTTTGGACTTCAGTTTCCTTTAGAGTTTATTTCTTAGTGGCAATACAGTTATAATTAATAATCCACAATCTTTGCTTTTGTGTCCTCGTAAACTTAGCAATAAATAAAAGCTCACCTTTAGTTTCGGTTCGTCGTATTAAAACCATTGGGGAAAATCCATTTGTAAGGGCTTAACGTCTTGAGTATGGTTTCTTTCATCATCATCATCATCATCATCATAATAATTTCCTTTCGCTCCTAGCTGGAGCATAGTGCCGTAATGAAATTTCTGGATTTAGCTGTACCGTCTGCCAACCTCTTCACCTCCAACCAAGTTTTTCCTCTTCCAAGTCATTTTTGTTCTTCATCTCCTCCCTGAACCTTGAGGATTACAGTCTAGTGGAATTTTCTATTGCAGTTTGGGGTTTACGCAGAGTATGTCTAATCCGTCATTTTATTTCCTTTATTTGCTTTTCGGTAAGTATTTGCTCAGTTTTGCGCCGTAGTTCTTGGTTTGAGATTATATCAGTCCATCTCACATTTAATATGATTGCCTTCGGAAGGAAAAAAAAGTGTGGGTCCCGTGTCTGGAAAATAAAAGAATATCTAACCTGAAATAGGAGGGCTCTGAGCAAAACTTGTCATCCATTTGCCATTTCACGCCTAGATTCGAATTACTACGCTACTCATAATGACTTAAGTGGATCGTTGAATAAAACGTAATTGGCTACTAATTGATCATTATCTAACCCATAAAACACACATGCATTATAATTATTCTAACATACTTGCAAGTAATGTTTGGACAATATTAGATATGAAGTTATATCAAGATGGTTGTGTTTTTGTACCATAGCAAATTCACTTCCATAAAACTAACAGTCCTACATTAAACAGACCGTAAAATTGTGTTGGGGCTAAATCTATTTGAGCATTAATTCACCTAATTTCCCGTGACTTGTAAAATGTTTAACTACACCTCTTAGCTGACGTCAGTACCTTCAAACAAACCTCACAGCCAATACAGTGACACTACAGATAATATTAATTTTATGAAATAAGGGTCATGAGAGTTGATTATGCTTGATGCTTGGTTACATGTATTAAGTTTAATTTAAAACTAGGTTACTACAGTTTTTGTTATATGGATCAATTTTACGACAAATGACATTTGGCTTAATTTTCTTGACCAAAAGATCTCTGTTACCCTTATTATACACAGTAAACGAATTGCATGGATCAATAAGTTGGCTTACAAAATAGAGAAGCAATTTTATATTGTTTGATTCCTCTTCACATTTGTGTCAAATCTGGTCAGATGCAGATTATAGTGAAGAAATTAAGTAATTGCCGCACAAGGCCATTCATTCAGTATGTTACAAACTTTTAGGGACGATAGAGACCACCCTCTGAACCCTTAAATTGGCAAGACACTAACTTCTCGTGTCAGTTATTTAAATGTGACGGACAGCAGTGAAAACTAAATTATATATAACTGCTATTATTAAGTCTATTGTGTAATTTAACACTAATTTAAGTAATTTATATGCGTGCGTTTTCTTCTATTTTATTTAAAATATTAAATAAATTAAACCAATTGGTGTATCCTATACGATGCATGGTTAAACAACTTTCCTAAAATAATAATAATAATAATAATAATAATAAATTTTACCTGATGAAGTTAAGATCGTAAGGAACTGTCAGAAAATTGCTCGTTTGATAAGCATAAACATTGGTCCAACTGTCTATGGTACCTGTATTGAGGCTGGTGTATATTTCAACAGTTCTTGCAATGTGTGATAGTGTTCTAACTTTATTATCACGACTTTCAAAGTCAATTCAGTAAATAAAAATTTTAATAACAAGGAAAAGTTGTGTTAATATTATAAATGTGAAGCATTTCCGGGCATGGGTTGCTATATGAAAGTTGTTTATAATTGTCTCCCGTAAAAGTTTGTAACATTGTTAGTGTGTCACCTTATGTGCAATACCTGCATGAAAATGTAAAAACGTTCAAACATCTAGTTAATTATTAACGTAAGAAGAAATTAAATACTGACTTAAAGAAAAAAAATGCTATTCGATTCAAGTACTTTTGTCGCCTCGACTTTTGTCTAAAAATATACGAGTAATTTGAACTTATTCAGGTTTATTAATAATTCCAATACACAGTTCTGGGAGTTGTATACATGCTTGATAGATAAAATTTTGTTTAAGAAGCCAACTTCGGAAATTATTTTAGTACTACAATTATGACAATATCTTAATGCCAAATGAAGTCCTTCACCTCGGTTCATGAGCCAAGCAAATGTCCATTTCGACAAATAAACTTTTTCCCAAATAATGAGGCGAGATTTCATCGGTTAAGTAAAATATATGCTGGCGTAGCCAAATTTTTTCAAGAATGTACATTGCGAACATTTTACTATAAATCCACCAGTGCTTCCTGTAGGAAGCACTCCTGTCTCCGGCTCAATCTAAGGACTCGTGTGAGGTCGTCAGCCGTGATATACTAAAAAATCCCATAATATGGAGCCTGTTCTGTTGGGTGACTCCACGCCGGTCTCACAACAGCGGGGGGACACATCCCCAGTTGGCGTACAGTGGAAAGGTCAAGGGAGTTCTGAATCATTGGCATTGCTTAGCAGTCCTCCCGACTAAGTCCGTTGAACTTGTGGACCGACTGTGGGGTCGCCAGAAGGTGAGCTTACTGGTCGCCAAAGTACCGAACAAAATACTGGTTAGAGAATTTGGAGAGAAGGTGATGACCTGAAATTAATAATAAGGGCACGTGAACAGCAGTCTTGGCTTTATGGTGGATTATAGTCCGAAGTAGAAGTAATCCAAGAGGTGGTGGCTTAAGTGTCTACTTATTTCAGACTATAAATAGTGGTTTCTGGTCTCACCCATTGTAAATATAGGTTGTCTGCTATGAAGTAGGAGATATAAAATAGTTTTTTTATAACAGGTATAAAACTATTAATTCTTGAACATGTTTTTTTCTAAAAACTTATATATTAAGAACCATCCATAACTCCAAAATGTGTGTAAAACGATAAACTTACCTGTGGTATTTTTAAGAGCGGTGTAAAAAATGGTCACTTAAATCATGGGGAAAAAAAAAAAAAAAAAAAACAAGCTGAAAGATTTTGAAAGTAGGATCTCAAGGCGAAAGTCAGTCTCATAAAACATGAATGGAGGAAACTTCATAAAGAGAATAACTGTAATTTTTATCGTTGATATACTATTATCAGATAGGCTATATCGAGCCTAGGAGATTAAGATTGGTAGTCATGTAGCTCGATGGTTGGTAATATAAATTATTTTAATATTGCCAGTGGAACAATACTATTCAGATATATCTCAAGATACTGGATTAAGTTAACTAAGGATAGTGACCAATTGGAAATTTTGTGTATTGGACGTTAAACTAGTGGTTTCCGTAAGCTATATAGTACAGAGACATTTATACTTATACTTACTTGAATGTATATTGTACTAAGTTCCACGCCATAGTCGAATGGTCAAAGGCACAACACTTTGCAGAGCTACGGGCACACCGTGATTGGAGTCCCCATGAATGAAGACGATTTTTCGTGAAATTTCGATCCGGTGTCCATCCAACAAAGTAAATAACTTGGTAGCTAAAATACGTAGGTGTTCCATGTTGAGAAAACCAATTATAACGACTATGGTCCTCGACATTTGATCACATGAATAGACACTATCTTTAGAGTAGAATTAGAAACAACAATGTAATTAGTTTCGACCTAATCTTATGTCGAATAACTCTATAAATTGCAAATGTGAATGCAGTTAGGCCCCTCGCCGGTCTCATAACGCAGTAGAACAAGTTCTCGATCGATCGAGTTGGGAGACGTGGTAAGTGCAAGCAGTTCTCCATGTTAATCTGATGGACTAGTTGATCACCTGTGGTGCTGCTAGGACTGGTGTACTAAAGAGCTCCTTACTCTGGAGTCTGTGCTGCTGGAAGACTCCTTGCTGATCTCACAACGAGCGCAGGACACGTCTCCAGTTAGCGGGCAGGGGTATGGTCGGTAGAGTTGCAAGGCATGGGTATTGCTTAACAGTTATCTCGGCTATGTACTATATATTCGTGGACCAACTGTGGGAATACAAAGAGGAGAGCTATTAGCTCATCAAACAGCCGAACTAAAGTCTGGCCAGGGAAGATTGGTGGTGATCGGAAAATAAAGTAGATGCCTGTAACAATAGTCTTCTGTGAGTAGGCAAACACGGGAGAATGGGGGGTGAGATGATATCACTTATACCCATACTATGATTGAGAAAAACTGACTAGTCCATTTGATAAGGAAAAATTATAATCCGGCACAGAGAACTCCGTATTTTACCTATATGCACAAAGAACTGCAGTCGCAAGGCTGAACTTGATTGATAGGTATTGTGTTTGAAGTGCACTATGACAACAGATTTTGAATGTAAATAAGTGCTTCGATACTACAGCCTAAGTGATTAACATGTAAGAAATTTGAACAGAGTAGCAAATAAATTAAGCAATTCATTGTTATCTTTTTTTCTATAAGGGCACAGACACTAAGATTTTCGTGGTCTGGAGGTAAATACAGCGAGTGGGGTGGCTTGAATGCACTTACGTCACATATAGTCGAATCGTGACAAACCTTGCTATAATCGTAAATAATCAGGTTCCCTAATCCTTATTGGTAATAAGTGGTATCTGGTAAAATATAAAGTGTTAAATTGTAAATGGAACCTAATACGTTACTATGTTAATAATTATTATAGGCCTATGACATTATGGAATTATACAAAAACAATATAATCACTGAGATATTTATACTAACAATTTTAAATACACAAATTTCAAAACTTAATTAGCTATGTGTCTTATGAAAACCGTAGGACCAACACCATTGATCTCTGTCCTCGGCCAATATAGTCGAGTTCATATCTCCGATATTCAGTTCCCTAAGGTCCATGCGAATATTATCAATCTATCTATGACTGGGTCTTTCTAAAGAACTTTTTGCAAATATTTTCCCAATAAAATAAAAGAGGCCTGATATTATGTACTGCCAGCCATTCGAGCTTCGTGACTGATCATCTCAATCTCTCATACTTAATAACCGTTGCATTATTTATTTGTTTATTAGTTCTGGAAATTGATTTATTGTCAATCGCCGTGTTGGTTCCCAATATATTATGTTTGTACCGCAGTGATTTAACCTCACGCACTTAATTAATTAAATATATATATATATATAATATAATGTCTTTTGTGTCATAGAAGATACTCTGATGATGGTAGGATAGAGATTCGGAAGATTTGCCACATCATCTCTTCTTCGTCAATGATGCATTTTTTGAGCCAGTATGTTTTTCAATATATATAAAATTGATTGGTTTGTGTCAAATATGCTTCATCTAACACAAAGTCATTAGGAAGCTTGCTCTCCAGAACTTTGATTTTACAGTATTCCATCAATGTGTGTAACGAATAATCAGTCCACTTGGCTTCATGTTTAAATGTAACGTATATTGCTTTTGGAATATCTGATTATGTCAGCTTTTGTAGAGCAGTTTGTTGACTTGCGTTTCTTCCGATAAGGATGATGACTTTGTCGAGTTTTACTTTGTGATTATACCGTTCTGCATTTTAAAACTTTTTTTGTTTTTTAAAATCTATACGTGATTCTAAACGAATTTTTGTGCTGAATTCGAAAAATGATCTCCATTTTTCTCCCATCACGTCAGGATTTCAAAATATTAATGAATAACAAGCATTTTCAACAATAATTTTGTGTGAAAAACTAGGCCAGAATTTGTTATTTGCCACTAATTAATTATTACTTAATAATAATAATAATAATAATAATAATAATAATAATAATAATAATAATAATAATAAATAAATAATTATAAGCATTCCAGGCATACTTCACTTTTCGACTCATAGTATTTTCGAACTGACTGTCCATCATTAGTTTTCGAATTTGTGGGTCAACGATTACACCAGCTTTAATTTTTTCATACGGTAATGAAGTAAATGTAGCGGAAAGGTATTTAAAGCACTCACTGTCTTTATCAAGTGTTTTTACAAATTGTTTCATTGAACCTAATTTTACACGGAGAGGTGGCAACAATACTTTTGAGGGATCAATAAGAGGTTCATTTCTTATATTTTTTTGCCAGGTATTAAATTAGTCCACTTCCCTTTTCCAGTATTCTGATCTACCTCTGCTATCCCATTCACATACGAAACAGGGGTATTTTGTGAAACCAGCTTGCTGACCAATAATCATGAAATCTCCACAGACTAGCATAGATGGTTTTCGTACTGCAGTTTTTGTAACAAAACCTTTACATTTTCATATGTCTCCTTTAAAACAAAAGAGTGGACCACAGGAATGGAAGGATGAATGTTTCAATTATGAAGCAAAACTTCTTTAAGACTTTTTTTTGAGAAGAATCTATGAAGAATCTCTACTCTTTGGAATTATAATTTATGTTATAAAATTTTAAGACATCAGGGGATGCCTGTAACATGGAAAATATGTACTCTCAGTCAATACTTTCTTTATTTTTAACCTAGAGCCTAACAGTTCTGCTGATTCTTTATGCAAATTTAAATTCCTCACTAAATCTTTAAGCTCACTTTGATTAAAACATTTATCATGATCAGAATTATACGATTCATCATCCACAGGAGATTCAGTTTCAGTGCTACTGGATGCAGACGGCAATGTATCTGATTCAGGGTGTAAGGGAACCGGAATATCAGGACCATGAGGTACAAGCTGAATGGCAGAGGGAATGTTAGGATGCACAATATATTTCTTGTTTTTAGCATTATATCCTGCTACCTTAACTGTGCAGAAATAACAATCGTCCCCATGATTTGTAGGTTCCCTCCAAATCATAGGGATACCAAAGGGCAATGACTTCTTTTTTCCACTTTTCCAACTCCTCAACTCTGCAACAAAACTACGACACACTTTGTGAGGGCACCACGATTTATCCTGGTCTCCTAACTTAATGCTAAAGTACTGAAAGTAAGTTTTCTTTAAAAAATCCAGTTATATTCTTTGTTTTACTAACGTATATGACCCACATATATAGCAAAACAGATTTGGATCATTTACACAACCACACATTTTTGTATGAACCTAGGGCGGATATAGTTAATAGATTTTAATAAATATAAATATAATGTAAAATATAAACATAATAATAGTTATATTATTTCACATTCTAAGTAATAAAGTTGAAATTATAAACTATTGGGCATTTGTAACAAACGTTAAGCACGCTTTAATATTACTACAGTACGTACATTACGAAAAATATTCAAAACATAAAATTTTGAATTGTAAGAAATTCTGACGTGGTACTCAAAACCGGATTTCATTTTTGCAATCAGTGTGGAATTGTGATTCAGAAACG
This sequence comes from Diploptera punctata, assembly GCA_030220185.1. Classification (NCBI taxonomy): domain Eukaryota; kingdom Metazoa; phylum Arthropoda; class Insecta; order Blattodea; family Blaberidae; genus Diploptera; species Diploptera punctata. Next base: position 1,642,074 of record JASPKZ010009377.1, on the reverse strand, counting down.
CTCATTTATAAAAAAACAAACAAAATCCGCACAGAACAGTGTTATCCTTACACTGCCGCCCAATATTTTTCATCAGCAAATTCCACGGCATTCTTTCTACAACAATCTGAACTGGGTTCAAGGTTACTCTGCCCAGGATCGTCCACATTTGTGATTACTAATACCCAGAGATTACCATAGGTAATGTTGTCACTTTATTTTTTATTTTTAGAGAAAAGCCGAGAAAACGAGCTATTAAACTGAATAGCAACACGAATCTCATACTTTAAGTTAATATTTAATTAAATTTATTTCAAGTGTGTGACTTTCACTTATTAACAATAATTTAGATATTTGAACGTATCACTTTCAATGATTTTTCTAATGCCCCAGGTTGTACATTTTGGACATTTCTGGTGTTCTCTCCTGGCAGTTGGGGTAATTGTAACCCACTTCTGAGATTGGGGCGCCTGGAAGGTGGGGTTACGTTGCCCCGATGATATGATGGGTGATGATGATAGTGGTGCGCCAGTAGAGTCCTTAATCCTAAGCTTAATCTAAGATGAATGATCATGATTGCGATGTCCATGTGATGTTCGGGGACCGTTTGGGCCTTAAAGTTTCCTGACATTTGTCTTACAGGTGAGGAAAAACCCCGATAAAACCTCACCCAGAAAACTGTCCCGACCGGGGATCGAACCCGGGCCCGCTGCGTGACAAGGCAGCACGCTACCTCGAGACCACAGCAGTGGACATACTTTCAGTAAAATTATTCTCCGCAGTTTTCTGTCTATACCCATATACCCCACTATGCGTTGACAAGGATACTCCTTTGCGGGAGTTATTACCTAACCAAGCCAATTTAATTACGTTTATTTCCCTCTAGATGTCAGCGAGTAAGAAGTTGTTAACCCATTGCCTAAGATTACACGGAGTAGGCAAATAAATTATTAACTGGATAAGAAAAGCCAATTAAAATTACCTTAGAGGCTCTAATTTAAGATTGAAGTTCTATCACGAGCCTGAAAATCATGTTCCTCCCGGAGAACTTGGCCCTTGGATATTTCTAGCCTAAATATCCATCGTTCCAGGTCGGGTTTGAATCCGCAACCCTGGGAACTAGCGGCAAGGAACTTGACGCCTAAACTATCGAAGCCAATAGTTACTCTGTAATAATCCATTTTCGATCACGTCGCATCTCCAGTCATTCCGTTTTTTCCTCTATTTATACTCATACAATTTTTTTTAGAAAAGAACAATAGAGCCTAAACCAAATTTATAATATTTATATACTTAGTCTTACTTACTCACTTGCACTCTCAAACCCGTAGTAGGTTCATGGCCGCGCGGACATAAGCTATCCATACATCCCTATCCTGAGCTAATGCTTTCCAATCATTCCCTGTATAATCTACTTCCCTCAAATCACAGTTAATGTTATTCTCCCACCTCATTCTTCGTCTACCAACTGGACGTTTTCCCTCTGGCTTTCCTACAAGAAGCTTCCATGCAAGTCTTTCATTCCCCATACGTGCAACATGTCCTGCCCATCGCAATCTACGAGACATAACTCTTCTTATTATATCTGGCTTCCTATAAAGACCATCCCTCTTACTAATAATCCATATATGACTTTTATACAAGGTTTATACACTTCTCAGTTGAAAATTCTTACTAATAAACACTGTAGTAGCTCTTCAGTGTATAAGCGGCGTACAACTTTACATGGGAATCGTTATACATGCCTCCAGTCTTGTTTAAGGATTGTATAACTAGACAAAATGTCGGACTTCAAGATCAACTGATTGTTTTCTTATGATATTGATGAAAGTTTCCTTAAATTTAACGCAAAATGCAACACTTTAACGACTGTTTGTTGGATGCACAGGGCATAAATAACATTAATAAAGCTCTGGGTAGGAAAATAAAGGCATCATAAAATGCCTTTTGTCACATTCATTCTCGATTAGGCCTATGATTATATTGTTATATAGCTCCGGCACAACGCTTATTAGTAAGAAAATTATACATGATCTACATAAGGCTTATACATTGTATAACTAAACGACTGATGAAAGCCTTTATAAGAGATTTTTATTAGTAAGACTGCATGTAGTTCATTGTTATGTAGTCTTCTCCATTCACTTATAATGTTTATATAAAATTACGAGGGCGGATCGGAAAGTAACGCACAATAATTTTTTTCTGCCTTGGTATTGCAGCTAGAATGTTGAAATTTCACAGAGATATAGTTTGAAGTTTTCACTACAGTTGGTATTTTTTTCTCAGGTGCACCTCTTGCGAGAGAAGCTTGAACTATGCAACAAAGATGGCGCGCATGCTACAGTCGTCCACCTGTGAGGAACAGAGAAGTGTTGTTCGATTTTTGTGGGCCAAAGGGCATAAACCCAGTGAAATTCACAGGGACATGCGTGGCGTGTATGGGGATGATTCTATGGACCGTAGCAATGTCTCCAGGTGGTGCACATTTCTTCCAAGAGGGACGCGTGAACCTTAGTGATTCGCCACGTGATTCGCCTTAGTGATTCCTGGCCGGCAAACGCTTTGAGACAGATGTGGAAGTGAAATCAGCAGTGCGCAGATGGCTACACTCCAACCAAACGGATTTCTACGAACAGGGCATATTGAAACTGGTAACACGATGGGAAAAATGTGCTGAGAAAGTTGGTGACTATGTCGAAAAGTAGGTAAAAGATGTAAGTTCATTTGTGATTTTTTTCCCTTTTTTTACTATTAAACTTTTTTAAAAAAATTATTGTGCGTTACTTTCCGATCCGCCCTGTGGACGACTGTAGCATGCGCGCCATTTTTGTTGCATAGTTCAAGCTTCTCTCGCAAGAGGTGCACCTGAGAAAAAAATACCAACTGTAGTGAAAACTTCAAACTATATCTCTGTGAAATTTCAACATTCTAGCTGCAATACCAAGGCAGAAAAAAATTATTGTCCGTTACTTTCCGATCCGCCCTCGTACATTACTATTAAATCCATCTTCATATTAACATGTCGAAATATCTGATCATTAATCTGAAAACTGAATCACTAGAGGATGCGTTAAGAAATTATAATTCGATTAGTTGCACATCTACATCTTACACATAACCATGTGCCCAGCAGCTTGACGTAAGTCTGGAATGAGGCCGGGTGGATGATATACAATTAATACTTGCCGTGACTAATAGATGGTATTAGCACCGTATCTACGTGTTGTGAGAAGTACCGCAATAACAATAGCATCACTCTAAATCAGATGTATTAAGTCAACCCGACACATAGCTTCAGGGAAATGTATGACATGGTTGGATTCATCTTGCAGATTATACGCATTTCGCTTTACGGAATCTAGATTCTATAATAATTGTACATTTTCTCTTTTAAGTACGTGTTATATGTAATTAGGTCTAAATAAATTATAGAAAATATATCTGAAAACCCTATAATAAATTGTGCATTGTCTCTTAAGTATGTGTTGGGAATTATTAGGCTTAAATAAATGATAGAAAATGTATCTGGTGAACTCAGTTTTCCTCAACTATTTTTAAATCTTCGTAGTCCTTTGATACAATATTCACCACAACGTTCAAGATGGATAAAAATCTTAAAGACCTACGAACATTTTAAAATTTGTTTATAGAATAGTGACTTTACCATTTATATTTTCCACAATTTACCTGATATACGAGTAGTAACTTCAACAGTTTTTTTTTTAAGATTTAAATTAAAATTCTTTATATCTCACCTCATATCCGGTCTTCCAATTATGCTGGTTTCAAAACCTAGGTGGTTTTATCCTCAGTATATCTTAAATTAAACCATAGTGATTTTTCCTATAAAAGTTCTTCAACTAACTAACTAACTTACTGGCACTATCGAACCCGTAGGTTTATGGTCGCGCGGACATAAGCTCTCCATATATATCTATTATGAGCCAATGATTTCCAATCATCCCCTATACAATCTACTTCCCTCTAATTATAGTTAATGTTGTTCTCCCACCTCATTCTTGGTCTACCAACTGGGCGTTTTCCACTCTAGCTTTCCTACAAGAAGCTTCCATGCACGTCTTTCATCCCCCATTCGTGCCACATGTCCTGCCCATCGCAGTCTACGAGACTTAACTGTTCTTATTATATCTGGCTTCCTATAAAGCCCATATAGTTCACTGTTATGTAAAGTCTTCTCCATTCACCTGTCTGTTCATCTCTCTTTGGTCCAAACATTTTCCTAAGTACTTTATCCTTCTACACTCGTAATCTTCTTTCCTCCCTTAAAGTAAGAGTCCATGTTTCGCACCCATATAATATAACTGGTAGAATAACAGTTTTAAAGGCTATATTTTCAGTTTAACGTTTTATGAAAGGAGTTGGGACATCAAGAGTCTCTGCAATGCATAATAGCATGCATTTCCAGAATTAAACCTATGTTTAATTTCTTTGTGCATATCATTCCTATTTGTGATTATTGTTCCTAGGTATTTGAATTCAGTCACTTCCTCTTCATCTGTCATTAGCTGTCCTTTTCCATTGGTAAAGTAAAGTAAAGTGATCCCACTACAGGCCTCAGGAGGCCCTTGGGGTAGTAGGAGGTTAGGGCTCCCACTTTTTCTTGACAATCGGCACTTGATGTCAGCCGGGGTGTCAGCCCTGCGTGACGGCCGCCTTTACCCCAGAACAAGCGTCTGGTACTCATTTCAGTTAGATGCTGAGTCGACCCCAGGGCCATAGTGCCGCCAGAAGGTTTGGGTCAGTTTAAAAATCCTGACCCCACCGGGACTCGAACCCTCGACCCTCCGGCTTGTAGCTCAGTGCCTTAACCACTACGCTACGGCGTGCCCATATAATGTATTTCTATGTGTGACCATATATTTAGTTTTATTGATATTTACTTCCGTACATTTACTGAAGTTAAAATTAATGAAAGTAATAATTATTAACCCTCCATGATATCTTTAACTTATCGTGGTGGAGTGGCCTAAGCACGTATGGGTGATGAAAGAGGTGCATGGAAGCTTCTTGTAGGAAAAGTAGAGGGAAAACGTCCAGTTGGTAGACCAAGAATGTTGTGGGAGAATAAGATTATTCATGATTTGAGGGAAGCAGATTATACAGGAGATGATTGGAAAATATTCGCTCGCGATAGGATGTATGGAGAGTTTATGTCCGCTTGGCTACGAACCTACGGGTTCAATAGAGCCAGTGAATTAGTTAGTTAGTTAGTTAAACGAAAGATCAGAACCAATTAATTCATCTGCCTAGAGACCAATTACAAAAGAAAAATATTTAAATATATTTTAAAAGAACCTAATGTCCGGTTGCCCTTAATCACTTGTGGAAGGAGGTTCCAGATTCTGGCATAGATTCAGTCAATGCTTTTAAATGTCATTATAAACGGTATAGGAATAATAATAATAGGAAGTTTTGTATTAAGGGATATCAAATGGCAGGTACTGGCGCGATCGTGTCATTGAAGGATAGATGACGAAAGCTTGGTGTAGGGTACATATAATTTCGAATAACTTGCTAAGATGATGCATTTTCTATAATAATGAAAATCCATTGGTTTGGTCGGTATTTGATCCGGGAACCTTGGAATAGAGGCGAACATACCAGGCCATCTCCTAGATAACACAAACATTTAAGACAAAACACCATTCACTTGTACATTTATACTGTACTAAACAAAGCGAATATGATTTGTATGATTATGATGTCATAATTGTGTTCGGAAGTATTTAGGCCTTACATTTATCTTACGGGTGAGGAATATCCTCGCTCTCAAACTGTCCCGACCGGGGATAGAACTCAGGCCCGCTGCGCCTATGGCAACAACGCTAGGTTACCACTAAACCACAACCCTGGACAAATGAACATTTTACAGTGTATAAATTCATATATTGTAAATCCACTAATATACGTCGATTAATATACTCTCTTTCTGGAATATTAATTAAATCCATTTAACAGGTTTTAAATGTATACATCATCTTCTGTGCCCAACATTAAGTTTTGATTCTCTTCCTCCATTCATCTTTATCCTTCCAGTCACCATCCTGCAGTCCCCTGTCCTTCATCAAATTCATAATTCCCTCTATCCAAAACCTGGTTGAGTGGCAGATAACTCTGCCAGGTAAAATAAAGCTATTATTATTATTATTATTATTATATTATTATTATTATTATTATTATTATTATTATTATTAATGTCATGTCTTCCTCTTCCTTTCCTCCGATTTGGAACCCTCTCCAAACTCTTAACGGGCAGTATTTCTTCATTCATTCTCTTCACCTGTCCAAACAATTGCAATTGTTTATTTCCCACTGAAATAATTATAATTAAAAATGCTATACATTTATAACATTTAATATTACGATGCAAGGTTGGGAAGTAGTTTTTACAGAAGCTAGGAAATGTTTAAAAGCCGAGCGATAGCTCGGCTTTTAAAAATTTCCTCGCTTCTGTAAAATACTTCACAAATGTGCTTTGTACATTATTCTTTGCGCGATGGTGTTTTCAAATATAAATAATAGTAAAATAATAACATCTTTGTTGGAAATATTTGCGTCCATTGTAAACAACTGACTAACGTTAACAGTGTGGACAATGTTCATTAGTTGAGACTACAGCAGGCCGTGACACTAATCAGTCAAGATTGGCAAGTGTTTATTTATTGTTTTATATTGTTTCAAATAAAGTTAAGTTTATTTAAAATACAGGTGATTTGTTTCGTATGATGTATATTAACACTACCTTTTGGATATATTTATGTATATACATTATACGTAGTATACATAAAGGGCAGTGGTTTTATTTCCCGCAAGTGGTTTGTAATATGTAATATTACAGAATAGTTATTAAGGTTACAGTATGGTTATTTAGGATGGCAACCCCGAAATGTAGGAAGTTCAACTTTCAATTATGGTCGCTATTGCTGTAAGTAAGACAAAATGCACTATCGCGCGCGCAAAAGAAAAAAAAAATATTTGTATACATCTTACTCTGGATGAGAGTGAAGTAGGGTATATTAATGAAAGATGGAGATGCTTTGGAGCAGCATATCTTTGTTAATAGAAACGAAGTTGATCCTAGAATAATTAGAATGTAAATAACATATTTAGTTTAACCAACATTTTGAGTCACGGACAGGAGAAAGGAAAGCAAATATTTCGTGTCATCGTGTTTTTACAATAATTAGCACCAACTTGCACTAGTAGGTAGCTGGGACGAGTTAAATATAGCTTTCAGTATTAAATGGGTGATGATAAACAATACATTCACTAGATACAGAGTGGAAGTACTTTAAAGTGCGCCGATTTTTATGTACGAATTCCTTGATGTAACCGTTTAATCCTCTTAAAATACTAATAAAATAAAAGTTAATTTAAACGGCGGTAGCACAATTATATGGTTGCGAAAAATGATATCTTATTTTAAGAGAAGAGAAAATATTACGAGTATTCAGTGAGCTAGTTAGTATAAAATCGGTAACATATGTTTTGATTTTGTTGAACTGATGACCTTTTCGTATTATATGTATTACAAAACTTGATTTACCCTCATTATATTTAGAATCTGTAAAATGTTACTTGAAACTTGTTTATAAAAAGATATTCCAGTTAGGAAGCAGAAAGTTGCTGTCATTTCCATTTTCGGAGTATTATCTCCCTTTATGGTTCCGTTCTATTTCCGTTCAGTTATCACTGTTTTCCAGGCTAAATCTAATGAAATTTAATGAAATAGCATTAACTATAACAGAAAAGTAATAAATAATTAAAATGTGAAATAATACAGTCCCAGATTTGAAGAAATCTGAAACAATGAATTTAGTATTTTTTAACCTATAAAGACGTATGTAAAAAACTATAAATTATGTTGACTTTACTATCATGCGATACTAGTAAAATTCATGGTGATTTTCCGTTGAGGTATTAGTTCACAGTAATATAATGTACGGTTAAAAACTATGATATAGTTACCTTGTAGGTCCGTCTCCTCAACTTAAGTTCTTTTAAAACTCTATAGGCCTTTCGATACTAGTCCCATCATCAGCAGAATGCATTAGGTCCGTTCTTGTTGACCCTTGTTGAAGCACTGACTTGGTTGTGAGAATTTTGTACAGAGGATTGTGTGGATTAGGTGTGTATTCATTGAGAATCAGGTTGTTGTTGATTTCTCTTAGGATTGCGATTTCCTCCAGTATATTTATTCTCGTTGGAATGTTTTCTCTATGTACTATTGTGAGGGTGTTATCGATGTTATGCATATGGTGTGCAGCTTGAATTACATGTTTTGCGTAACTTGATTTTCCTCCATTGTAAATGAAATCTCTGAAATGTTCCTTGAATCTAATGTTGAAGCTTCTGTTAGTTTTCTCAATGTAGAATTTATTGCAGTCTGTACATGTTAATTTGTAGATGCCTTTATTGTCGAATTCATCTATTTCTTCGATGTTGTTGTTTATTAAATTGTTTAATTTGTTGTCAGTTCTGTAGGATATATTAATATTCTTATCGAGCTTTTCTAGTGTGTTGGCCAATTTTAATGTTTCTTTACCAGTGTACGTGGGAGTTATCCATTTTTTGTTGTCATTGGATTCTATTTGAAGTTTGGTTATGTTGGTAATGTTGTTTTTTTTCTTTTTTGCTTGTATATAATTCTATTTATTATTTGTTTGTTGTAGCGGTTAATGTTTGCCATGTGTTTGATGTAATTTAATTCTTTATTATAATTGTCTTTATTTAGAGGGAGTTTTAACATCCTATTTATTAGGCTTTTGAATGTACTTATTTTATGTTGAAATTGTGTATTATTTTAAAATTTAGCCTCTATAACACATGTTTATTATAATTGCATATAATAATAAAAATAACGAATGTTTGAAGTGCTTTCTGTTATTTTTTTCCTCTCTTCAAGAATATTAAATACTACAGATAAACAAAATTAATTAATACACTATTGCAGAATGCGATAAGGATATGAAAATAAATGTGATATTATTATTATTATTATTATTATTATTATTATTATTATTATTAAATTAAAATTATGACTCCATTTCAGCACATATTCAAACGAAAACGAGACCTTCAGTATGGCGCCAGGAGCAAAGTTTTCACTCCGCTTCCACCTTTGCTAGATCCATTGCTTCGAGATAAAACATTGTCCGTCTCTTTACGTCTGAGGAAAACAAAAACATAGGAATGTGATACTTTTAAACATAGACTCATCTCAGGAAACATATTAGGAAAATGCGTCCCAAATTTTATCGAAATAATTAAAATATATCATGATAAAATTCCGTTGACATATTAGTCAAATAATTAAAGTCATAATATAAAATTATAAAATTGTTACCTAATAGGTCCGTCTCCTCTACAGTATAGCCTATATTAATTGTCTGTAGGCCTTTCGGGTCTAGTACTATCATCAGCAGTGAGTTAGTTAGAAAATATACTTTCATGAGCTCAAATTTTTAGTGTCACAATTCAAATCTGGGCGTTGGGGTTAGAGTTCATCGAATCTCCTAAGAGTACCCGTGTTCCCACGCGGGACATATAACATACATACACAATATTATTATGGAAAATGTTATTTATGATGAAATTAATTGCAGTAATGAAGGCCAACATTTAAATGTACATATTACTATCACTTTACATTTTATATCAGTGGATATTTTCAACTTTTAGAGTTCAGGACCCTCTTTGAAGAATATCAGAATTTACAATACAGTGCCTGTGAAGTCCAGACTAACGAAAAATTAAGTAATTAAAAAAAGCAAATTACTGTATTTAAACTTAAGCTAAATGTTATTGTAGCTTTTTCACACCTCAAACTAATATATTTTTCCTATTTCACGAATGAGTCATGTTTTATATCTTACCTCGTAGTTTATGTTTTCTTAGGAACTGCGGTTTTAAAGAGGAAACATCTCTCCTATTTTCAACCGACATTATGACTCCTATATTTAACTATGAATATTTTTCCTAGTTTAATTTACCTCTTTGTAGTTACACTTACTTGTCCCACGCCATCAGGCCTTGTAGGGACACAACCTGTCGTGAGAGTTTGGATCACACATATACTTCTTTGACCACATAAAAACATGAAGGACTTCCTTGGATGAGTGATCAGTTCAAGGTCGAGATAGTCAACATATAAGTCAGGACACGCGATTCACTTACATAATCATTGCATGGATGATTATGGTGGGTGATGGTTTTCGGGGATTATTTGGGCCTTAATATTCCCTGGTGTTTGTCTTACAGGGGAGAAAACCGAATAATCTCTCCCAGAAAATTTGTCCCAATCGTCTGCATATTTGAAATCTTGAAACGTTCTTAAATCTGATCATTTTTAAATTTTTATTTAACAACCTTATCCAAATAGAGTCTGCAAAAGTGACAAAGTATACTTGACACTAGGGAAGGAAAACAATAATAAAAATTAGAGCCTACATAAAATAAATGCAAACCATAACATTTCTTTGAATTTGAATAAATAGAACAAGTTTTAACTAAAGTCTAGGTGAAAGGGTAATTCTGAATGAATTGCCATTAATAATACAATAATTAAAATTAATAATAAGTCCACCGCTGTGGTCTCGAGGTAGTGTGCTGCTTGTCACGCAGCTGGCCCGGGTTCGATTCCCGGTCGGGATAGTTTTTCTGGGTGAGGTTTTTATCGGAGTTTTTCCTCGCCTGTAAGACAAATGTCAGGAAAACTTTAAGGCCCGAACGTTCCTCGAAATCAAATGGCCATCGCAATCATCATCATTCATAATCATCTTAGATTAAGCTTAGGATTAGGGACTCTTCTGACGCACCATTATCATCATCATCATCATCACCCATCATATCATCGGGGCAACGTAACCCCGCCTTCCAGGCGCCCCAACCTCAGAAGTGGGTTACAAGTACGCCATGCCAGGAGAGAACACCAGGAATGTCGAAAGACAACCTGGGGCATTTGAAAAATAATATTATTAATTAAAAATGTATTACCAGAACCAGCAGAAATAGTATTACCAGATTTAAAGAAAATTTGAAAGATTTCAAATATGCAGAAGTTAAAAGTAGTGTTGCAAATCGTGTAATGTAACTTTATTATGACATTTAAAGTACAGAAAATTTCCGTACTAGGACTATAGTCCATAGATAGAAACATCACAAAGATAAGCATAGTCTATTGGGCCATATATTTTAGAAGAAGTCGATTGTATTAACTTTAATAATAGATTATAAACGTTTGTTGAAGGATCAAAAACTGAGAATAGTCCGTCGCTGTGGCGTAGTCGGTAGAGTCCCTACCTTCCACTCCGGCGATCCGGGTTCGATTCCCGGCGGGGTAAGGTATTTTAAAACAAATATCAACCTTGGGACTGTTTGTGTGTAGTGTGCAAGTTGTACCCATTGGGTTTAATTCCTCTAAAAAAACTGAGAATAAGTTTATCATTTTTAGTTTATTGTTTTACAACTTAACTTTTTTTTTCTTCAGATAATGGCTGCGGGGTTTTAATCAAGAACGCACCCAATTAGAACAACAAGAACGAGTGTACCACTGAATTTAGCTTGACTTTAAGGTAGTGTTCTACATAGAACGAGTGTCAAACAAAATTGCTAGTAACATCCTTATTAAACTCGTTCTTATTTATCCGATTTCAATTATTGTTAATTTAGCTAACCCGATTGAATGGTAGACAATGCCTTAAGGCCTGAACTCTGCCATATAAAATCTACCTTATTACTATTACTGTTATTGTTAATATTATTTTTATTGCAATTATTGGACACTAGCAAATGGAAGGAAGAAAGACTGGCGAGGAAGACATCTGGACTAGTGCAAACATCTATGAATGTAGGAAAATTGGAGCCGGATCAATGGATAGAGAGAAATGAATGGCGTTTGGTTTTCGGAAGACGGCGACAGCTGTTGTGAAACCAGATTTGATTGGATTATTATTATTATTATTATTATTATTATTATTATTATTATTATTATTATTATTATTATTATTATTATTTTTATTGCAATTATTGGACACTAGCAAATGGAAGGAAGAAGAGACTGGCGAGGAAGACATCTGGACTAGTGCAAACATCTATGAATGTAGGAAAATTGGAGCCGGATCAATGGATAGAGAGAAATGAATGGCGTTTGGTTTTCGGAAGACGGCGACAGCTGTTGTGAAACCAGATTTGATTGGATTATTATTATTATTATTATTATTATTATTATTATTATTATTATTATTATTATTATTATTATTATTATTATTATTATTATTATTATTATTATTATTATGCTCAGAATAGTCCACCTCTGTGGTCTCGAGGTAGCGTGCTGCCTTGTCGTGCAGCGGGCCCAGATACGATTCCCGGTCGGGACAGGCTCCTGGGTGAGGTTTTTTCGGCTTTTTCTAACCTGTAAGACAAATGTCAGGAACGGACGAACGGTCCCCGAAAATCATCCGGTCATCATCATCAACCTTATCATTATCATCATATCTTTCACAGTGTGGAAAGCAACATGAAGCTACCACACCTATAATTCCCTAGTAAAGCTGCAAAGCATTGCATGTAAATGCCCTCGGGCAGAATTATTAATGATGGATGTTCAAAATTGGAAAAAATAAGAAACAATGTCATACGTAAAAAAATTGATATTCAATATTCAATAGCAGATTATATAAGATATCCATCCATCCATAGTAATTCTGCCCTAGGGCAGGTCTTTCACTGCAATCATACCATTTTCATGTTATGATTTGCAGCTTTACTAGGGAATTGTAGGCTTCCGTTGCTTTCCACACCGATGAAGGATGATGATGGTGAGATGATGATGATAAGGATGATGATGATGGCCATTTGATTTCGGGGACCGTTTGGGCCTTAAAGTTTTCCTGACATTTGTCTTACAGGTGAGGAAAAACCCCGAGAAAAAATTACCCAGAAAAAAAGTATGTGTGATCCAAAGTTTAAAAACCCTCGTGTCCGGGTGGTGTGTGGAATGTAAAAAAGTAGGCCTACATATGGAATGGAATTAAGTATTTATTACGGTTTCGGTATCCAAGGAAACGAAACTTCAGGATTTTTTGCCTGAAATGTCATTGACTTCGCCCGCATTTAAATTTCCCCGAACCTTGAACCCATACAATGGTAACTACTAGGTCACCGGAAACAAAGTTTAATAATAGTAGTAATAGTGTAATTATGACCACCGATGACGAAAATATGACTGGGGTATACCTATACTCGGTGATTTAATGTCGTCTCTTTGCGGGAATTGAAATCTTGAGTGAAATTGGTGATGGAAACATGGGATAATTTCGTGTAAGAGATAAAACTTGGCTATTTTATATCATTTATTGCCCCCTCTGCAGTCGACATGAAGTAGTGAATCGTTATCACCGGACACATTACCGTACACTTTCTAGGTCTTTGGAATTTTTTTTTATTAGGAAATGTGCACTCAATTGAGCATTAGTGGTGGGACAGGACACACACCCAGACCCAAGGTGGAGATTTTTTAAAATTCCCACCCCGCTGGGAATCGAACCCGGGTCGCCGGAGTGGAAGGTAGGGACTCTACCGACTATGCCACGGCGACGGACTTTGGACTGTTATTGGGAAGCAAGAAACAAGATGAGGCTCCGAGGTGATTTCACTTCTTATTACTTTTATTTATTTAATGCTAAGGACTAATGGCTCATGATTGATATCAGTGCACTTGTCATTAGAAATAAATGAATAAAAATTGTCACATCACGTCAAAAACTAACTTACTGGCACTTTAGAACCCTTAGGTTCATGGCCGCGCGGACATGAGCTCTCCATACATCCCTATCCAAATATCCATGTATAATCCATTTCCCTCAAATCTTAGTTAATGTTATTTTATGCGCAATAGTGCGTTCTGTCGTACTTACAGCAATGGCGACCATAATTGAAAGTTCAATTTCCTAAATTTCGGGGTTGCCAACCTAAATAACTCTTCTGTAATATTACATATTACCTACCTGGTGCGGGAAGTAAAACTACTGCCCTTTATGTATATTACGCACAATATATATACAAAAATATATCCAAAAGGTAGTGTTAATGTACATTATACAAAACAAATCACTGCATTTTAAACGAACTGAACTTTATTTGAAACAATATGAAGCAATACGTTTGTACTTGCTGCCATTTAAATGACTGATTGGTGTCGCAGCCTTCTTTGTCTCAACTAAATTATTTTCGGCATTTACAGTATAAATACTGGCCACACTTTACCGTTAGCCTGTTGTTTATAATGAACGCAAATACTTCCAACAAATATCTTATTTTACTATTATTTATTACTTTGAAAAGACCATCGCACAAAAAGTAATGTACAACGCACGTTTGTGAAGTGTTTTACAGAATTATCCTCACTTCTACAAAAACCGCTTCCCAACCACGCATTGTAATATACTTTTGCCACCGCATTCATGGTCTACAAACTGGGCGTTTTCTTTCTGGTTTGCCTACAATGAAGTTCCATGCCCCTCTTTAAATTCCCATTCGTGCCACATGTCCTGCCCTTCGCAATTTACGAGATTTAACTGTTCTTGTTATATCTGCTTTCCTATAAAGATAATTTAGCTCAGTATTATGTAGTCTTCTCATTTCACTTGTCTGTTCAACTATCTTTGGTCCAAAAATGTTCTTCAGGACTTTATTCTCAAACATTCTTAATATTTTCTCCTTTCTTAAAGTAAGAGCCCATGATTCACATCCATATAATATAATTGGGAGAGTCATATCCCGTCTTAGGATCTATAACTAACTCATTAGCACGATGGAACTCGCAATTTCATGGCCGTGCAGACATAAACTTACTATCCATAAACTTACTTCCATATCATGAGACAACTTTTTTCAACCATCCTCTGTAAAATTTATCTCCCTCAAATCATGGTTAGTGTAATTCTCCCACCTCATTCCTAGCCTACAATGTTTCATCTGGTTTTCCTACAATGAGTTTTCATGTCTCTTTTTCATTCCTAATTCATGACATAGGGCGTATGTCCTGCCCATTGCAGGTTAGGATCTTTAGTGTTACCATTAGACTGTGTGTTTTGTTTTAATTTTTTATATGTATTGCCTTTTTAAACAAGAAGAATGAGACATGGATTATTATTATTATTATTATTATTATTATTATTATTATTATTATTATTATTATTATTATTATTATTATTATTATTATTATTATTATTATTATTATTGTCAGACAGTATTCGGGAGGTCTATCTGAGCCTTAAAGTTTCTAGATATTTGCCTTACATTTAAGAAAAAAAACTGATAGAACTTCACCCAAGAGTCTTGTGCCAACCGAAAATCGAAACCGGGCTTGCTGATTCTCGCTACTCTTAGAACAAATAATATTCACTTTGTTCCCCCAAGTATCACTGCCTTAGTATAGAATATACAAGAAGACGGTTGGAAATGTGCTGCCTATGAGAACTTTGGGAGTGCTGTGTATATACCTTAAACTCTTCCCCCTCCTATCATTTCAAATTCAGGGCAGACGCACAATGGAAAATTTTACGCGACTTCATTACAACTGGCAACGAATGTAATATAATTAACGTAAACGTAGTAAGTTGTTAAACCATGCGTACATTTTATAAACAGAGTTGTTTTACTCTGTTACAGTTCAAGTGTTTATACTCATACCTACACCCTACTATCTTCATCATTCTTAAGACTGTAATTGTCATTTAACCTAAATACTAATTTATTTATGTTTAGGAATTCCATGTATTGATTTTTCTTTGAATCTTTATATATATATATATATATATATTATTTCAGGATTGTTTCTGTTATTTATACAGGTATCCCCCAACCAAAATATACATTTTTTTTCTTCCACACTTACTGGTCTTGCGTGTCTGCTTCTGTCCCTTTATCCACATTGGCTTTGGTCTACCACGTTTCCCTGTTCCAGGAGGTATCCATTTCAATAATGTTTTGTTTGTTTCTGTGTCCCTCCTTCTCATTATATATATATATATATATATATATATATATATATATATATATATAATTATATACGTATGCATCGCTTTACAGGAAGTTAGGTAGCCAGGAGTAGGTAGTCAGGAATCAGGAAGCTTTGCATTATACTACGGGGGTGCAGAAAGACCTGCATTTGGAACGGGTTTTTTAGTCAGAAGGAGGATCCTATCCGCTATCCGAGATATTAAGTTTGTTAGTGATAGGATATCATACATAATTCTGAAGGGTAAACGACATGATTTTAATAATTGTAAATGTACATGCCCCCACAGAAGATAAAGATGACAAGATCAAGGATGAGTTCTATGAAGAATTAGAATGCTTATTTGATAGCCTTTCACGATATCATATGAAAATTGTCTTAGGAGATTTTAATGCAAAAGTGGGACGAGAAGATATATTCAAACCAACAATAGGCAAATTCAGTCTTCATGAAGATAGTAACGACAATGGGGTTAGATTAGTCACCTTGCCACATCAAAGAATCTCATTGTTAAGAGCACAACATTTCAGCATAAGGATATTCATAAATACACCTGGACGTCTCCAGATGGAGAAACTCGGAACCAGATAGATCATGTATTAGTGGATAAACGCTGGCACAGTAGCATCATTGATGTTAGATCAGTTAGAGGGACAGACTGCAATTCGGATCGTCATCTGGTCAGAGTGAAAATCAGACAACGGCTATCGCTTATGAGAGGAACAAACGCTAAAGATGATTCTGTAAAATATGAATTAAAAAACTTGAAAAATGATGAAATGCGGCAAGAATACCAAATCAAAATTGCTAATAGATTTGAAGTACTGGAATCTTCAGATGACAATGTGGCAAACGAAGAAGAAACTGATATAAATAAAGAATGGGAGGCTATAAGAGATACTATTAAATTGTCAGCATCAGAAAGCATTGGTGTTTAAAAAAGAGGCAAAACAAGAAATGGTTTGATGAGGAATGTGCCGACATTGTAAAGAAAAGAAAGCTAGCAAAAATGAAATGGCTACATGAGCCAAATGAGGTAAATTTAGAGCAATTGGGTAGTGTTAGACAGGAAACCACCAAGTTACTAAAGAGTAAAAGAGGGAATATTTGAGAAGGAAGATTAATGATCTTGAAATGAATGCAAAAAATAGGAACATTAGAGAATTATATCACGGAATTAGTATAGAGAAGAAAGGGTTTCAGGCTAGAACAAACATAATTCGGAATGAAAATGGGGATATGATTGCAGATTCAAAGAGTATATTAAATAGATGGAAAAGTTACTTTAATCAGCTATTAAATGTACATACAGAACAGGACATTGAGGAGGATAAGTTATAGACAGCAGAAATGCTAGTTCCAGGCCAAGTGCATTAGAGGTTGAAATGGCAATTGAAATATTGAAGATGTATAAAGCATCAGGTTCAGATGAAATCCCAGCAGAACTGATAAATTCAGGGGGAGAAAAATTGATGGACAAGATACGCTGGTTACTTAGTATCACAGAGTACCAGAGAAGAAAGTGGACGAGTTTTGCGTACATGCCATAAGAGGCGCTAGTGTAGAACAACAAACGAAACCTATATTTTTTTCGATCTTTTTCTGGTACTAAATATGAAATTCAGCACCGCCTGGTGGTAAAATTATGAATTATAATTATATAACGCCATCTGGTGAATAATCATGAAATTGAACTTTTATAGGAATAAATAACGTACCAATTAATCTTAAATTATGAAATTATATATACCCAGCCTCTCAGACCTAAAGATTTTCTTTAATTTTAACAAAAGGGAAGAATGGAAATAAATAAAACATGTTAATTTATTTTCGTTTTATTAAAATTTAAAATCGTGCATTATGAGCTCTTTTAATAAATATGTACAATTGACCTACCCGCCTTATTCTCACATACATATTTTATACAATATTTATTAAAGAACCTTGGCCATGTTGTACATCTGAAATCCATTATACAATCACATTTTTAAAATGTTTATTAGAAATGGCTGTACACCAACATCACACTTCCTAACGTAACAAATCTTAGAATTTTATCACTTCTAGTAGGTTTATCTTTGAAAATAGATTTACATTAAAAACGTAAACAAGCATGAATTTACTTACAAATTAGAGTAAAATAAAATCTAAATAATGATTTTAACTTTCGATAATATACAATTTTTACAGTACCGTCTTCACAGAACGAAAGGATAGCAGTTAAAAATTTAAATTTACAAAATGGCTAACTTCCCATAATCCCGAGTGAACACCGTTAAACACGCCGTGTGCCTTGCATTTGTTTTATTTAGTTACACATTCTGTTACTACGAAACAGCGCTACCATTGTAGTTTGCTCATTGTAGTTCATCGTAAACGACCGGAATTTTTTAGATGTCACTGTACTCAGTTTCCCCTCTATTCGAAGTTTCTCTATGGCTTAGTATGATTTGGGAAAAAGAAGCTCTTCCAGATGAATGGACGGAATCAATTATCGTACCAATTTATAAGAAAGGAGATAAAACTGATTGCAACAACTACAGGGGCATCTCATTACTTTCAACTTCGTACAAAATTCTAACAAATATATTAGTAAGCAGACTTACTCCCTATATTGATGACATTCTAGGAGATCATCAATGTGCATTTAGAAGAAACAGGTCTACAACAGATCAAATTTTTAGTATAAGACAGATTTTAGAAAAGAAATGGGAATATAATGGTACTGTACATCAACTATATGTAGACTTCAAAAAAGCATATGATTCAATTAAGAGGGAGAAGTTATATAGTATCCTGCTGGAGTTCGGAATTCCTAAAAAGTTAGTTAGACTTATACGAATGTGTCTAAATGGTTCAAAGAGTAGGGTGCGTGTAGGCAAACAGTTTTCAGACACTTTTGAAATCCAGAATGGGTTGAAGCAAGGAGATGCACTATCTCCTCTACTATTTAATTTTGTACTAGAGCATGTCATTAAATCATTAGAGAATGAGGAAGGCTTAAAACTTAATGGTATTAATAAGCTGTTAGTTTATGCTGATGATGTAGTACTACTGGCCGATAGCGAAGATATACTAAAGGCCAACACGCACACACTATTGAGTAACACTAAGAAATTAGGACTGGAAGTCAATATCAGTAAAACTAAATATATGGTCACACGTAGAAATTCAGTATATAATGGAAATGGACAGCTAAGGACAAATGAGGGAAGTTTTGAGGAAGTGGCTGAATTCAAATACCTAGGAACAATAATCACAAATAGGAATGAGATGCACAAAGAAATTAAACATAGGCTCAATTCTGGAAATGCATGCTATTATGCATTGCAGAGACTTTTGATGTCCCAACTCCTTTCAAAAAACGTTAAGCTAAAAATATATAAAACTATTATTCTACCAGTTATATTATATGGGTGCGAAACATGGACTCTTACTTTAAGGGAGGAAAGGAGATTACAAGTATTTGAGAATAAGGTTCTAAGGAGGATTTTTGGACCAAAGAGAGATGAACAGACAGGTGAATGGAGAAGGCTACATAACAATGAACTACATGATCTTTATAGGAAGCCAGATATAATAAGAACAGTAAAGTCTCGTAGATTGCGATGGGCAGGACATGTTGCGCGTATGGGGAATGAAAGACGTGCATGGAAACTTCTTGTAGGAAAGCCAGAGGGAAAACGCCCAGTTGGTAGACCAAGAATGAGGTGGGAGAACAACATTAACTATGATTTGAGGGAAGTAGATTATACAGGGAATGATTGGAAAGCATTGGCTGAGGATAGGGATGTATGGAGAGCTTATATCCGCGCGGCCATGAACCTACGGGTTCGATAGTGCCAGTGAGTAAGTAAGTAAGTATGCATGCCACTAAACTCCTTCTAAACGACTGGACTGATTTTGATGAAATGTATTGTGTGTGTTTGAATGGGTCCCTGGATGGGTCAGATTCACAATTCGACCCTCTAAAACTGTTAGGTGTAGGAGTCCACCTGAAGCGGTCACAATGTTTGATGTTTCACAACGAAATTTAGTATATCCTATTTAAATAAACAGAGGTAGGTATTATCCAAAAATGAGCGACATCCGACAATTATAAGTGGAAGTTTACTTGAAAACCGAAAATAAAAACTGCCTAAACGACTGGACCGATGTTGATGAAAATGTTTGTGTGTGTTTGAATGGGTCACTGGATGGTTTAGATTTGCAATTGGATTCTATAAAACCATTAGGTGTAGGAGTTCACCGGAAGTTAATATTTAAAATCGCTCTAGAGGTTACAATTTTCGATGTTTCACAACGAAACTCAGTAAGTTATATCTTAATAAAATAAACCGAGGAGGTGAAACCAGACAATTAGAAGTGGAGGTTTATCTGAAATTCGAAATTAAAAACTGACTAGCAACCGTCATGCTTGGTTGGTCTCAGAATATACCACAAAATTTAATTAGCCTTTAATATTTAATTTATTTAGGAGTACTCCGTAGCAACGTACGCCGGGTATAGTTATTATTTTATAATTTTTAAATTTAATTTTTATTGCAAAACATTAAGCAAGGTATATCATTATTAACTTTTGAAAATAAATTTTCACTAGGAAATACTTGATGCTATAAAATTAAATGACGGATGGAGAATAAGGAAGAAAAGTGAATTAGATGTGGTAATAGGCCTAATAGAGAAGAGTAGAAGAATATATGAAGAAGAGAAATATGACAGAAGCAGATATGCAAGACCGGGAAGTGTGGAAGAAAAAAAAATTGTATATTTTGGTTGAGGATACCTGTCTAAGTAACAGATACAACACTGAAATAAAAAAAATAAAAGGCTATGTTGGCTTGGCACATAACGCGTCAAAAACATAAGATTAACAAAAAATAGTTACGTACAGTTTTCTTCCCGGTAAAGTATAATTGGTTAGTCCAAATTTACAATGGTAAGACCAGGTACAGCATAACCTCAAACTGGTCATTTTTATAAGCAAACTTGTGGAATATATTTGTTGAAGGGGGATATTTAGGTCTGAAATACCCAAAAATTACTTGGTTGTTTGAATAGGTACATTTTCGCAACTAAAAAAATAGTATGAGAAACCTATCAATATGATGAAAAATGCAGTTAGAAGGGCAAATAAGAACAAAAATAAATGTTATTCACAAATAAATGTTGTTCACAGAGACCCGAATGAGCAAGTGCTCGTGCTTGGGTACAATTCAGTTACAGAAATTATATATAAGTCTGGCAAATTCGTACCAGGGAAATTAAAATAATTTTAAGTACAGAAACTGATGTTTTAAGATGATCAGCTGGAAAATCTAGAATGGATAGAATACGAAAAAAAAGAAATAAGGGAATTATGAGTGTACAAGAGGAACCGGACATCATAGACATTATAGAAAAGTAAAGGTTACAGTGGTATGGCCATGTCAAAAGAATGCCAGAGCAAATATTGCCTAAAATTGTTATGGAATTGATCCCAATAGAAAGGAGGAAGAGATGAAGACCGAAGAAAACTTGGATAGAACGGGTACAAGCAGCTATGAATATCAGAGGATTGGAGGAAGATCAATGGGTGGGCAGAGAGGAATGACGTTTGGTTTCAGGAAGACGGCGGCAGCTGCCATGGTACCGGATGATGATGATGATGATGATATATATATATATATATATATATTACAAACTTTTAGTTGAAGGGAGATGGAAAACAAAATCTATAAATTTAGGAGACAGTTTAAATACATAAAATAAATTCTGGTACATAAAAAAATAAAAAATAATATAAGGGGATTTAAAATAAAAAAAATTGTAACTTCATGTTTATAGAGGTTCGCCTAAGTAAATTCCCAGACACTTATACTATAGACTAGATAATATGACAGGGAAGAATACATAATAGAATTTGAACTGATTAACTATCTCCATGGTGCGATAGACACAGAAGAGCATTGGCTTATAGTAGGCTGCTGATCTCACATTCACTTGTCAATCAAAGAAGTGGGCAATAATCCAACCATTATAATGGTGATATGTGGTCAATATGTCGGCATTTCCAGCCATTTAACTGATTTTCTCGACCTAGACCGCTACATATTGTAACTATTAAAATTTCTCACGATGCTAGGTGGCCACGAATTCCATACACTGCTGGAAATTGCATGAGAAAAGTCTTCCCAAATGGGGACTAGAACTAGCGCACCATCTGTATATCTACATTAAGGCAATGATGCCTTAAACGATTGGCTGTGGCGCGGACAAAAACAACTACGTAGAAGAAATAACAAAACTAATATTGATATAAGGAAGGAGAATTTTTAACATTGCACGCGTATTGTGTATTTTGTCTAAAAATGCGAAAGTAAGAACGTGTTGTGTATAATTACCTTTAATTATATTTCCAGCAACGAGTTAATAATTAAAGTTAGCGCACTTGGACTAAAGTTTGGTGTATAGAAGAAAATCCGCTAGATGTAAATATTTGGAGAAATAAGTCTATATTAAAGATAGAATACCAGAAGAAAGATTTCCAAAAGTATTGCTGAATTATAAACCACATGGAAAGAGAAATGTTGGACGCCCACACAGAAGATGGTCTGAACAATTTTAACAATTCTAGCTTTCATGAAACCGGAAGGAACTAATAGGCTTAATTCTTGGATGAAGAAGAAGAAGTTTATATTAAACTATTTATTGTTTGGTATAGGTCCTATAAACATAAGACTATTAGGCCTATATATCATCGGTTGATTACTGTCTTTGACATCGTCCGATTCCTAATAGCCAGTTTTGTCAATCCATTCAATATCCTGGTTGTAGATGTTTCTACTTCATGTATAAATATATTTCCTGACTTCAGGAGGTTTTGGGTCTTCCTCTGTCTCGTCTTCCCTCAGGTTTCCATTCTAAAACACATTTTGGTAGACGATTCTCTTCCATTCGCTGGGCATGTCCGTACCATCTTAATTGCTGAGTTTTAATATAATCTAAAATAGTGTCTTCAATCTTCATTTTCTCCCTTATAACTGAGTTTCTAATTGTTTTCTCTTCTTGAAATTCTTGCTGCCCTTCGTTTAGAATCCATTTCCGTTGCCAAAAGATACTTATTTGTTTTTTTTTGTCAATGTTCAAAGTTCTGCTCCATAAGTAATGAAACTTTTAACAATTATATGATATATATTAATTTTATTTTTATTTCTTTTATTTTTATCCCTCAATATTCCATCGAGGCAAGCAATTGCAATATATATATAATGCTGAAATTAAAGGGAGGAAAAATAATGATAAATCTGCAATATCAAAATTAAATGATAAATGATGTTTTATGGGATCGGAATAAAAATTCTAAAACAAAAACAAACCTTTTTAGTACAATAATGAGGAATGCATGACATACTGTGCAATATCATAGGTATTAAAATCTATAACAATAAGTGGGTTAAATTCTGTATAAACGGATTTTTGGAGGCGTTCAGCTGGAATTCTAGAAAATATTAAATAGACAAAAGATGAATGTTTAAATTTCAATTGTAGATTCCTTAGAAAAAACAAACAAATTGGTATAGTCACGTGAAAAGAATGACAGATTCCCAAAAAGAGTATTAGAATGGATGCCTCCTAGTAGAAATAGAGGAAGGCTAAAACTAACGTGGATTAATGGTGTTTTGAGCGAAATAGAGAGAATGGATTGGACGATGGAGATTAGAATGACAGAGATGTGGAAGAGATTGACAAATTGGGCGCAGGAAGATGCAAAACATGGGAAACCAGCTATATATATATATATATATATATATATGGACGCGGAAAACCCAAGAAAACTTTCTTATTCATACTTATATCCGCGAAAATCTGCAATATATATATATATATATATATATATATATATATATATATATATATGGCACGACAAGAAAAATAAATGCCTGTACGGGATTCGAATCCGGAATTCTGGGTCGGTACCCCAGCGTGTTATCCATTACACCACCAGGCGAATCCAATTCAAACATTTATTTTTCTTGTATATATATAACCTCCATTGTTACTAGATGTCGCGAGAACTCGGTCTTCATTGCCACCTAGCTGACTATAACAAGTAAGCAAATTAAACAGAATTTTTTATAGCAGTGACGCTTTATCGATGTTACAATTACATTATTAACATTGAGCAATGCAAGCTTAATATGACATGATAAGAAAAATAAATGCCTGTACGGGACTCGAACCCGGAATTCTGGGTCGGTACCCCAGCGTGTTATCCATTACACCACCTGGTGAATCCAATTCAAACATTTATTTTTCTTATTATGTCATATATATATATATATATATTGTTTAGTTGAAGATAAACCATTTTATTAAGTAAATTCTCTATTTAAGAATAGACGTAATTACTTCTACATATTTTAGTTAAATACATTATATCAGACGGATATCCTAGTATCCACAGCAGAAATAATTAATTTAATTTTTATGGCTTTGGGAGAGACGTTTAGTTGATTTTTAATTACACCAAATATACATACATAAGGACTTTATTAAACTAAATGTAAGATACATGCAATGGTATAGTCAACTTTGTCGGATACAGAATTGGTTCCCAGGCAATACATTTTTATTTATCATCTAACTAACTAACTCACTGGCATTATCGAACCCATAGGTTCATGGCCGCGCGGACATAAGCTCTCCATACATCCCTATCCTGAGCTAACATTTTCCAATCATTCCATGTATAATCTACTTCTCTCAAATCATAACTAATGTTATTCTCCCACCTCATTCTTGGTCTATCAACTGGGCATTTTCCTCTGGTTTTCCTACAAGAAGCTTCCAGGCACGTCTTTCATTCCCCATTCGTGCCACATGTCCTGCGCATCGCAGACTACGAGACTTAACTGTCCTTATTATATCTAGCAAATTATAAAGACTATGTAGTTCACTGTTTTGTAGTCTTCTCCATTCACCTGTCTGTTCATCTCTCTTTGGTCCAAATATTTTCCTAAGAACGTTATTCTTAGGAAAATTTTTGAACCATCTGGTCATTATAAATATTTTAACAACCGATATCATATTCGCCATATTTACTTGTACGGTATGTATACAGGGTGTAAATGAATTATACAGCACAAATTTAACTACGGATAGATGGGTATTATATAAGCAGTTTGAGATAATGAGCTAATGGTCTAAGAATAAAAATGTCCGAGTTATGATTCAATTTGTAAAATGGTTGGCACGCCATGATTATTTCAAATTAAAATGAAAATAATATGATACAGAGACTGTAACTTGCAACAAGCATGCGCCTTTAACTCAGTGCTTTCAGCAGTCTTGGTATCGACGCAAATGTAAGATTGATGCATCACGTTTCAAACTACGTACATTATGTGAACACTTTTTTCTTTTTTCCTTTATTATGTATGTCCTATAAATTAATTACATACGTAGATTTACTTGTGGTTTAATTGTTTAAACATTATTTTACAGAATATGGTATTGGTATGTCGGTGCAGTACATGAGTTACAAAACAATTTACGTACTATTGTACAGACAATTATTTGAAAGGTTGTGATAATAATGCACGAACTGTAGAGTACAATATATTTCGCAAATAAAATGTGCAATTGTACTGTACTGATGTACTTAGATAAATGTTGGTGCACCGACTACAAGAGTAATAACACGAAGTACAGTGTATATACACATGCAATACATAATGCTTTTGGGAAATAAGAAGCAATACTATGATGATCTCACGACCACGGCCTACAGCCCGAAAATCTTCTTCAAGATCATCATAGCAACTCCGGCCGTGAAAGTCTACGTGAATACACAATTAACAAAACATTTGAGTAAACCAGAAAAAAAGTAAAACGCCTGCAGATTCATTAGAGAAATTGTTCAAATTGGCCACCTCCATTCTCATAACATAGACGTCATCGGCGACTAAAGGATTCTCGTACCCCCTTCAAGATACCAGGTGTCTCGCGGATCACATCACATGCTGCGATTATGCGTGCAACTAACAGTTCATCCGTATCAACAGGGGTGGCATATACCAGTGTTTTCAGGTGTCCCCACAAAAATAATCAAGTAGACAGAGATATGGAGAGTGAGCTGGCCACATTACAGTTGAACTACCTCTTCCTATATCCAGCGGCCAGGATACACTTCAACCTAATTATTTCGCATATTCCGGCAGAAATAGTGAGGAGACTGCCGTGAAGAGGGACTTCTAGCAATCTAGGTAGGACGTGGTCTAAAAAGTCTTATAAATTACACAATTTAATCTCTGGGGAAGAAGGCAGAGGCCAATGATGTGGTCAGAAATTACGCCTACGTTCATAGAAAATCTCTGCTGGTGACCCCTCTTAAAGATGGTATGAGGAGTTTCATAATCCCACATATTATTGTTCTTTGAATTCAGAACCAGCTCATCCGTATTAAATATTGTCTCATCAATGAATAACACCGCGGAAAAGAAGAGTGGTGATTGTAGCAACGTCCAATTACAAAATTGTACCTGTTGAGCGAAGCCCACTGGCTGTAAGGCTTGTGATTTTTGCAGATGAAAGGAATAGAGCTGGTTTTCGTGCAAGACTTTCCGTACAATTTGATGCTTGGAGCCCATTAAAAGTGCGATAGCAAGAGTACTAATAGAATCTTCCACCCTATGAAGAACATTTTCTTCGAACTCCGCATTGCGGCGCGTACGTCTTTCACCGGTGTCTACTCTATTTACCTTCAACGTCTCATGCTCCCGCAAACGCCTATCAACAGACTGGAAGGTTGTTCGGTGAGGATAGCGTCTATTCGGATACCGCTCTGTGTCTCTTGCACCATTACCTTGTACTGCACCATAAATCAGATGCTTATCGGCAAGTTCAGCATAACTGTAAAGATGTTCCATGATGCTTTGATGTAATGCGACCGATACTAAAGTAACTTCTAATCAGATGTTAATGTAATGATCAATACGGAAATAGGTATTTTGCGTATGCCTATACTGAACAAAGTTCAATGTCAACATATGACAGTACACACGCAGGGGGAAAAAAAGGAAAAAAACTGGTCTGTCGTGATTTGAACCATCAGAGTTCGAATCTCAAATCCATCGCCTTAACCATTAAGCCAGAAGTTAACTACACAGATGTTGCGTATTTCACTCTAAGCTAAGGGTCACATTATACCGATTCTACTTTGACCAGTGCAATGGCGTGCAAACATCTGCTAAGTTCGACATTTTAAGGAGTTTGATAACCCAATATTTCATAAACGTTGTTGATGAATTATTAGCAGCCAGGATCTCGGAAATAATATTAAAATCTGAAATTATTCTAGTATAATTTTCTCTCCTACTTTACTGTCCTGTTGATTTGTCTGTAGCCCTATTAATTGTCGATTACTGATTCCCTATAACTCGCTCATTTTCCCTCGTAGGCCATTGGTTCCCTATCTCAAATTACTTGTATAATACCCCTCTGTAAGCAGTTAAAATTGTGTGGTATAATTAATTTATATACTATATATATTTTTATTTATTATTTCTGTCTTTTCTGCATGCTCTATCATTACATAAAGCATGTAATGTGTAAGTATTTATTTTTGATATATCATACTTCAAACTCTATTGGAAGGCAATACTAAAATCTTGAAATTACAGATATTTTAAATTCAATTACTTTCACAAAATCTAATATTTTAAAAATATATTAATATAAACATACAACTGTGTATATATTTACGTATGTACGAATGACGTGTCTTGTCTGAAATATTCGTGTTGTATCGTGGATGCCTCCAGCATTAAATTCATTACTTATCCCGAGAAGTTCTTCATGTTATTGTATTTTTAAAAAATGTAGTATGCTATTCAAGATTGTAAATTCTCTCCCGTTAGATTGCTTAAGGCCCATGAGGAGTGGGACAGGTTAAATTGTCTATAAAGAGAGCAGTTAAAACAAATTAAGATAGATAGAGATAGATAGAGAGAGAGAGAGAGAGAGAGAGAGAGAGAGAGAGAGATCAAAATTGAATTATGCTACTAAATTGATTAAAATCGTGGTGTAAAATATATTTAAGCAACATATGAAACTGTCTATCAATTATGACTACACTAACAGTACATAAAGTTTTATTTTGAGGGGTAAAATTTGGGTTGGAATATATTAGATAACCTTGTTTCATTTTTCATTAATAATCAATGCCAAAATTTCACTAGTTTAAGTTATTTGCAAAATTATTGTGAAAGTTTTGTAAAAATATAAAATAATGAATAAATTAAGCTGTACCGGTTTTCAAATATCCAAATTTACACTTTTCAACACTGTTCATGTTTTTTCGAAGCAAAGATCATTAAAGCTGGATACACGAGTCATTACGTCAGTGGAATTAATTCCAGACGAGTTTTTAAGAATGTTGTTCCATTAGTTTGTGAACTTGAAGTGCTTGGCAAAATATTTTCTATCCGACATTTGTTTTAAAAATGGATGATGAATGCGAAGCATCTCTTTAACCCCGTTCTAAAAATCTAATTTCCAGACGTTAGAAAGTGGACACAAAGTCGAGATACAGTGAAATCTCCTGTTCTAAAGTGTAATCTCCTTACTTAAGTAAGATAATTCCTTGCCGTCTCGATGATTTCAGTGTCAGTACGATACGTTTCCGTGACTACAGTATCTAGTTCATATCTCATTTCCACCAAATTGGCATTTTATGCATTTTTTCTTTTTCTCGTCATTTTTATATAGGCTAACGGCCTATTGTTATTATTATTATTATTATTATTATTATCTTCTTCTTCTTTACTTCACGGGCTAGGCAAAAATTGTCTATTCCGCCTCACAGTTGTTCTGTTCATTTTTTCACTGGCCTTCCTACATTCCTTGAACCTCTTGGCTTGTAGTTGAATGCTGCTCTTGGTAATCTTGTTACATTCATTCTTTCCACATGTGTAAACCATTTCTCTCTATATTCTCTGATTTTCTCATTCAATGGATATATATTTAACTCTGTTCTTATATCTTCATTCCTTATCCGATCCAATCTTGTGCAGCCTTTTGTTCTTCTAAGGAAGTTCATTTCTGCGCTTTGTATTCTACTTTGCAATTTTTTGGTCATTACCCAAGTTTCGCTCCCATAAAGTAATGCAGGAACTGCCAATGTTTTATAAAACTTCAATCTAGTATCTCTTCTTGTTTTATTCTTTAATGTTTTATGTATAGTTCCGCATATCATTTGAAATTTCGACAGTTTCATATTTATGTCTCTTTCAGTTTTTGTGTTTATAGTAAAATTACAACCCAAATAATTAAAATTTGTTACTTGTTCCAGAGGTTTGTTGTCTATTACGATTTTTGATCTTATATGATCGTTTCCCCAAAATGCCATTATTTTTGTTTTTTCTTTTGATATTTTAAAATTATATTCTTGGCATAACTGATTTAATTGATGTAAAGAGTACTGCAAATTATTTTCATTTTCTTGAATAATAACCACATCGTCAGCATACATTAAAACGTTTAATATTTTAAAACGGTCCATTCTTATACCTATCCTATTAACAATACTTTTCCAATTTTGGATGATGTCATTAATATATATAGATTAAAAAGGGTAGGTGATAAACTACACCCTTGTCTTACACCTCTATTTATTAAAATAGCTTCGGTCTTTGATGTGCCTATATTTATTATAATTTGAGACTTTACATACAAACTTTTTATCACATAAATTAATTTTGCGGGGTAGCCATGTATTTCCATAATTTTCCATAACTTATCTCTATCAACACGATCAAATGCCTTCTCAAAATCAATAAAAGCAACATGCGTCTGTAGGTTATGTTCTCTTCTTTTTTTCAAATATTTGCTGTAATATGAATAAATTATTTGTTGTTGATCGCCCCGTTCTAAAGCCATTTTGTTCTTCTTCAAGTATTGCTTCTGCGATTATTTTAAGTCTTTTATTTATAACCCTTGCATAGATTTTATAAATTGAATTAAGTAGGCTAATTCCTCTATAGTTCTTACATTCTCTTCTATCTCCTTTCTTAAATAACGATATGACTTCAGCTATATTCCAACTTTCTGGTATTCTGCAGTTTCTCCAACATTCATTAAACAAATGCAATATTCTCCAATGTAGAAATGTTCCACCATATTTTAGAAGCTCCATATTTATCTGATCAGGACCAGCTGCTTTTCTGTTTTTGGTTTCTTTTAAGGATTCTTGAAGTTCATCAAATGTAATCATATCAGTTTGAATTTCTCCTGTTTCATTATCTGGATGCGATTCTTGTTTTTCTTCGTCTTCTTCTTTTTCTTCTTTACACCATACATTTTTATAGTGTTCTATCCATCTTTCTTTGTTAATAACATCTATCTTTGCAGTATCCTTTTCCGATTTATTTAAAAGTTTTATAACTTTGTATGCAAAATTTTGTCTGCCATGAATATCATTTTCTATTTCACTTATAAAATTATTCCAAGAATGTTGATGAGCTGTCCTAATAATTTGTTTTGCTATATTCCTTTTTTCTACATATTGTTGTCTCGATTCTTCTGTTTTTTGTTGAAGCCACTGTTTATATGAATTGTATCTCTTTAGTTACTAATCTATTTCTTCATTCCAAATTCTTACTCCTTTTCTGCTTCTAATTTTTCTATTTTTCCCTATTGCTTCCTGGGCTGCCTTTTCAATGCACTTTTTAATATTATTCCATTCATCATCTAATATATCGCTAGTTGGTGTGTGCATGAGGTATTGTTGTAGTCTTTGTTGATATAATTTTCTTATGCTTTCCTCTTGCAAAAGGTATACTTTGTATACTTCTTCATTTGTTGATTTATTCCTGATTTTACTTTTTTTCCATCTTGACCGTAATTTAAATTTGCCCATAACCAAAAAATGATCGGAATCAATATCGCAGCCTCTATATACCTGTACATCTTGGAGTTGTTGTCTTAATTTATCATTAATTAGAATATAGTCTATTATTGTTCTGAGTCCTCTTGCGCTCCATGTGTATTTATTTATATCTCGTTTTTTGAAAAAGTGTTAGTAATTTTAAGATGGTAATTGCTTGCAAATTGTCTAAGCTGTACTCCATTTTCATTTAAGTGTTGTTCTCCAAATTTTCCCACTATTCCTGGTATTGGAATATTGCCTACTCTTGCATTGAAGTCGCCGCATATTACAACATGATCATTTTATTAATGGTTTCAAGTGTTTCTTGAAGATCTTCATAGAAATGTTAAGTTTCATCTTTCTTATTCTCAACTGGGTCATTAACACCTACAGTTGTTAAATGTCCTCTATCAATTTTCATCCTTAATGTTGCAATTCTTTCATTTACATATGTATAATATTCAATCTTAGATTTCCATTTATTATGTACTAATATTGCAACTCCACTTCGTGCTCTTACATTTCCAGGTACACCACTGTAAATCATTGTATAGTTATTTAATTCTTTAGTCCCTTTAAGTTTCTTTTTTGTTTCAGTTATGACCGCAATGTGAACATCTTTTTCATAAAGTATTCTTTCTAATTCTGTTTCTTTACTTCCTAAACCTCTAACGTTTCAAGTAAAAATATTTATTCTATCGCAAATCTCTAATCGTTTATCCTTTTTCTGCTTAAGTCGTCGTCCATTAAATCTGTTTGGCTGAACACTGTGAGAGAGATGAGTTTGGACATTTTTTTACATGGTCGGGTTACCAGCCCAGACGCACAACCACCTTCCTAGTGGATCGGGGATTTATTTCGGGGTTTCCTTCTCCTAGACGAGTTGCTAACCAAAGTTTTGGAATCCCATCTACCCCTTGGCTTGCAGGTTTCTTCTTCCGCCTTCTTTATCGTTGTGAACAATTTTCTTCATGCGCTTCTGAAGCCGTTGAAGCATCCCTCGTTGGAGCTAGTTCGCTTCCCTTCTCCTCTTACTAGATAGGAAGCTAGTTAAAAACCAGACTTCCATATCTAATCGTCTGGGTCATTAGGTACTGAGCCCCTTCAAGGTCTAGCCCGTGGGGAGATTATTATTATTATTATTATTATTATTTCATAATGTTTCACAACATGTTCCTGCGCACAATTAACCTACTGTCATTCTCCTCCACACACCTCTGTCATTCCAATCTACATCGTCCAATTCTTTTTTCCACGTGCTGCTCAAAACACCATCAAACCACATTATTTTTGGCCGTCCACTTCTTCATCTTATACTTCCAAGTGACGCCCATTCAACTATTCTTCTTGGGAGTCTGTCTTCTGTAATTTTTTTACATGACCATACCATTTATATTGCTTGTTTTTTATTAAATCCAGAATAATTTAATTTTGAACATTCATCTTTTGTGTAATTACACTGTTTTTTTTTATTTTATCTCTTTTAAAAATTCCAGCTGAACGTCTCCAAACATGTTACTGCAGAATTTAAATTACTTATTGTCCTAGATTTCATTCCCCTTGTTTCTGCACCGAATGCAATTTCAATCTTTATTACTGTATTTAATTTTTTTGTTTGTTTTACAACTTATATTTCGAACCCATAAAACACCATTTAATTTTGATGTTGCAGATTTGGCCTTATTTATCCTCTCATTAATTTCAGCATCACGACTTCCATCTGCGCCAATTTTTGTCCTGAAATATAGGCGTACATATTCGTCACATGCTTTTATTTATTTATCATTATTATTATTATTGAATCAGTTTTCAATGTATATACTTTTCTGAAACCCAAATACATTATTCATTCAATTATAACTTTTTCGAACTGTTAACAATCATTCTTCTCTTTCCAACCAGGATATTTGTCTTAACTGCCTGATCGCCATAACTTCCTTGATACAATTTTTATCAGTTTTGTAAATGCTTTTCTTTTTTTTTTCCTCCCCTTTTCACGAATCAATTAATATGCTATTCTCGATCATGTCTATTCACTCATTGTCATTACATGGTTATACCGTAATGATTACTTGTTAACTCCCAGAATGTTGTTTTTATTTCCATGCTTCATCTTATTATATCATTTCATGTTATTCTCTTTGTGAAATTCTTGCTGGCCTTCTCCAGTAAGCCCTTAACACTAGGTAACAAAATTTTGGCAACTTCTTGTTTCTCCTACTTTTTTTCTCTCTCCATATTAATAATTCATGCACTCCAAGTTAAAGGTGTTAGGTTTTCCCCCTTATAATATTAATTATTCTCAGAAACATGCACTCTTTACTTAAGTAATGTGCATTTTTTACCACGCATAAAATTGGTTAAATAAGTAACTTAAATTGAACATAAGCGAAAACAAATATTTACAATGAAAAATGCATATATTTGCACAATAATATCATTTACAATGACTAGACTAATCTATATAGGCTATTTTGGAATTTGACTGATGAAGCATATCATAGGATTCGTGACCACAAAGCTGACTTGATGAACTCCATGGCGCGACAGGTCTAGAAGGCCCTTGGCCCACCAGCCGGCTACTAGTCTCATCTCTACATGTATTAATCACGGAGATAGATGATTATCCTGCCAGTGTAGGGGTGACATTTGGTCATCGATTCTGGAAATTGAACTTAATATTTAATGGGCTATATAAAAACTGATATTCCAGAAGTAGACCTGCATCATATTTTATTAAAGCAACTTTATATATAGGGTAACTGCAGGTATTTACGCCATGAAGGAAATAACGCCATTTTCTCTAGAAACATTAGTTTGTAAATATTCCGATGATGTCAGCATCTTACAAGCTACTAGAATAGTAGAGGGAAGCTTCCCCTATGGATTGGTAACGGCCTTGAAACATTCTGCAACATTAGTGTCGCTTGAACAGTCATTTTGTGAAGAGTGGTGTTAATCTCTGGCGAAGAAAACCGTTGAATTTTCGTTTAGAAAAAAGTTAGGTAAGTGTTGTGTCTTACAATATAGTACCATTGTCAATATTATTGTTTTATCTTAATATGTATTGATACTATTCATTATTAGTAGTAAGTTATTATTTTAAAAAAATATGTGTCACAAATATTTTAATTTAAATACAAAGTGGGGTGTGCAGGTAATAACGCCATTATTATGGAAATTGCAGTTTCCTAAACTTTTTTCGGAAGCCTGGTATCGTGCTGCAACTCCTGGAAATGCAGCTTCTGGGTTTAGAGCAACTGGCATCCACCCATAGAATCCGGGCATTTTTTCAGACACAACTTTTGCTCCAAGCAGTGTGTCCGAGAAGCCAAATCCAGAAGTGATAGCACCTCATTCTGAACAAAAAACCCCAAACACCCGAAAAATCTCCTGTCCAGATGCTTTTGTCAACTCCGAAGATCATCAGAAAAGAAGCGAAAAGACGTTCAGTGAATGTAAAAGCTGTACTTCTGAATAAGAAACTTTTCAATAAGGAAACACCATCAGCATCAGGTGTTTCCAAACCCGCAACAACTAATAAAGAAGGAAAAATTTTGCACAAAGATCTGTATTGTGGTGATTGTGGAGGTTACTATTTTGATAAAAGGTGTAAGAAAAGTTGGATTCAGTGCATAGAATGTGAAGTTTGGTACCATGAGACCTGTGATAGCAAATCTGTGCTGAAAAAGGGTCTTTGTTCACTGTGTGAGGATGGATGTGCGTATTTAGATGAGTGAAGGTAAATCACATCAGGTAATTAGACCTGTGCTCCTTACATGAGGACTCTTATGTATATTTTTGTTATGTCTATGATAATATTATATACACAGATTGTTATTTTAACTTGTATTTTTAGTATTAAAGCTGAATAGTGTATCAAAATACAGCAGAAATGTGTTATACTTTGAAATAATTCAGTGTGGCGTTATTACCTTCATTGCAGGCAATAACGCCAGTTTCTCCTCCTCCTGATTTTCTTCCCTTCCTTCATAAAATATTATATCTTTCTAAATTATACTTGGATGTAAGGTAGTTAGGACCTCAAGTAATGTTATATAAAAATAAGATACATCCCGGACAATATTTCTCCAAATTACAGCTCAGTATCTGAATAGGTGGCGTTATTACCTGCAGTTACCTATATATATAGAGTGTAACAGGACTTCACCGACAAACAGTCGACCCTGTGCCTCATTACATGTTTGATATCATCGCAGCAACGATCATGGCAAAATTCTTTTTTGATGTCATCAAAACTGTTGAACACGTATTGTAAAAATATGTATTTTTCAATAAAATGATATGTGTACAATTGTTTGTATTGAATTCCGATCCTTACGGGTGAACACCTTCATCTGCGCATAACTCATAAACGACGTGCTTGCGACTATATGTTCCTTCACAAAAAAATGACCCCCTCTGCATGACCTGCCTATCATCCCTGTCATTTTGTCGGTGAGGTCCTGTTACAGCCTGTGTATATATATATATATATATATATATATATATATATGCCTATAAGTGTAATGTGTGAATGTGTGTGTGTGCTAAATCTCTAGCGGTCGCAATTATTTTTGGGAAATCAAACTCGGCATACAGTGATGAATTAAAAAAATAAGGTCGATTTGGTTAACCAGCAAATTTTGACTATTATTAGTCGGAGTTCACCTGAAACGAAGGCTTTAAAAATCGCTCCAGTAAAGAAACTCAATATATGATATTTAAAATAACACGAGGAACGCTTTCTCCAAAAATCGGCCAAACCCGACCAAAAATTAAAAATTTGCTCTACAAGCCGTCATATTTTATTTGTCTCGGTGCATTCATAGACCTATACCTTACAATTTAATGAATCCTTAAATTAGCAATGTTTTCTATAAGATACATTGGTTTAACATATTTAGTACTTTTAATAAAGCAAAGGAATACGAATCACTAGAAAATAAGTATTTAAATTTCTGTCAAGTACTATTGGGAGATAGCGAGGAGATACTAAAGGCCAACACGCACACACTATTGCGTAACACTAAGAAATTGGGACTGGAAGAAAATATCAATAAAACTAGATATATGGTCACACATAGAAATACATTATATAATGGAAATGGACACTTAACGATAAATGAGGGAAATTTTAAGGAAGTGGCTGAATTCAAATATCTAGGAACAATAATCACAAACAGGAATGAGATGCACGAAGGAATTAAGCATAGGCTCAATTCTGAAAACACGTGCTATTATGCATTACAGAGACTCTTGATGTTCCAACTCCTTTTAAAAAACGTTAAACTGATAATAATACTCGTATATAAAACTATTATTCTACCAGTTATATTATATGGATGCGAAACATGGACTCTTACTTTAAGGGAGGAAAGGAGGTTACGAATATTTGAGAATAAAGTTGTTAGGAAAATTTTTGGACCAAAGAGAGATGAACAGACAGATGAATGGAGAAGATTAAATAACAGTAAACTACATAATCTTTATAGGAAGCCAGATATAATAAGAACAGTTAAGTCTCGTAGACTGCGATGGGCAGGACATGTGGCATGAATAGGGAATGAAAGACGTGCATGGAAGCTTCTTGTAGGAAAACCAGAGGGAAAACGCCGAGTTGGTAGACTAAGAATGAGGTGGGAGAATAACATTAACTATGATTATACAGGTGATGATTGAAAACATTAGCTCAGGATAGGGATGCATGGAGAGGTTATGTCCGCGCGGCCATGAACCTACAGGTTCGATAGTGCCAACGAGTTAGTTAGTTAGAGTAAGTTATTCAAATTATACAACAGTTTCCAATAGGCAATAACGTACTGTAATGCATGATTAGTTTTCACTGCAGTCCGATATATTTAAATAAGCTGGCATAATAATTTGAACGTCTCCATTTTAATGGATAACAAAATAAATACATACTGTATATTCCGTAAACTAGAAAAACTGGACGATAAATTGGACTTGTTGAGGAATTTTCTTAATATACGCCAAACCGGGCGTCTAGATAGCTAAGTGTGCGCTCTGCTCCCTTTGTGTACAGTTTTCGATCTCTTTGTTGCTTACAAAACGGCATGAAGTCTGACCAGGAGCTACAATGCATTTATCATGAACGGTACTTTGTGTACACCAGGATATGCATTTGAAAGACGCAGCACTGAACTGGTTTGTACTTTATCTTATCTGTAGTCAGTGAGGCAAAGGCGCTCTGAGAGTACGTAACCCCCAGCCCTAGTATACGCAATTCCTGAGTGACAGACATTTTGTAGAAAGATGTTATTAATATAAAAAATCAATTTAAGAAACGCAGTTTATATGACACACAAACTTGCCTTTTAAAGATTTTTAATATACTTTTCGCCATGGAAATATATTACACCGTGTAACAAGATTTTTAATTGTTTTTGGATCTACTTTTCACGCTGCTTTCAAATATGTAATTACTTTTTTCTTCAAATTTAACGGTTCTGTAGATAGAATGAGGTTTCAATTTTTTATCGTATCAGATTATGTTATTACTTCCATAGGTAATTATTGGAATATAGGCTTACCTTTCTCTTTCTGTCCGGTAATTCAAATCTTTCGCTGTTCAGAAGTTGGAGAGAACAACGAGCTATCATGATATTTCAAACATACTTTATCAAGTCAGTAGTCCCGCACCCTAGCCCAGTGGTTAACCCTTAAATTGGCCAAACATAAACGTCTTGTTTCAGTTATTTAAATGTGGCGGACGGCAATGTTTTACGAAATTTTGTATAACTGTTATTATATTTGTTCGATTTCTTCTGATTTATTTAAAATATTAAATTAAATAAACCATCTGATGCATCCCATAGGATATATTACGAATTTAAGGGTTAAGGTAAGAGGCCTTGGCGCAGAACTATGGGGCGTGCGCTGGTTCCACTCTTCATGGGGGAAGGAATTAGCTCATGGAATTTCGCCCAGTATGGGACCGGTGCACACACAGCACAGTGAGGCATTTGGGTAAGATACAGTAAGTAGCGGCTCCATAAATTGAAGAAATTGGCTATTATTTTATTTACATAAGAACATTGAAAATAGTAATTCCTTAATTATTAAAAAATCAAATTATGGTTATTCGAAATAGTTCAATTTCGAATTAACCAGGAGGTCCATCGAATAAAGAAACGCTATAGGAGGAAACTCTTCTACTCTTAATTTTTATACTGTTAAATTGGACTAGCCTCATGCTCTTGTGGTCAGAACTTTCCACTACAGTCTATGAGGTCCCGGGTTCAATTCTCGCTCAGGCCACCGAAATGTTTCCTTAAAGGGGAATTATTAATATTGCCGCCCATGGTCTGAAATTTAGGTTTAGTTTAGATTTAAGACTCTCCTGGATTTCATCATTATTTATCACTCATCAAATCATCGGGGTAACGTAACTCCGCCTTCCAGGCGCACTTTCTCAGAAGCGCCATTGCCAGGGTGAAAGAATACCAGAAATATAGTAAGAAAACATGCTGGCATTGGAAAGAAAAAAAGTTTAATTAAATTCTAAGATAAATTAAATTGAATAGATGACATGGTATTAGGAAGAGTCTGTGTGATGTAGATGTCACCTAATTAACTCTTCAGCCAGATGAAATACAAGGAAATGTTTCACACTATCATTGTCCAATTTCCGTGAGTTTGTGGGTTTCTTCAAACTCTGGTAGAAATGAGAGTCCTGAATCGTAATTTATATTTCATTTTACACAGCATGGCAAAAATGTGTGTGCGTGTGTGTGTGTGCGTGTTTGTGTGTATTCTAATGCAACTCACTGCATTTTCCGTGCTTAGTATTGCCATCTAGGCCGCAAATGTAAAAAGGTAAAGTGATCCTACTACAGGCCTTAGGAGGCCCGTAGGGAGTAATAGGTTAAGGTCCCCACTTTTATAGATAATTGGGACTTGATGCTAGCCGGGTTGGTGGCCCTACGTGACGGCTGTCTTCATCCCCAGAACAAGCGTCTTCTTCTTCCTCTTCACTTCACGGGCTAGGCAAAATGCCTGTTCAGCCTCACAGTTGTTCTGTCCATCTTTTCTCTGGCCTTCCTGCATTCCTTGATCCTCTTGGCTTGTAGGTAAATGCTGTACACTGTAAGAGAGATGAGTTTGGAACATTTTTACGTGGTCGGGTTACCAGCCCAGACGCACAACCACCTTCCTAGTGGATCGGGGATTTATTTCGGAGTTTCCTTCTGCTAGACGGGTTGCTAACCAAAGCTTTGGTGTCCCATCTACCCCTTGTCTTGCAGGTTTCTTCTTCCGCCTTCTTTATCGTTGAGAACAATATTCTTCTTCCGCTTCTGAAGCCGTTGAGGTTCCCGCGTTGGAACTCGTTCGCTTCCCTTCTCCTCTTACTAGATAGCAAGCTAGTTAAAAAGGTCTAGCCCGTGAGGGGGGGGAGAACAAGCATCTGGAACCCATTTACGTTAGACGATGAATCACCCAGGGTCGAAAATATATTTTTCTTAATTTTTTTTTTTAGTAATACTATTATTTATGTGATAGATGCCTTGGCACAGACCTACAGGACTTGTGCTGGTTCGAATCCTCATGGGGGAAGAAATTTTCTCATGGAATTTTGGCTAATATGGAACCAGTGCCCACCTAGCATCGTGAGAAATTTGGGTATCTTCAGTGAGTAGCGACTCCAGGTTGAGAAAACCAGCTATAACGGCTGGGGATGCGATATGCTGACCACATGTCACTCCTAAATTGGCTGGATGATCTTCTACCTCTGCGATTAATACATGTGGAAGTGAGGGCCAGCAGCTTGCTGGTAGGCCAAGAGCCGTCTAGGGACTGTCGCACCATGGAGAGTATGTGATAGATTGCGTTAGTGTTGTATACTTTTTAATTACACAAATTCCGCAGAATACGTCACATAGGTGATAATGTACTTGTCTTGTATGCAGACAGGAGCTGTAGGATGAGGGTGTATTTAAGTGTTTGTATAGTGTTGAGTATGTGATTACGAAGACAAGCGAGGTGTTGGAACCCTGTTCTGGTACATAGGCTATTCCTGTTGTACCCTCGTAAAGCATCAAGGGAATAGTGCTTCAGGGCGTGTTTTAGATTAAGCTTATTTCTGGGTTCTACTGGTGTGAAGGACAAGGAATTCGATAATTAGTAACAATGAGTTGTGTAATTAGTTAAAAAGGGTTTATTTTGTTAACTTTTTATGAACAACACAATACACAACACATTAATAATATCTTGAAGACTACTTGAGCAAATCTAGACTTCCCTAGTATATTTTACGTACGATAGATTGATTCACACTTTCAGGTAATAATATGGGAGCAACAGGCTCCTCTGAATACTCGTAATATGATAAACTAGCCCACTATGTTTTCGTAAGGGAGCTCAACAACAGAGCATAGAACAAAAGTACAAGGTAAAATTATTTTATGATGACAGCATTAAATGGTTATATTCGAGAAGAATTCAGCAATATATGGCTACAACTCCAGGAAGTAATGATGTCGAAGAAGAATGGAAAAACATTAAAATGATAATTCAAAATGCAGCTAATGAAACTTTAGGAAAAGTAAATATACAACAAAGAAGAAATAGAACTCTAAAAATCTGGGATGATCAAATAAAACAATTGATTGAAGAAAAAAATGCAGCTTATAAAAAATATTTGAACACAAAGAAAGTAGAAAATGAAATAGAATTCAAACGCTGTAGAGCTATTGTTAAGAGGGAAATAAGAAAGAGACATAGGAAAACATGGTTAAATTTTGTTACACATTAGAATCAGATTTGCATAAGCTCCAACCTAATGCCTTCAAAATATTAAAACATTTGAATAAAGATATTAAAGAATCTACCAAAATTAATTGCGGAGTAACAAAAGAAGATTTTTTCAATTATTATAAAAGTCTTTGGACTGACAATAGCTATGAAGATACAATTTTCCGAAATAATAATGAGACAGATTCCATAATATCATTGGAAGAATTGAACAATAGTTTAAAGAAATTAAAAAACGGGAAGGCAACTGGCACAGATGGCTTGAATTCTGAATTGTACAAATATGCAGGCAAACAGTTCCATGAAAGACTGTTGTCCTTCTTTAATAATGTATTCAAAAATGCAGATATACCACAAGAATGGAAGACAAGCATTGTTTATACCCCTGTTCAAGAAAGGAGACAAGAGAAAAATGGACAACTATAGGGGAATCAGTTTGTTAAACACATGCTACAAAATTTATGCAGACATTTTAAATGGAAAATTGAAAAGTTTCAGTGAAACATTCCTTATGAATGTCAAAATGGATTTAGGAAAGGACGATCTTGTATTGATTCAGCATTTTCTGTTAAACTATTGCTTGAAAAAAGAAGAGAATTCAACTTAGAAACACATTTTGCTTTTATAGATTTTGAAAAAGCATTCGACACAGTCAAGAGATCAAAACTCTTAAATATATTGGAAGACAGAAATATACCAAATTTACTTCGGCAAACATACAAAATATTTACAAAGACAACACCATAAAGATTAAATTAAATAACAGATTTTCTGAAGAAGGAATTATAAATCGTGGTGTGAGACAAGGCTGCCCCCTATCCCCAACACTGTTTGCAATTTATATCAATGAAGTAATATGTTGCTGGAACAAAACATATAAATTTGGAATAAGAATATCAGAAATAGAAAATTAAACACCCTACTGTTTGCAGATGACCAAATAATAATAGCAAATTCCGAAGATAATCTACAGAAAGGTCTGTATGAACTTAACAAAATTACAGAAGAATATGGATTAAAGATATCTACAGAAAAAACAAAATTATGGCATTTCAAGGTGTAGATCCTGTCAGAAGTAAAATTGTACTGGACAATAAAATTTTGGAGCAGGTGAATAATTTTACATATCTAGGATGCAATATCTCATATGAAGAAGAAAAGGATGTAAATGCAAAAATATCTAAATTTTTAAGAATTTTAGGTTAATAAATTCTATCTTCAAGCCACAGTTAGTCCAAAAGCATTCAAGACTGAAAGTGTATAAAACACTGGCTCTTCCAACTCTTTTGTATGGTAGCGAAGTATGGACGTTGAAACAGAAGGATATACAGAGACTTAGATCTGCTGAAATGAGATATCTTCGGAGGACTGCAGGATACACACTACTAGATCACAAAAAAATGAAGACATCTTAGAAGAATTACACATGGAATCTTTAGAAAACAAAATTTCTGATTATAAGTCAAGATGGATACAACATGTTCATCGAATGGAAGATCACAGAATACCCAAACTAATGTTAAGATATCAACCTGCAGGAAGAAGAAGACCAGGACGTCCACTCAAAAGACTTCTGGATGGTGTTTCTCTTGAGGCCGAAACAGGTCAACAAATGGCCTAAATTCGTGAATGTACTATGATGATGATGATGAGCTACTGGCCACACTGTATGTATTCATATTGGAGCTACTGTTAACAATACAATTCATTGGCCTTTTATATTCATTTCCCAAGGAAGTTTTAAAATTGGCTCAAGTATTCCTTTTAACAAAATTTATTGTTTTGCAAATCTAACCATATTCAACACGTCAATCAAATTTACACTTTTATAATAAACATTAGTTTCGCTTCGCTAGGTATATGTACCCGCCAACCCTTGAGTTACGGTTAACCACTGTATAACAACAGCTTATTGTGTGGTCCCAAATAATAACCAAATTAATTTTAATTCTAGGAATCAAGAATGCTACAAGTGTTGAGTATGTTTGATTGAAATGTGATTACGAAGACAAGCGAGGTGTTGGAACCCTGTTCTGGTACATAGGCTATTCCTGTTGTACCCTCTTAAAGCATCAAGGGAACAGGTGGGCTTTATGTTTCAAATCTGAGGGGGACCGCTACTAACAGTACCATATACTATCTCGACATAAAATGTATGTAGTGCGCATGGATTTGGAATTTAATCGATGCATCTTATGCACAATCTAGCGAATACAAATTATACATCTCTGTCCCCTAGCCCCGGTATTGAAAATTTTACATTTAAAATATCTCACTCTGGAGGGAATCAAAACCGGACTCGATACCTCAGGAGGATAATAAACTGATATTTTTTTAGCCCCTACGGACTAGAGCTTACATGGTCGCCTGCGGTTCTGAAGGTATCGATTGAGTCGGCACAGGCCATAGAATTTCAGACCTAAATTAGAAGGTTCCGAATTCTGTTCCCGATACTGACCAGTGTGAGTAAAGTTTTTTTTCTTGGTTCTCCTCAGTTATCAACGAAAGTTTTTTTTAATTCCATTGCTAGGACTCTTTATAACATAATCACCATTCCATAATTAAACATTTGATCCCATAATAGTAAAATGAAATCAGTGAACTTCTGCAGAGAACCATGAAACACGCTACAATAGAGACACATAGACTACTCGATATTCTAAGTCTAAAGAGCCTACATGTATTGTGTTCTTGGATGTTAACACACCTATAACGTAAGAATTATATAAAATAAATTTCGCTGATTTAAATCTGTTGAAATTGTTGAATTTCTCTGTGCTTGAAAATCCTAAGAGTTATACATTTACGGAATTTAAAGAACATTAAACGTGAAATGTGAAGTCTCTGAACAATATTCAGGTCCAACTTTGATTTGGGATGCTAATGATCCCAGCGTCTACGTCTGTCTGTCTATATCCCTTATATCTCCACGTAGGGCAAATATGATCGCGCGGGAGTTAATTAGCTAATGTAGTTACTATTATTTCCCTACAGAAATAAAAGTGTGATATGTGGTTATATCATCGCCTCAAACAGGCATCTAGTAGGAACTAAGGTATTACTTGGATGGAAAAGTCCATTAAATTTTGTTCAGAGATTGTAGATAAGTTTCAGGCTCTTTTACTAAACTCGAAAATTTTCAGTCTCGGGACTCAATGCTTAAAGCCCCCCTCCCAGAAAACATGTCAATTGGATTTTTCCATCCTAAAATTTTATCGATCTCGACCGGGTTTGAACTCGCGACCCTCAGGACCAGAGAAAATAAATGTAACCCCTAGAACACTGTGGCCGATTAAGTGTTCAAAATCGTTGTTAAATAAAATACTACTACTACTTCTGCTACTACAACTATTACTACTACTATTATTACTATTATTATTACTACTACTACTACTACTACTACAACTACTACTACTACTACAACTACTACTACTACTACTACTACTACTACTACTACTACTACTACTACTACTACTACTACTACTACTACCACCACTACTACTTACTACTACTATTACCACTACTGTTACTACTGCTACTGCTATTACTACTACTGTTATAAAATAAAATTAGTTGAAATATACCTTCTTATGTAAGATCCGTCGTCCTCAACGTATAAAATATGTATTCTTTATGCCTGTA
This sequence comes from Diploptera punctata, assembly GCA_030220185.1. Lineage (NCBI taxonomy): Eukaryota > Metazoa > Arthropoda > Insecta > Blattodea > Blaberidae > Diploptera > Diploptera punctata. Next base: position 1,597,723 of record JASPKZ010009377.1, on the reverse strand, counting down.
GGCCTTTCAGAACATCTGTTCCATCTTCAGCAGGTCCTTCGCTACAATATCTAGTATGATGGCTGATGCTGCTGGTCCTAATGTGGTGTTGTCGTGACTCACATTAGCACCAGCAGCATCAACCATCATACTATATATTGTAGCGAAGGACCTGTTGAAGATGGAACGGATGTTCTGAGAGGCCTACAGGCATAAAGAATACATATTTTTTAAGTTGAGGACGACGGATCTTACCTAAGAAGGCATATTTTAACTAATTTTATGACTCTCCACCTCAACGGTTTTAACAATGAATTTTATTAGTATTGATACTACAAGTATTTGAGAATAAAGTACTTAGGACAATTTTTGGACCAAAGAGAGATGAACAGACAGGTGAATGGAGAAGGCTACATAACAATGAATTACATGGTCTTTATAGGAAACCAGATATAATAAGAACAGTTAAGTCTCGTAGACTGCGTTAGACAGGACATGTTGCACGTATGGGGAATGAAAGACTTGCATGGAAGCTTCTTGTAGGAAAGCCAGAGGGAAAACGCCCAGTTGGTAGACCGAGAATGAGGTGGGAGAATAACATTAACTATGATTTGAGGGAAGTAGATTATGCAGGGAATGATTGGAAAATATTAGCTCAGGATAGGGATGTATGGAGAGCTTATGTCCGCGCAGCCATGAACCTACGGGTTCGATAGTGCCAGTGAGTAAGTAAGTAAGTAAGTATTGATACTACTGTTACTACTACTAAGTTATTACTGCGGCTGCAACTGCAACTGCTATTGATGTGACGGCAATTTTAATGAATTTTGAAGTTTTATTTAATGGTGAAATGAATGGTGATAATGTAATTCCAGCTCTAAATTTGCCTCGATGAATGAGGGAAATTTTTAATAACAGTGTGATTGATGAGCACTGGAATCTGAACATAGGATTTTCTGAAAATGAGTATCAAATGGCATCATCTCAACAGAAAGTACAGTATATTATATGTTAAATACATGAGTATTTGAATAAGAAATCTAAACTAAAAATATGTTGAACTTTATTAGGGGAAAGTTGATCTGATGGGGTCCACTAGGAAGTTGAAAAGGATGTCCCGCACCGCAACCACAAATATTTGGGTGAACTAGATCTTGCAGATATGATTGGCATTATAATACCCTCAAGACCAAGGTCACTTTAAGTGATCCGTTCATTGATTACTGGTTTCAATGTTTAAGAGTTGGTTGAGAGAAATATATATGCCAGTATTAGTGAAAGGAAACAATAAAATAAATCTTTCAGCTTTCCTATTGAACCTTCTCTATATAGGATTTACACATCACTGCTTTTAGAATAGACCAAATCTTTCTTTCTTTCTTTCTTTCCCTCAGTTTAACCTCTCTGTTTAGACACTTGTACATGCCCCACTCCCTGAGCCTTACAGGCCTATCAGGATACAATTTTAAACTCTGAATCACATCCATAGTTTTTTACCATAAAAAAAACATGGAGGGTCTCAGCTCTATGATGATGAGAAGGGTGAAATAAACCCTTGAATATTAAAATGACCCATGTCCATTTTGTCACATTTCGAGAAAACTCAAAATATCATCTACTTACTGGTTTAAATATATATATATTATATATAGCATACATAGAACAAATATTTTATTTATTTCGATAGACACTAGAAAAATACATTTATAAATAAATATACTCTTGGCCCCATCAGTACACTTGCTCACTTGTTAAGGTACCAAAAGTGGACATGACTCATTTTAATACTCCGATTGAGGGTATTTCCACTTTTCAGCGGTTACCCTTTTACCAGCCGGCTGCTGGCCCTTCACATCCACATGTGTCAATCACAGAGGTAGATGATCAACAGCCAGTGTAGGGGTGACGTGTGGTTAGCATGTCGAGTCCCCCAGCCGTTATAGCTGGTTCCTCAACCTGGAGCCGCTACTTATTGTAGCTACCCAATTGCCTGACGATGCTGGGTGGGCACCGGTCCCATACTGGCCGAAATACCATGAGAAAATTTCTTCCCCCATGGAGACTCGAACCAGCGCAAGTCCCGTAGCTCTGCGCCAAGGCTTCCTACCTTAACCGCTCGGCTACGGCGCGGGACATTTTAATACTCATGGGCTCAAATATAAAAATAATCGAAAACGACCGTTATTAGTGTCGAATCCATTATTTTTAGGAGTCGATGAGATGCATTGTGACACTCTCGATGCCGCTTTTAGTTCGATGATAGTTAGGAGGGATGAAAAATAATGACCGAGATTAGTGTCAAATATATATATTTCGTCACTAAGTAGATTGGTCACAAGTATATGTGAATAAATAAATTTACCCGAGCAACTCCAGGTAATCAACTACTAGTATATAGTAGCATAAAAGAGAGAAACTCATATTCTAGAGATCCAGAGTTTAGAGTCCATATTCCGTTGCCGACCAACATGATTTTTGTGTTCTTTCTTTATCCTTAACTCTTGAAAATAAATGTAAGGTCGCAATTTCATTACTAGAGATGGAACAATTCCTTCGTAAACACGATAACAGTGTATGGTTTGATGCAACCATTGTACAAGATGTCAGAGGGAGGGAATTAGAATGTTTTCTGTGTCGTCTTGTTATAGCAACGATTTAGAATTATCACTTTATATTAATTATATTTCACTCCAAATGGTCCTAACAGTCAGTGCGTAACTTTCATGCTCCACCGAAGTATACTTTGTAAGACTGAAACCTGCCCTTGTTTACATATGACAGCTGTTCAGAGTGACCTCTACTGTATGGTTGAAGTTCAGTCAACCTCGCGTCATTGGAAAGAAAGGTTTTATCTCTATTCATTATCATTGCACAGTTGATAATAATCAACTATTCATTATACTATTACAATTAAATATATATTTTCTGCAGAAGCAATCAACAAACGCAACAATAGACATACATATCCTTCCGGATTCAACCAAACAAGCAAGTTAGTACCGGTGAAGTAGTATTTATTATGCTCGCATCAGATTCCGAGGTTCGCGGTTTCAAATACGGTCGGGTCAATGGATTTCAAGGAAAAATATCCCGAGAATGATTTTCTTCCGAAAATAAGTAAGCCGTGGGTTTATTTCAGTAGATTTGTTGAGTAAAGAACCTTAGGACTGAAATAAGATACACTAAAATGTGTCGACCTTTTCACGCCCACCTGTCAATTTTTATGTTAATGACGTCAGTTTTAAAGGGAGTCATTAGATAAAATATTAGCATACGCCAAACGCGACGTGGCTCGATGTTATAGCGTCTATATATATATATTTTTTTTTTTTGACATTTAGCAATGAAGGCAAATATATATAGGCAAAGACAAAACAGTTAAGTACCAATTTCTCCTCCATTTGTAGTTTTTTTTTGTTTAGTAGCTATTGACGAGCTTTAATATTATCAATAGAAATTAAAAAACAGTTTTTAACTACAAGGCAGTATTTATGGAAAATCTGCATAGTGAAAGAATTAAAATCCTTCCACAGAAGCATGTGATGTATAAAGGCCATGTCAAAAAAATCTACCGATTTTAACTGCAAGAACACTAAAATCCAGCGACAAAGCTCTCATTTAAACTATAGGGAAGTAATATATGTACATGTGATAATAAAAGAGATAAGCGATCATCCTGCCAGTATAGGGGTGACATGTGGTCTGAATGTCGGGTCCACTAGCCGTTATAGCTCGTTTTTCTCAACATGGAGCCGATACTTATTGTAGCTATCCAAATTCCTCACGATGCTGGAAGCTAATTTAGAATACTATCGTCCCAATCATCAGTTATACTCCAACATAAATATATATCCTGTATTTTCTGATTACGTTCTAATACAATTTATAACTAATACTGTCTAATAAATGTCTAATCTTCTTCTTCTTCACGGTTTAGGCTTATTTACTAGCCTGTTCCGCCTCCAAATTGCTGATCTTTCCATCTTTTCCTTGGTCTTCTCATACTTCTTCTTCCTCGTGGTGAATAGTTGTATGCTGCTTTTGGTATTCTATTCTCAGTCATCCTTGCCAAGTGTTCTTTCCAGTTTGTTCTGTATTTCTCTATTGTTGAGTTTAATTCCTCTACTTTTAGTTGTTTTCTTATTTCTGTGTTATGTATTTTGTCTGTTCTTTGATATCCTACTATTGGTCTGAGGAATCTCATTTCAGCAGCTTGTATTCTGGCAGATTGTTGTGTTGTCGCTGTCCATGTTTCGGATCCATAAGTAATAATAGGCACTGTCATTGTCTTGTATAATTTCATTATAGAGTCTTTACTGGCTTTATTTTTCAAAGTTCTTTTTAATGTACCTGTTATATAAGTAAACTTATTTATTTTGTTATTTATATCTGTTTCTGCTGTGTATGATATTTCGCAACCTAGGAAGTTATATGCTACTACTTGTTCTATTGGTTTAATAAATGTCTAATATAATATAAAATGGCATGTTATTTGTAGTCGAATTTCTACCACTTGGCGAACACTAGTAAAAATGAAATATTACTAAGGGAAAAAAAGCCGAGTTGATAAGTAACACGTTTTAGACCTGAGATCGTCTTTCATTAATATCAGTATTAAAATTTTAATGAGTATAATCTATTATAAAACTATTTTCAACTTTATTTCTTTCTTTTCCTTATTTTAACCTCTCCCTTGGTAAGTAACACAAACTGTCGGGAGAGGATTTTAAACTCTGGGTCACAGAAATGCATTTATTACCACACAAGGGCGTGGGTGGCCTCCCTGGATGACTGATAAACTCAATGTCAGGATCATCTCCGAGATAATGCATTCATACTGAACAAGACGAATGTAATATTGATGATTAATACGACCATATGATGTTCGGGACTATTTAGGCCTTAAAGTTTCCTGACGTTTGTCTTGCAGGTGGGGAAAAAACAAAAAAAAAACATGTGCCCAAGAAACTTGTATCGACCGGGGAATAATCCGGACCATATGATGTTCGGGACTATTTAGGCCTTAAAGTTCCCTGACATTTGTCTTGCAGGTGGGGAAAAAACGAAAAAAAAAATGTGCCCAAGAAACTTGTATCGACCGGGGAAGGATCCGGGCCGCTGGACCTCTGCAACAATGTTACAACTAGACCACAGGATCGATTTATTAGTATACGATCTCTAAAATATACAACAACCTAATTAACTTTATCAGATTATTACGCCCTCGTATACTTATTGTAATTAAATTGAAAGTAGCAGTAGTCCAGGCATAAATGATTTAACTAGTTTTTAATTAAGATAATTGTATTTTTAATATATCTAGTGGGTAAATAAAGTTAATCTTATGCTTTTGATAATTGGGTCGTAACAGAAATGCACGTGATAGAAGCGTAACAGAAATGCACATGATAGAATAGTAACAATAAGAGGAAAAGTACAAAACACTGACATATATGTATTGTAAAAGTTTCCATATATCACTTCCACAAACATCTTCTTCTTCTTCACGGTTTAGGCTTATTTACTCCAATTATTACTTTATTGTAACTGACTGTCAACAGCACGTACGGCTTACTGCCCGTGCGACCCATATTTGTAAATAATATTGTAAATATCTTACTTTTTGTCTAATAAAGTCCTACTACTACTACTACTACTACTACTATTATCCTGTTCCGGCTCCAAATTGCTGCTCTTTCCATCTTTTATTTGGTCTTCCCAAACTACATCTTCCTCCTGGTGAATAACTGAATGCTGCTTTTGGTATTCTATTCTCAGTCATCCTTGTCAAGTGTTCTTTCCAGTTTGTTCTGTATTTTATTATTGTTGTGTTTAATTCCTCTACTTTTAGTTGTTGTCTTATTTCTGTGTTATATTTTTGTCTGTTCTTTGACATCCTGCTATTGGTCAGAGGAATTTCATTTCAGTAGCTTGTATTCTGGCAGATGGTTGTGTTGTCACACAAATGTGTATCCCATTTTTAAATGTAAGTAGGCCCCATATATTTGTCCAATGCCATGAAGTTACTTGTGATATTTGACCCACTTCTGAAGTAGGGCGCCTGGAAGAGGGAATTACATTATGTCGATTATATGATGAATAATAAATTGTAAGGAACCACCAGCAGTGTTCTTAAATCTATACTTAATCTAAATACAAGACCATAGGGAGACCCAAGAAGAAATTTTTATTGATTCGCTTACTTCGAGCGCTCACATGTTCGGAACTTAGAAAAAAATACCCTCCACGATATCGATCAAATTCCTATCAGAAGTTGTAGATTATTTGTATATATTCTTACTTTATAATGTATGTACAGTGATGCTACTAGAATATTCTGGGCTACATGGTCATGATCCATAACTGGTGTTTTTCCCTCGGCTACGGAGGGTATCTTATATAGTCAATACTAATAAAATTCATTGTTAAAACCGTTGAGGTGGAGAGTCATAAAATAAAATAAGTTGAAATACCTTCTTAGGTAAAATCCGTCGTCCTCAACTTTTAAAATATGTAATTTTTATGCGTCTAGGCCTTTCAGGACATCCGTCCCATCTTAAGCAGTTCATTCTTCGCTACAGCATCCAGTATGATGTTTGATGATGCTGGTTCTAATGTGGCTTTGTCACGACAAACAAAAAAACTTAGCACAGTAAATAAATAACTATATTGACATTGAATACAATTTACATGCATGGAACGTCCAGATTTTTTTTCTTTCCAAGTTAATAAGAATTCGTTTGTCATAGATCTTGTTAGTTTATTGTCTCAGTCAAACTTGTTCGGTCGTGTCTATTTTACGAAATATGTCTACCTTTGTGCTATTTTAAATGACTTTTTTTCTAGTTGTCAAAGTGCATGCTGGGTTGGAATGTCATCATAATAATCTATTTCAACATTGTCATTTCATTACTTATTAATAACTAGCTAATACCCGGAATGCGCTGCTACACCTAAATAAATTATAATGTGTTTTTGCATTTAGTTGAATAAGTAAAAGGAAAAATAAATATAAATTTATAACATTATTCTTTTTAGATACCACGTACTGATTATCCGGCGTTGCCCGGGAATCTACGCATCCCGATATACTTGCCATAAATGAGCTGAAAGACAAAATTCGTTATTTTTTAGTTATCTATAAAAGAATATCTGCCGTGCGCTGCTATGCTTACCCGGGAATCTACTTATCCCGATCTTGGCATCAATGAAAGACAAAAATGATTATTGTGAGTTATCCTTAAAAGATAAACATATGCTCTCGCGAACTTTTCTGTAGAATGTTTTGAGATATTCAATTCTGTGTTCAATAATTGTGTGTATTTGCTACGGAAGGTGATTTTTAAGGGTGAAGGGCTTGAGCATTAAAACTCTCTTATACCTATAACCTTCCCGGGAACATCCTGAACATTTTGCAAAAATCTTCTGAATACAATTCTCAAATTGTATTGCCCGTAGCAACTCGATCGGTTTTTGACTTTTATTTACAGACTTCATTCAATTTTCGTGGACTAGTGGTTATGCTCCTTGCCTCTGGTCCCGAGGGTCGCGGGTTCAAACCCGGCCGGGGTCGATGGATTTTTTAGGACGGAAAAATCCAAGGAGCAAGTCCTCCGGGAGGGATTTTAAGCCGTGACTTCCGAGTCTGAAGATTTTCAGGCTCATAAAAAATCCTTAAGCCTGAATGAAAAGGCCTCTAAGCAAAATTTACCGAATTTTCCCGTCCTAGTACTACCTTGGTTTCCTAGATGTCAGTATGAGGCGGAACGCTGACAACGGACCACTCAAAATGACATCTATACGAAAACAAGTGCAACTAAATTAGTATGGTTCAAATTCTTCCCTGTAGGGGGAGAGCCCCCAAATCTCTGTAAAGGGAAAACATAGCCTTACAATACAAAAAAAAAATGTAAATAAAAATGGTTAAATTAATAAAGCCCCATGACAATTGGATGAATGGTATGGCAGCATATGCTTGTCCGGGAATCTACTTATCCCGATCTTTTTGACATTAATGAAAGATATAAATGGCTATTGTGTGTTATCTGTAAAAGATAAACATATGCTGTCGGGGACTTTTTTTGTAGAGTTGTTTGAGATATCCAATTCTGTGTACATTAATTTTGTTTATTTATGTTTAGGCAGCGTAAGCCATTTGAGGGTAAAAAAGGGAATTTTTCACGTTTTTCACTACAAAGGGCGTTTTTAAGGGTGTAGGAGTTGATTATCTCAATTCTCTTATAGCCTATGTTCATCCCGGGAATCTCCTAAACATTTAAAAAAAAACCATCACAATCGGATCAACGGTATGGCCGCGCATAAAGTACGAACGAACAAACAAAAATTCATTTTTATACGTATATTAAATTAAATTAAGTAAATTTGCAATAATAAAGGTATGCAACCTAGTGTCATATTACCAAAGAACGTAGACGCAATATGATCAAATATTTTCAAGAGTTTGACAATAAAATCGAAATAGAAACATTTTAATTCATATTTTAAAAATAATGGTTATATATATAGTTCTGGTTATGTATATAGTTCTGGTTATGTATATAGTTTTACATGACTAGCCTCATGGGCTAGTGGTCAGCGTTCCTGACTATAGTTCATGAAGTTCCAGGTTCGATTCCCGGTCAAAACCATGGAATTTTTCCAAAAAATGAATTATTCTTGTGGTTGCCCACGGTCCGGAATTTAGGTTAAGTTTAGGTTAGGAACTCTCCTGGAGCTTCATTATAATTTTTCAGATTATCACCCATCACATCATTGGGGTAACGTAACTCCGCCTTCTCGGTGCCCCAACCTAAGAAATGGATTACAATTCCGCCAATGCCAGGGGAGAAAGCCAGAAATGTCATAAAATACAACCTGGTGGCATTAGACAAACAAAAAATATAGTTTTATATACTAATTTGTTTTCACATCAAGTGGGATTTACTGAATATTCCCATCTAGTAAATGGGCGTCCAACATTTCTATGTCGTTTTGGTGTGTACTTTAGTAACAGCTGAGAAATTCTATCTGTAGGTATTATACCGCTCGTTTCTCGTATTGTCAATTCTGTTTGTTAAATTAGAAACATTTAAGTCTTTTCTAATATCTTCATTTGTTTTTCTCTCCGAAATTGTCACACCTGCTACTGAACGCAAGAACTTCATTTCTGCAGTTTATATTTTTCTTTTCTCCGAACGGTTAAAAGTCCAGTTCTCACTTGCATATGTTAAGATAGAACTGCCATATTTTTGTAAAATTTTAATTGTGTACTGCTCAATATTTTATTTTACAGTGTTCGTTTTATAGGGGCACACATTCTGTAATATCTATTTAATTTAATATTATACAAATTATATATTATAAATTATTAATAATATATAATTATATAATCAGTATTTTGTGTAGGCCTATTTATATTGGTTGAGTGATATATATATATATATATATATAAGGCCTGTGACCTTAACTCTGCCAGAATAAACAAAACATTATTATTATTAGTATTATTATTATTATTATTATTATTTATTAATAACTTTTTAGTGCTTATATAAGGGTTACGCCCTTAGAAACAAAAACAGCCCTATGGAACGCATCAAGAAGTATCCGTCATTTCCAAATAAACATAATTGTATACCTACTAATTATGTAATTAAGCTTATTCTTCTTCTTCTTCTTCTTCATGAAATTAGGCCTTTTGACCTGTTTTCACATCAAGTGGGATTTAATGAATCTTCTAGTAAATGGGCTTCCAACACTTCTATGTCCTATTGGTTTGTACTTTAGTAACAGCTGGGGGATTCTGTCTGTAGGCGTTCTTTTAACATGCCCATACCAGTTGTTTCTCATATTGTCAATTCTGTTTGTTAAATTAAAAATTTATTTAAGTCTTTCCTTTTTCTGTCCAAAATTGTCACACCTGCTACTGAACATAATAACTTTATTTATGCAGTTTCTATTCTTTTTCTGTCTGAACGCGTAAGAGTCCAAAGCATATTATTATTATTATTATTATTATTATTATTATTATTATTATTATTATTATTATTATTATTATTATCATCATCATCATCATCCCTGTGGATTATCACCTTGGCGTGGTAGGAAGGCTTATTACCAATGACCCAGACGATTATAAAGAACACTTGGCAAGGATGACTGAGAATAGAATACCAAAAGCAGCATACAGCTATTCACCACGAGGAAGAAGAAGTTTGGGAAGACCAAAGAAACGATGGAAACAGCAGCAATTTGGAGCCGGAACAGGCTAGTAAATAAGCCTAAATCGTAATGAAGAAGAAGATTATTATTATTATCATCATTATCATTGGGATGGAACTGTTTTGTAAGAAAACCAGAGGAAAATCGCCGCTAAGAATGAGAGGGGAGAATAATATAAACCAAGATTTCAGGAAGGTGAATTACCCACTGAAAGATTTTAAAACATTGGCTCATATTAGGGAGATTTGCAGAGCTTATATCCGTGTGACCATAAATCTTCAAGTTCGATAGTGTCATTGAGTTATTGTTGTTGTTTTGATACATCTCAGGTTAAGGCAGACTTCAGTATGAGGCTACAGGATTTGTCACTTATTCAAGTATTTGCTCGAGATGGAGGTTAAGTGTCTAGTCTTATTCTCCGAATGACCAGGACCTCATTTCTTAAGAGATTGAGTGGGTTGTAGAGTAAGTTCAAATATGTTGATGGAGAGGGAAAAATCTTATTGAAGCATTTTCAAATCAGCTTAGCTATCTGCTTCAAATTCATTTTCAATATATACATTCATGTTATAATACATATTTAAAGTGTTATTTTTGTTATGTTTATTGCCGTTCTGAATAATACATTACGATGTCACGAAAATTGATTCTATTTTGTCATTGAAATTTCATCAGGATTAAGCTTTTTGTACTGTTATATAATATGTATTTAGAAATCCAGAAATGAACACATATTTTGTTTGGAATAGATCGTACAGGAAGGCAAAAAAATAAAAAATGAAAGAATTGTAACCCTTAAATTGGGAAAGCTTTAATTTCTCTCGTCAGTTATTTTAATGTGGCGGACCGGACTGAAAACGATATCAAATATAACTATTATTATTGGGTATATTGTGTAATTCGTCACACATTTTTAAAGTTATTTCTACTCGTTTGTTTTCTTCTGTTTTTTAGTAGTTAATAAAATAAACCAATTGATGTATCCTATAGGATAAATTGCCACTTTCGGGGTTAAGTCACAAATGGGAGATTGATGGGATTGGGTTGTAATTTTCGGTTTGTTGTTTACTCAGGACGGAAAACTGTAGCGGACGCTAGCAACAACTTTTTTCAGAACTTATTTTTTAGTTATCTCCATCTCACTATACGTATATAATCGTTTATCTTGAATTCTCAAAATTTATAAAAAATTAATCGGATAGAATCTAAAGTTAAAGTTTAATGAGGTGATAAAAAAACTGCAATGATAATATTGTCTAATTTTCATTTCTGTATGAACCAAAAACATAATATATATTATTTATGACTCACTTTTTGAGTTATAAAAATAGATAAAACACTGCAATATTTACAAATAGCCCAAAAATGAGAATTATACTAAACTTGAATTTCATAATTCTCAAAAATCCTCGAAATTTTTAAATATAATTCTACGTCGTAGTGCTATAAGTCAAATATTTTGAAAAGTCTAAAATAAAAATTTAAGTATACTTTACGTATTATTGTAGCACAGTATAGAACTATATAAATTGTACGTATGTTTAAAAATAATTGTTCTTAGTATTAATTTTGATTTTTAATTATTAGCAAATTATTATATTATTTAACGACACTCTGTAACAGTTATGTTAATTAGCGACGGAATTCAAATATGGGCCTCAAAGATTTCTTATTTCAGGGTTGACGTCCATTTACATTATTTAAATCAACGAGATGGCACCTTTGCTTTATTTCCTTTCCGCAGAAACCCATCTTCAGGATTTTAAGCCCTTAAAAATTCATTAACTTGCGAACAAGGACCAGAGCTAACTACTATTCAATCAGGAGCGCCTAATTAGCGAATTCTATAGATACACTTAAAATTGAGATATTTACGACTGTAATACTCTTAGAGAAAATAAAAACCGTGATCAAGAATCGAACCAAACTCGTCTAGACAATGAGCTACAGAGAATTGTTTTCTTTTTCTATGTATGGTAGAAAAAAATACAACTTATAGTGGAGAAATTAGTAAGATACGTTAACTGGACCATACAATTCGATAAACATCTAGTTTTAAGGACACATTTCTGTTAAATTAGTAACAATTACACAAGAAATATCTATTAACATCTTAATTTTTATTATTTTGTCTCAATTTGTGATCAGAAACCATTAAATTACTCGTCCTTGGCAATCGTGAAAATGGAAATTTTTAAAAAGCACTTAATCGTAAAACAAGACCACTCCTACCAAACCAGTATCCTCTTTTAATAACTGGAACGCCGGCAATGTATGTAATGTGGTTTTCTTTTTTTATATTCTCTTCTTTCTTTTTGCAACGGTCTGAAACCTTATTTTTCTTTTTCTGCATCGTTTCACCATTCCCCTTCACTTCTTAATAAAACCTTGCTCCACCTGATCTTTTGCATCATTCACTACTTACCGTCTAAACAGTTACAACAAATTTTAAACATCTCTTAGTACAAGTGTTCGATACAAAATGAAGGTGCTTCTGTTTGGAATCTTTTTAATCGTTTTGTGTGTTTCGTGTGGGGTGATGGCCACGGACGAAAACGAAGGCGAAGAAATTGTTGGTGACAGTATAATATCTGGACTTAAAGTAGTATATCGTACATATGAACAGTGTGAAAATGTTAAGCTAGGAGATTTGGTGACATGTTTGAAATTAAGAGCGTTAAAATTTGCCGATAGAATGTTACGATCAAGTTCCATTCCGTTAGTAGATGGAATAAGTATTGTGAAGTCTTATCCAGGATCCGAAGATAGAAATGGAAGAAAAATTAAATTTGAACCTTTGACGGAAATAAATGAAGAAAGTCTGCCTACTGATTTAGACGAAAGACAAGCTAAATTGGACGAATTGTTGGTTGAAAGATTTTCAAGATTCTTCAAAACTCATTCCATTCATTTCGAAATGCCAAAATTTGTTGATGAAATAAAGGAAATCGTCGCTGGTGGTGATGATAGTGATAATGATGTTATGGAAGGTGAGTAAAAATTTAAAAAAAGGTAAATTACAACTAATTCTATAAATATAAATTACCACAATATTAATTACTAATATAATTAATAATGAACTACTTACTACATTTAAAACATATATTTCTTAATTTAATTATATACTTACAAGTAATAAAAATCTAAATATATCTTCCATCATTTTAATTTTTGATTCCAGTAGTTACATATGTTTTGCTATTTTTATATCATTGTATTTATAAACGCTTTGAGATCTAAAATAATAGGCCTATTGCAAATAGGATTTATAATTGTATCAAGCAAATCATATGTTACAATTTTTGTGTTAGTCGTGTGTTTTCTGAAGATATTATTTTATTTTATTTTATTTTAATTATCTAATTTTGTTTGACGACAGACGACAATCAAGGAAACATTTTTGTTAGGTTGGTTGACACCGGGGTTTGAAACTGGAATCTCCGGAATACAATTCTCAAATTGTATTGCCCATAGCAACTCGATCGGTTTTTGGTTTTTATTTACAGACTTCATTCAATTTTCGTTTGTAATTTTAAAATAAAAATGGTTAAATTAATAATATAAGAATCATCATCATGGTAGTAATAAATAAATAAATAAATATATATATATATATATATAGTTTCTAATACATTTAAATTCTATTTTTACTTTTACTTATAAATATTTAAACATAACAGACTATCATGTCTAAAATCTCTGAGCTATACCAGAAGGCTGTGCATTTAATTTAACTGAAGTTAGGTGATTTTTTATTGACACATGAAATGAGACTGATAGTGAAATTATTTAGTGATAATTAAAATTTGACAAAGTATTTGTCTTGACTGGCCACGGAGTTTGAACACGTGATCTCCATAGTCCCTATATTTTGAGTCATTGTCTGATTTTACGTCCCTTTATTTTAATCATTTTTTTTATATTCTACTTATTTTTTACTTTTATAATTTATTTACTTATTCACTCTACTACATTTTGGGGTGGCTCACAGGTGATGCGTGCGGTGAGACGCTTCCTTATTTTTAAACCTGGCTCTCGAGATCGAGTCTCGGTCATTTAATACGGGTTTTGTGGTGGACGAAACAAGCTTTGGCAGATTTTTCTCAGCGTTTCTCCTGTTTTCCCCATTCCAAATATTTATACATACCGGTTTCATCACTTAATTCCATTTTTCATCTGCCCTCGTGGCGTTATTATTATTATTATTATTATTATTATTATTATTATTATTAGTAGTAGTAGTAGTAGTAGTAGTAGTAGTAGTATATTGACCGTATCTTAGGTATCTGATTCATGAGGACTACGGAGTAGCTGTTGGATATGAGAAGTAGGAAATTCGGTTAAGAAAATTTAATACGAAGTGAGGGAATGCGATACGCTAATCACGTGATTCCCTTCACGGTTTTCTACTAACTGGTCACAACCTTTTTAGAGTGTTAGCGTGTTTGTGAACTGTCCTGACACGAAGTGATTTATTTATACTAGGCCTATATATTATTACTTATTTTATTGTAATATGATTTTATTCAGTTTGAATTTTCTTGCATATATAAACATATAAATACACAAATATTTAATCCTGAAGTCCATTTATATTTATGCTGTTTACTAATTTAAAATTATCACAATTAGATAACGAGCAACACGTACAAATGGTCCAAATTAGAAATATATTAATTTTCAGTATAAAATATTAAATTTTTTAAAAATATGGTGGTGATGTATTGTTATGCTGATGTTTGTAGGTGAATAATTTCTGTTGGTAATATTATTTTATATTTGATGCTATAGATAATTAATGAGGTTAAAAGCAATTAATTAATTAATTGTAAAGTGACCAACCTTCAAAAAACGTTAAACTGAAAATATATAAAACTAGTATTCTAACAGTTCTATTATATGGGTGCGAAACATGGACTCTTACTTTAAGGAAGGAAAGGAGATTACAAGTATTTGAGAATAAAGTACTTAGGAAAATTTTTGGACCAAAGAGAGATGAACAGACAGGTGAATGGAGAAGACTACATAACAATGAACTACATGGTCTTTATAGGAAGACAGTTATAATAAAGACAGTTAGGTCTCGTAGACTGCGATGGGCAGGACATGTTGCGCGTATGGGGAATGAAAGACTTGCATGGAAGCTTCTTGTAGGAAAGCCAGAGGGAAAACGCCCAGTTGGTAGACTAAGAATGAGGTGGGAGAATAACATTAACTATGATTTGAGGGGAAGTAGATTATACAGGGAATGATTGGAAAGCATTAGGTCAGGATAGGGATGTATGGAGAGCTTATGTCCGCGCAGCCATGAACCTATGGGTTCGATAGTGCCAGTGAGTAAGTAAGTACAGTGACCAACATTCACTGAATAATTTCTGACAATTCATTATAAAATAATTTAAATTCAAGCATGGTCTAAATTTATCCTTTGAATACATAACAAAATTGCATAATATTTGTATTTAAAAAAAATTATATAAATGTTTATATTTGAGAATGGTTGACCAGATGATGATTGATTATTTCAAAAAAAATTCTTTATAATATCTCAGAAACCATGTTATCACAATCCACAGGACATGCTACATATCTACTGCATAAATTACTCATTATTCTGTAGATTCTAATAGGCCTACAGTAAATAATCGCAAACCAGCTTTTCCATATACATATATATTTAACCAACGCATATAACTTGTTCTGTTTGATACCATAGGAAAAAAATCTGGAATGGTTATTCATAAAATATATACTTACATAAGATTTTTTATTGATCATTTTCTTTATGGATTAGCCATCTGACCACTTCTTCATTTTCTTCTTCTTCACTTCACGGGCTAGGCAAAAATTGCCTGTTCCGCCTCACAGTTGTTCTATCCATCTTTTCACTGGTCATCCTATATTTCTTGAACCTCTTGGCTTGTAGTTGAATGCTGCTCTTGGTAAACTTTTTACATTCATTCTTTCTGCACGTGTAAACCATTTCTCTCTATATTCTTTGATTTTCTCATTCAATGGATATATATTTAACTCTGTTCTTTTATTTTCCTGTTTACATTGAGCAGTGTCACGAAATCTGTGAATGTTTGGTTGTGTAAGTGTAATTAATTGAATCATAAATCGATAGTTACAATCGATTTATCCCGGCAGACGCGGTAGATTTAAACGCCTAATGTAAACTTGTACCTGCAGCAGAAAAAGGGTAAGTTTCCGGATAAAGGTTCTTATTCAAATCGTTATCTACTCATCCCCTCTACAAGCCCTAGAAGTTTAAAACGGGAATTTCGAACATCCTTTATATATATGGGAGCACGCCCCAGTAGCACAATTGATTAAGGCAATACGCTACACCCCGAAAAGTCCTGGTAGGATCAGGTTTTTTAAAGTGACCCAAACTTTCTGGTGGCTCATTGACCTTTGGGATCGAATCAGCTCTTTAGAAATGAGTATGAGATGTTTATTCTGGAGGAAATTCGACCGTCATACAGGGCCAACAACCTGGCTGGCAACTTGCTGGGTGTTGTCTACGATGATGGGAGACTTAACCTCCAACTTCTCCAAGATACTCCCAAGGCCTGTAGTGGAATCACTAAATATATGTATATGTTGACTGAGTGTTTTGATTTTTGAGGTTCAACCCTGTGGTCTCGGACTAGCGCGCTGTCTCGTAAGCAATGAGCCCCTGTCGAGTCAAGTTTCCTGGTGGATGTTTTTTCGGGGGTTTTCCTCACCTGTAAGATACATTTCTGGAAAATTCAAGACCAAAACAGTCTTCGAACATCATCTTGCCATCAAAATCATCTTTATCATTTCGCCATGTTTTAGTACGGATGTGTGTGCTAATGTACAAAGGCTCTCAACAGACCGAGCACCAAAAAAGCTGCTTACAGCAAGTTTTATGGGAAATAGACGAGTTGGAAGACCGAAGAAACCATGGGAGGATGGTATTAAGGAAGATGCTGCAAACCTACTTACGTGTCGCAAGTGGAGGCTTGCTGCGCAAAATTGAAATGATTGGAGGCGGATGTTAAGGGGGGTCAAAGCTCGAATTTGAGCCAATCAGCCATTGGATGGATGGTGTTTTAATTATGTGTTTCGTCTTTGTCTCGGAGGAGGCCTGTGACATTGAGCGCATCACTTATTCGGGGAGGTCCTCCATATATTTGTGTATGTGTGTGATCGACTGTATAAAATCCCTCTCCGATCAGTCGTGCCAATATAAGGCCCGGGTGGCGTGTGGCACGTAAACAGTACCTATAAGATGAGAGGTTAAACTGAGTTAATGGAATGAAATTTAAAATTATATATTTTGAACGGTGCACAGCTATCGAATCAACCGGTTGAAAATATGCCGGTACTTGGAAGCACTAGGGAGTTAATGACAGTGCCAAACAATACCAATCATTGAAAATAAAAACAGATAAAATTAATTTATTTGTGCCTTACGTCTTTATGGAAGACTGCAGTGATTTATTTTTACTCTCACATTTTGTTACGACTTACACCATCTACGGGATTTAAAAAAAATCCTCAGGCGGTAGGAAGTAATACAATTTGAACCACACACTATAATTTCACAGCGGCGGGCCTCCTAAAACTCTGTCAGGATGCCATGGTCTCTGCCGAAATCGCCACAGAACATCTCAAGATAATAGAGCCAATCAAAATCAGAGCTGAAGCTTAAAAAGTCCTCTTTATACCGCCAAAATTCGGGCCGCCGGAGATGAAGTCAGGGAGTCCATTATCCACTCAAGAGCAATGAAGAATTATTTTATATCTCAACATAAAAATAACTCATGAACACGATAGATGTTTCAAGTAAACAACGTAAATTAATAACTTTATAAAGAAATGAAGATATAAAAGAACAAAAAAGTAAGAGTAGGTTAATTATTATACATGCACATGAAGTTATAGAAACCGTTACACTTTTATAACCATGTTTACAAACTATGAAACATAATTTCACACTTTATAGAACATTCCTGTTTACAGTTGTTCTTATTGCACGCGAATTTACAATACGTTCTTGTAATGACAAATTACCATATAGTTTAGAGTTTTTTTTTTTTTTTACTCCTGGCGCGACAGGCCTAGAAGGCCCTTAGCCTACCAACCGGCTGCTGGCCTCACATCCACATGTTTTAATCACAGATGTAGATGATCATTCAGCCAGTGTAGAGGCGACATTTGGTCAGCATGTCGAATCCCCCAGCCGTTATAGCTGGTTTTCTCAATCTGGAGCCGCTGCTTATTGTAGCTACCCAAATGCCTAACGATGCTGGGTGGGCACCGGCCCCATACTGGCCGAAATACCGTGATAAAATTTCTTCCCCCATGGAGACTCGAACCAGCGCAACGTATAATTCATTATCACTTATGGCAGATGCCAGTAAAATAGGTTTGGGAATAGTTCAAGGCAAAGCTAAGGATATGATAAGTAACAAAACAAAAGAAGGAAAGAAACCTTACTTACTTTTGAGGACCTCTCCACTTTTCAGCGGTTACCCTGTATTCCCATTCGCCATTCTTGCCGATCACGCCATTCATCCTCCTCCAGACCTCGGTCGTTCATCAATCTATGGATCTCTCCTCTCCAAGTTGTTCTTGGCCTGCCCCGTTTCCTTCTACCAGAAGGCGACCATTCCAAAAGAGTTTTGGGCCACCTATCATCCTCCATTCTCCTGACATGGCCATACCACTGAAGAGCTCGTCTTTCGATCCTTTCCACCACTGTCTCCTCCATATCCATCATCTGCCTCACTTCTTCATTTCTTATTTTTTCCAACCTGGACACCCTGGCATTACGTCTTATTCCATCCATCTCCACTGCCAAGATGTTAGTTTTTTGTCCCTCTACCAAAGTCCATCCCTCAGCACCATAAGTCATTATGCTTTCCACAACAGACTTCAAAATCCTCTTCTTCGTGTGGTTTGACATGGTCCTACTCCACAGTACTCCATTCAACATTTTTATGGATCTTCGTGCTTGTACTAACCTGCTATCTACTTCAGGTTTACAACTCCCTGATTCATCAATAAGTGATCCCAAATATTTAAATTTTTTAACAGCTCTAATAATTCCTTGGGATAGGGATATATCTCATCCACTTCCACCTACTACAAGATATTCAGTTTTTTCCATGTTTACTCTTAATCCTCCTATTTCAAAAGCATTTAGAAGTTTTCTCATCATGCATTTCACATCGTCACGACTCTGAGCTATCAACACTTGATCGTCTGCAAATAATAAGGAATGTACTGTGCCACCTTGGACTGGTACTCCCATGCCTCCACAATATCGATTCCACTGCTCCAATATATGCTGTACAGTGTATAAATATAAAATGTTATGGATTTGAGAAGATCTCTAGTTATGTGTGCCTAAGATCCGTATTGAAATTCTAGGAATATAATATTGAGGACATTTACAGAAGAATACAAAATGCTGATAAAACATATTTGCCAAAAGTGTGTATATATATATATATATATATATATATATATATATATATAGGGAATGATAGGAAAATATTCGCCCAGGATAGGAAAGTATGGAGACCTTATGTCCGTGCGGGAATGAAACTCAGAGTATGGTTTTTGTCAGTGAGTTAGTTAGGGTCCAGTAATCATTACTTATAGTAATAATTGAAAATGAATCAAGTTTCCTAGCTAAGCAGGCCAAACTAATTTTGTAATACCAGTTGAGTTTTAGTTCTCGTCCAACCTGATTACAGTTTATTTAAAACAGGTCAACATTAATTGAAGGGTACAGGGGAAAAAACCAGATAAGTCACTTTTTTTTCTTGAATCCTAGAAAACGTACCAGTACTTATACATACTTCCTTATGTGGATGCCAACCTTTGGAGGTACATAAACCCATAACTGAACTGCATATTTTATAGTTTCGTACCTATAAATGATAGTGCTTTCCATGGATAATCTAATAAACCTCAAACTACACTTTAACAAAATTAGTGACAAATACTTACTTATTTGGGTACTTATAAAAAATACATCTTACACATTCTAACTACTGAAATTAAATTTTCAAGATCCGTAAAAGTATGTACACGCATGGGTAGATTACATAATGAATCAATAAGAAATGAACTGGAGATATTTTCAATACTCGACAAACTAGAAGAGCACAAACACCGATGGAAAGAACATTTAGACAGAATGGGCAATATAAGATTACCCAAAACGATCAACACCTACAAACCGCATGGAAAAAGATCTTTGGGACGGCCAAGGAAATGATGGACTTGAGATCGGAACAGGTCGCATTGACCTAATCCTGGAAAGGAAGAAGAAGAACAAGAAGAAGAAGAAGAAGTGACAAGTGGCTTGCCTAGTTCTTTTCCTGTACCCTTCAATTGAAGTATTGAAGTGTGATTGATGTAAAAATTGATATAGGCTATAAAAGTTTTATAATAAAATCTTATTAGGCTTCATGTTTAACTTGAAACTTCGTTATTTTATTATTTTTAAGGTCAGTTTATAATTTAGGCTCAGCTGCTCGTTTTTATTTTAAGATACCAGTACATTAACCAGCGAGCAGCCAGTCTTGAAGATTTAATTACCCGTATGCTGTTTGTAACTCATTTTCAAGTAAATGCCATTTTCGTAACACAAAAATGGAATTTCATTTCTAGCAAATAAATTATTTAATTTAATCCTGAAAACGATTATTTCAATTCAGTAATCTTCGTCTTCATTTAATATTATCGATTCCTACTGGAAGATCAGCTGATTAAAGTTGCATGAACAATTGCACCAGCTATAATGTTAAGTGTATTTGAAATTTCTTCATTAGGGCTAAGTGTTAAAGCCTGTTCCATTTTCACTTGAACTCTGTTGTATCTCTTCCTAGGACGTCCTACATCTCTTTTGCCTTTAGGATGATATTCACATCCATCTGACTGTTCATTGCGGGAAAATGTAGTAATTCAAATTCCTTAAAGTAAATCAATTATCAGTACATTGGGTAAGGAATTTTAAATAAAACTCCATGGCGCAATATGTATAGAAAGCCCTTGGCCTACCAGCTGGTTGCTGGCCTCTCATTCGCTTGTATTAATCAGAGGTGGATGTTCCACTATCCAGATAGCGGTGACATGTGGTCAGCAGGTCTAGTTCCCCAGCCGTTATAGCTAATTTTCTCAATTTGGACCTCTACTTATTGTAGCTACCCAAATTCCTCAGGTTGCTGGTGGGGACAGATCCCATCCTGGCGTAAATTCTATAACAAAATTAATACTCCCATGAGAACTGGAATCAGCACAAAATCCCGTAGCTCTGCACTAATGCATCGTGCCTTAGACCGCTCGACTATGGTGTGGGACAGTGGAGGGATTCCCTCCTTCCAAACTCGAGAACTATTCATTTGTGTTCTAACCTAATAAAAAGTGTCACCTCTTCCACCTTCACGAAGTCTTTGTCCGCGGAGATAGGCCTGCAAATTTGTGCCCTGGATGGTGGGTGATTCATCTGTTCCTCAGACAGTAATGATCTTCTATGATTCCCACGTTATTCCTGCGTCCGTTGTAGTTGTGACATGTATTCCTGTCCAGGTATCTCAATATATTCTGAGACACTAGATCCCTGGCCGAACCTCGCTACCCATGTACATTATGACAAAATGCCTACTCTGTGTACAATTCACCGAATGAGTTGTCTAATAGAGACAAAGGCATTATCTTTGGTTATACATCAGGCATTATTGATTAAATTCAATACAATCACAAATTAGACTTTTACATTTAAACATAAACTTTCATCTTGAATTTCAATATAAAAAGGGCAATTAAAATACCATTTAAAACGTATAACAGTAGTGATTAAAATTTATCTTAAGTGATTAATTAATGAATGAGATTTTTTTTTCGAATAGAGATGTTATTTAATAATTTAGTTTTCAGTAATCGTAAATTATAATTCAACGTTCAAATGAATTGTATTCATAATATTACAAAACATACAGTCATAATTAATATAATAGATGAGTATAATTCGCGTGTTTGAACCAAAATGTCTTACATGCATTGCTTTTTATCATAGCAGCAATTTTCGAAGAAGAATGCTTGATAAATTTCAGATTATCAGATTTTAAGAAGCTGTAGTCATGTATTTATAGAATATATGTAGACATTTATTAGTGAATGTTATTTAAGATATATTGTATACATATATTTTGTAGGCCACGGTGGTCTAGTGGTTATGTTCCTTGCCTCTAGTCCCGAGGATCGCGGGTTTCGTCCCGGCCGGGGGTTCATGAATTTTTAGAATGGAAAAATCTGGACAAGTCCTCCGGGAGGGATTTAAAGTTGTAGGTCCGAGTCTAAAGATTTTTGGGCTCGTAAAATAATTCCAGCCTAAATTAGTGCCTCTGAGCAAAATTTAATCGGCCTCACCATCTAAGTAATACCTTAGTCACTACTAGACGTCCCATTGTGGCGATGTGTTGACCATACGTCACTCACAGATATCTGTTTGGAAATAAATGTAACTACATTAGCTTGGTCAAGAAACTCTCACTAGGGAGCACCCATGTATCCAATAAGAAGGTATGAGATGTATAAATAAATGTAGCCTATATCCATCCATCCATAGTAATTCTGCCCGAAGGCAGGTCTTTCACTGCAATCATAGCATTTTCATGCTATGCGTGCAGCTTTACTAGGGAATTGTATGTGTGGTAGCTTTCCGTAGCTTTCCACGTAGCACATATATATATATATAATTATGCTCAATGTAAAAATTTAATTATAACATCGATAAAGCGTCACTGCTATAAAGTAAAAATATTATCTTTAATTTTCTTACTTGTTATAGTCAGCTACTAGGTGGCAGTGAAGACCGAGTTCTCGCGACATCTAGAAATAATGGATAATGTATATATATCCACCGCTGTGGTCTCGAGGTAGCGTGCTCCTTGTCACGCAGCGGGCCTGAGTTCGATCCCCGGTCGGGGCAGTTTTTCTGGGTGGGGGTTTTATCGGGGTTTTTCCTCACCTGTAAGACAAATGTCAGGAAAACTTTAAGGCCTAAACGGTCCCCGAAATCATATGGCCATCATCATCATCATTTTCATCATTATCATCTTTCACCGGTGTGGAAAGCAACGGGAAGCTACCACACCTACAATTCCCTAGTAAAGCTGCAAGCTTAGCATGAAAATGCTATGATTGCAGTGAAGGATCTGCCTTCGGAGAGAATTACTATGGATATATATATATATATATATATATATAAGAAAAGATAAGTGTTTGAATTGGATTCGCCTGGTGGTGTAATGGATAACACGCTGGGGTACCGACCCGGAGTTCCGGGTTCGAATCCCGTCCAGGCATTTATTTTTCTTATCATGTTATATATATATATATATATATATATTTGTATTGGAAGTAGTATCTGCTAGATTTTATTGTAAACATATACATTCTTCTTCTTCTTCTTCCTTTCATGTGATAGACCTAGTGGTCTGTAATGGTCTCAATCCAAAGTTTCAAGGGCCTGTCCAAAGATCTCTTGCCTGGTGGCTGGTAATTTAAGATTTGATGTGGTATTATTGTTCTGCTCATTCTTCTTACGTGAGATTTCCAGTTGTTTCTGTATTTTTGCGCATATTCCATGACTGATTCTATTTGTAATTCTTTGAGAATATCAGAATTCCTTTTATGATCTGTTCTTGAGTAACCCGCAGTTACGTCTCATTAATTTCATTTCTGCCGCAGTTATTGTTCGTATATTTCTTCTTTAGAAAACCAACTTTTAAAATATATTGTACAAATTATTTTCTTCTAGGAATTCTTTGCTGAGCACGAGTATTCTTTGCTTCTGGGAGTGCTATAAATTAATTTATTATGTATTGTCAGTACTATCAATACTTTCTAGAAATATTTTAATTTAATTTTAATTTAAATGTATCGGTCCTTGGTAAAGACAACTAATGTGGCGTACTGTTGTATAATTTGAACAATTTAAAGAATTTTTGCAATTAATTCTTTATAACATTTTATTAAAATATCAGCAAAAAGTGTACATTTGAAGTAATCATAAGAAACACAAAATGCTATTTTTAAACTTTTATTATTAATATTTTATTTAATGACGCTTTTTAAAAACTCAGATCAATAACCTTGCAATTCAATTCTGTCTGTGAAACATCGAAATATTTTCCTGTCAGGTCTCTTATTTCAAGTTTGAGGCCTTTTTCTTTATGAATTATAAATGTACTTTCAAAGGACTTCGTACTCATGACTTTTACGCCCATAAAATCCATCCAATAGACCCTAGCCGGATTTCAATCCGCGAACCACGAGGGTAACCACTAGTATCCAAGATTGACATGAAACTTTTGAAAGACTTCAGGAAACAGCAAGTGTTACACACACGTTTTTTGGTGTAAAACTATTGGAATATATTAAATATTATCTCATTCTGTATCTAGTGTTTAGGCTCAATCTAGTTTCATTAAATTATATTGTAAACCGGTTTAAGATGCTAAATTACATTGCTTGTCCTAAATTATATATTTTGGAGAGGCGTAACACTCTTTGAATGTATGAAGTATCAATTGCTAGACCCGGATATTGAAAGCAAGTATAACTTGATTGCTAGGCTCCTACTTCTCTTATTATAATTTACTTCTGAAAGTATATGAAGGCACATTTTAAAATTATTGACCTGAATGAATTACTATTAATTACATTCTTTAACATGTCTGGCATTCGTATTACCATAATGAGGATATACAACTTTATAATTAAAACCATTCGTAGTAGGCTAATCTTGAACTTGAGCTTCAATCATCATCTTCTCCAGCCAGACTATCTCACATCTGTTATTTGAGTGACCCGCATTTGATTCCAAAATACATGGATTGATTAAAAAATTAGGTTATTTGCCATAATAGATTTCAACTGCCTTTGTCAAATATTTTATGTAAGAAGTGTTGCTATAGAAAGCTGTGTGGCTTTATCCACCATATTTAAGAGATTTTGAGTTAGTTTTTTTTGTTTGTTAATTAATTAATTTATTTGTTCATATTACGTTATTATGTAACGCTAGAAATTAACCATACTCTAAATTACCTAAATAAGTAATTGTATTGTAACTAAAACCCTAACATACCGGATGGTGAAATAGGGTTCGTATTATTGGAGATTCAATAAATATAAATAAATAAAAATCATCATTCTTCGAAACTTTCCACGCTTATTAATCACTCACATAAAAATAATTCTACGAGATCGTGATTTTAATTTTCGTTGCAGGACACTTATTGTTATGAGGCATTAATAATGTATAATTAGATCAAATGAATCTCACTTAACACATATATACAAATTGTATAATAGAAAACCCCTAATGTAGTTCTTCCCTCATGATTTGTTTCCCACCAGAAAATTTATCTATCCATAATATGATCAGAGACATGAATATTTAATAACGCCACATTAGGACCAGCAGCATTAACCATCATACTGGATGTTGAAGCGAAGAGTGACCTGCTGAAGATGGAACGGATGTTCTGAAAGGCCTACAGGCATAAAGATTACATATTTTATAAGTTGAGGACGACGAATTTTACCTAAGAAGGTATATTTTAACTTATTTTATTTTATGACTCTCCACCTCAACGGTTTTAACAATGAATTTTATTAGTATTGACTTATCTATCTCTTGATACAATGAAGTCATATGTTATTTATTAATTATTATTTTATCCGAAAATTGAAAATTATGTTAGTAAAATTCTAACTTATAGTTTCTTATATCTCTTTTCCTTTAATATAATTTCTTCTTTTTTAAGTACTTTTACATACATTATATCTCTCAGATCTTAATGGGACACGATATAGGCCTACATACATTTTAACCATACATGGACAAGGGAATCTCTCAGATGAGAAATCAAATGAATGAGGAGCCACTTCCAAAACAACACGAAAAATAACATTGAAGCCACTTAACATCCATACATTTTAACCATACATGGACAAGGGAATCTCTCAGATGAGAAATCAAATGAATGAGGAGCCACTTCCAAAACAACACGAAAAATAACATTGAAGCCACTTAACATTCACTCACCAGATCTATACTAAACAGAGCTAATATGATACAGATGCTGTTGATTGAATTCGCCGGATTTTTGGTAGCAACGTTACCCATAGGCCACGGTGGAGGACTCATACTCAACTGAAATATGCAAATTATATCTCTAACAAAATTCCCGGGTCTACGTTTGTTCCCTTGAGATTGGATAGCAGCAGAAATAGCTTCGCTAATTCTAGGAAACGATCATTCTTCAATGCTCTCTAGTTGCGTATGTTATTTTAACCCTTAAATTCGTAATGTATCCTTTTGGATACATCAGTTGGTTCAATTAATTTAATATTTTAAATAAATCAGAATAAACGAACAAAAATAAACCACTTAAATGTGTGTCTAATTATATAATATACCTAATAATAACAGTTATACAAGATTCAGTTTTCACTGCGGTCCGCCATATTCAAATAACTGATAGAAGAAATTTGTGTTTTGCCAATTTAAGGGTTAATTTCCTATTGTTACCCGAAAACTTGAAATTATCTTCCTGAAATACTACTTTATAATTTACACTTACACCTGTAATCTTTATTAACTCACAATCAGAATGTTATGTTCTTCAATTGCAATTTATTTATCTTTTTACTATATATAATATGTAGACTATGTAAGGTGTCGCTCCGAATATCGGTTTTTGTTAAATATGGAGCTTATCATAAAAAAATTTAATTTTTTATGTTTGTTCGACTTCATTTTTAACCCACTTCTAAAGTTCGGGCACCTAGAAGGCGGAGTTACGTTACCCCGATAATATGATGGGTGATAAATGGTAATGAAGCGCCACGAGAGTTCTTAACCTAAACTTAACCTAAATTCCAGACCATAAGCAACCACAGGAATAATTTCCTTTAAGGAAAAATCCCTATGGTTTGACTGGGAATCGAACCCGGGACCTCATGAGACGCTTACCACTAGCTCATGATTGTTGGACTTCATAATATATTGTAATTTCTATAGATAGACCTATACATTTTAAAATATAAAATATATAATTATTGTAGATATATTTAATATACGATTTTTTATAAATTCAAATGCAATAACTGTCCCATAAAATACGTATGGCTTCTCTCTGGTTAGGAATAGTATACTTATAATACGGTATTCAAAAGAAAGTGTCGCTAGAGTGTAAATTTGGGATAGTGAAATGAAAGTATCACTATTATTGATATAGGCCTATATATGAATAGTATATACGAGAGGTGGACACCTTAAGACTTAAAGTGCAGCAACGGTAGCACAAATCCGTTCAGTACACAGTAAATCGATCGATATTCAGACTCATATCGAGTAGTGACACAGCGATATCCATCTACGGTATTTATACATAAATAAAGACCTCTCTCAACATTCCAAATTTTAACTTGTATCATCAACAGACCATCGGTATAATTGAAACGAAGCGTCGCTAATTTGATCCGCACATTGTGTCAATTGATTCGTTGCATTTTTGAAAATTATACGTTTTGTAACACATTTTAATTTATTTTACTATTTTGCCATTTAAGTTGTAAGTTTATAATATAATCATACAAAATTCAGCAAATGTTAAACCTGACGATAACATTTTATTGCACGATATAGCCTATATACCTCTGTTAATTTCATTTTTTTTTCGTGGGATATTAATTGAAAAATATAAGTAAATAATTTTTCTTCTTCTTCTTCTTCTTCTTCTTTCCAAGTATTAGGCCAAGGCCTGTTACGATCCTATAGAAAATTTTCCCTCCAGCGTTTCATAGGACGGCTCAGAGATCTTCGTCCTCTTCTTCTTCTTCACTTCCTGGTTTAGGCAAGAGTTGCCTGTTCCGAGTCCGTCCGAGTTTCCATTGTGAAGAATACGAGTAATATGTTTTCCTCTGTTCGCGGTACCAACGCCATGCAGAGTAGACCATTGGTGGGGCTGCCACCTCGAAGCTTTAGGTCCAGCTTCTGGATGTACTAACCCCATCTAGAGGGTTGCCTCTTCCGCCAGATCCGCCGTGATGAAGGACTCTTTCTGCGCCGAATCTGCCGTTGAGGTCTTCACCGTAACCCTGGCTAGGGGCCCTTACAGAGTACTATCAGTCGGAGCCAACTGAACCCTGGTTTTTTTACGAGGTTGTTACTCCTCCCCCTCCTCCTTTCTCATCCGGGCTTGGGACCGGCCATGGCGGAGTTCTCTTGGTATATAATTATAAACAGCTTTGGGGATCCGATTTGAACTCATTATTTCAAGATGGTGTTTCAATTTAGTTGGTACTGTTTAATATATTCCAAAATTGGCTTAGTCTTCAATTCTTTTAAGATATCGGTGTTCCTTTTCCGATATCATCTGGTGTAACCCGCTGTTCTGCGCATGAATCTCATTTCACAAGCCGTTATTCTGCTTTAATGTTGACTTTTTAGTGTCCATGCTTCACTACCATAGGTCAACACTGGTCTAGCCAAAGTGTTATATAAACGTAAGCTGGTGCTTTTTTGTACAAGGGATGGTTTCATAACTTGATTAATAATTCCTAAACTTTTATTGTAACTAGTATTTTTTTCAGGGATATCCTTTTCATCCCAGATAGAGAGATAATATCGAATATATTTAAATTGATTGGATCTCTCTAAAATTTTATTATGGAGACAGATTTTACTTTGTATGGGGTCCTTCCCATAAAATGCCATAATTTTAGTTTTGTTAATTGATAAGTTTTCTCGTAAAGTAAAGAACGTAAGAGAAAAAAATTGAATATTTTCTCGCCATCTTAATATTTTATTACATATCAATAAACTATTTACTTACCAATGTATTTTATTTGCAGGTCGTAAGAAGAAAAATAACATGGGTGGTATCTTACTACTCGGAGGACTTATGAAGGGTGGTATGATCGCTCTGGGTATGAAAGCATTAGCACTTCTCGCTGGAAAAGCTCTCATAATTGCTAAAATTGCCCTTGTCCTCGCAGCCATCATCGGAATATCCAAGATAGCAGGAGATAACCATAAAGAGAATACAACTTACGAAATCGTCAAACATCCACATGTCTCGCATGCACATACCCATTCAAGCAGCTACCTCGACGGTGGTCATGGCCATTATGAATCCAGTGGTCATGGTCACGAACATTACAAGAGAAGTCTAGAACTTCCTGAAGCTGCAATGTATCCACATCTATTGGCGTACAGAGGCCATCTTCAGCAACAAAATACTAATGAACAATGATCCTTACTAGTTCGTCTATTATTGTACATAATTTGATACTAGTTTAGTACGGGAAAGCGAAGTTCACATTATTTTCGTTTAGTAGTCATTTTCATAAACCACTTCTAGCAAATTAGTTTAATAACTATTTATTAACATTTATAATCTATTCGAATGACATTGTTTAGGTTGATTAAATTTATAACTAACTAGAAGAATGGTACTATGCTGCTAGTTGCTGCACAGCATCTAGGTAGCACAGGAATTCCATCATCATTTAAACGAAAAATATTGTAGAACTTGCAATTTCCGTTTCTTCAGTATATCATTTCATAACAAAATTACATAACAATATTTAATTAATTTATTGGCTTTAAATTACATTTAATCAGAAAATGTTTAATAGTAGGCCTATTTTATTAATGACGATATGCAAGTAGATATGGATACTTCGCTGTAAAGTATTATACAATATTTATTTATTTAATAATGGAAATAGAGCTAATCAAATTGATTATTTAAAATATTATACAATATTTATTTACTTAATAGCCTAATAGAAATAGAGCTTATCAAATTCGCTTTAAAGGATTATAATATATTTATTTATTTAATAATATAAATATAGCTCATCAAATTCATGATTTATAATAAGGATATTTTCAGTTACAATTTTATCTTTCCAGTATTTTAAAATATAATTACATAAGAGACAAAAATATACAATTTACATAATATTGCATTATTTATGTTAGAATATACTTAACTTGCTTAGTGACTATTGACAACCAGAAGACTTTTTATTTTTCCCACAAATAATATTTACAATACAGGCATACAGACATGTTTATTAAAATATAAATTATAGATATTTTATATTATTAATTTTTTTATAATTTTGTATTGAATGCATTTTCCCATTATGAATGTGTATAACTTTACAGATGCTTAGATATAGATTTAAGTTAAGTTTAATATATCGTTATGTTGATTATTGTGATAATATTATATAATAGGACACAATTTGTATATTAATCTGAATTTCATGACTGCTGACAGACAACACAGAATGACATCATTACTGACATGGACGAAAGTGACGACTTGCTGTTAACTTGTTATATATTGCACGGAATTCTAATTTTCTGGCAAAAATAAGAACCGAAAAAATTAACAATTAGCTTGTTTATGTAGTCGTACTAACACTAATAACAATAAAATATGACTTTATTTCTAATAAACATTTCTTTACGGATTTAGACCTAATATCACAATATTCATAAAAAAAATTCTGTACCTTTATAAATTAATTTAAATTTCTTCATCATTTTAATGTGTTCTGAGAAGAACTTGAAGTTGTATAAAATAGTGTCTTGCCAATAAGATAACATTCATTTTTAAATAATTCCCTTCAAATAATACAATGTCATTTCTAAGTTTCAAACTAATATGCTGTATATGTATAACTAACTAACTAACTAACTAACTAACTCACTGGAACTATCGAACCCATAGGTTCATGGCCGCTCGGACATAACCAGTCCATTAATCCCTATCCTGTGTTAATGTTTTTCAATCACTCCCTATATAAATACGTTATAGGCCTATATATATATATATATATATATATATGCAGTATATCAGAATACTACTATTGGATCAAGACATTTATCCTTTCTAAATAACTCATTGATATAATTTCTCTTCACTAGCTTCAGTTAAGACCGGATGATTTATTTGATATAAATGAATACATAAATTATTATATTTTACTTTAATATAGTATACTATTACTAAAGTATGACTTTTTCTCATTTAAAATTCATTATATAATTTATGAACTATTTGACATACCGTACATACAATAAAGACTAATAACGTAATACGTTAAGACGAACATGTTGACATTTTCATGACCGAGACACCAATCTTGTTCTTACTTTCATTACCAAAGATACATTGTTTTTTTAGATATACGTAATTTATCTTCATAGTTGATGGACTTGAGATAATATTATACAAGTCTGGAAAATAATTTTTATTGAGAAATTATAAAAATCCGTTATAATACATTATTGA
This sequence comes from Diploptera punctata, assembly GCA_030220185.1. Lineage (NCBI taxonomy): Eukaryota > Metazoa > Arthropoda > Insecta > Blattodea > Blaberidae > Diploptera > Diploptera punctata. The sequence goes on along the minus strand of JASPKZ010009377.1, from coordinate 1,566,149 downwards.
TTGCTGTAAGGAATACATATATATTAAATCACTCATTTTCAGTACATTTATAACTGCACAAAAAATCAACTTCTAATATTCACATATATATATATATAAATTACATATTTTGAGTATTTAGCAGTCATTTTTCTGACATGTGAATATTAGAAGTTGATTTTTTTGTTCAGTTATAAATGTTCTGAAAATGAGTGATTTAATATACGAGTATATAATTAACTCAGGTCCTCCAATTAAGAACTATTTTTGTATTTATATTTTTTATTTATTTAATGTAATAAATTTGCACTTCATTTTAATATTTATGAGAATAAAAATTTGTTGAAAATAAATATACATTTTTTAAAGTAAAATTGAAATATTAATTATTTCAGTTTTAGCATGTATGTTTGTAAATAACATTTTCAAACTAAAAACCACAATTATGTTTTATTCAGAAATTGTTTACGATCGTTCCATAGTAACTCACGTAATAAATTTCCTTAAACATATATATATATAAATTATTTATTATCATTATTATTATTATTATTATTATATTATTATTATTATTATCATCATCATCATCATTATCATTATTAAGCTATCAGACAAGATAAAGTGAATGATTTTTTTCTCTCAAGAAAAACAAATGATACAAACGCAAAACTCTGGTTAGAGAGTAATAGGTTTTGTCATTTAATTAGAAATAAAATCAATTATTACCGATGGTAACTCATGTTACATTTGAAAGAAACAGATTTCACAAAGAATAAAGAAAATGCAGTTTTCTGCTTTATTACAAATTTTAATACAGTTAAATTTATATACATGAAATTATAACATATTAGATGTATATTGACGTTTACAAAGACATTTTAAACCTACATAATATAATTATTTTGTTTTGTATTGTAAGCCTATGTTTTCTCTTTACAGAGATTTAGGCACTCTCCCCTTACAGGGAATAATTTGAACCATACTAATTTAGTTAGACTTGTTTTCATATAGATGTCATTTTGAGTGGTACATGGTCAGCGTTCCGCCTCATACTGACATCTAGGAAACCAAGGTAGTACTAGGACGGGAAAATTCGGTAAATTTTGCTTAGAGGCCTTTTCATTCAGGGTTAAGGATTTTTTACGAGCCTGAAAATCTTCAGACTCGGGACCCACGGCTTAAAGTCCCTCCCGGAGGATTTGCTCCTTGGATTTTTCCGTCCTAAAAAATCCATCGACCCCGGCCGGGTTTGAACCCGCGACCCTTGGGACCAGAGGCAAGGAGCATAACCACTAGTCCACAATAACAATAATTTGGTACTCGTGTTACATTGGATTGTAACTAATGATACACTGCCATAGTGCATTATAAAGAATTACAAGAATTGTAACACCTTTTTTTACTTCCCTTCAGTAATTACATTGTCGTAAAGAAGGTTTATTTTAGAATCTACATCATGCTCTAGATTGATCTAGTCTTCAAACTTCAATACTTTATTTTCTTCTCTGCTTCCTTTTATTTTTCTACGTTCTTTGATGATGTGATATAGCATATTAATTCACCATTATGAAATGACAATGTTGATGATATGTTGACATTTCTTTACCATAAACTAAAATATTTTACTTTTTACTTCTCCGAAGAAAACCTAAAAAAACTACACTAAACAAGCGCGACAGACCTAGAAGATGCTTGACTTACCATCCGGCTGCTACATGTGTTAATCACAGAGGTAGACGCTCATCTTGCTATTATAGGGATGACATGTGGTCAACATGTCGGATCCCCAGTCGTTATATCTGATTTTCTCAACCTGGAGCCGCTACTTATTGTAGCTACCCAAATTCCTCACGATGCTGGGTATGAATCGGTCCCATATTGGTCGAAATTCCAAGAGAAAATTTCTACCCTCATGGATACCCGAACTAGCTCGAGTCCCGTTGGATATCACGTTCCTGTATCATATGTCGTATATAGCGAACAACTGTATTAGAATGATTGGTGATAAGTTGTAACTTGTCTGTTACATTGTGGGCAATAATTATAGTCGCAATGCAACATGTAGACTAGGCCTTATAGATAAGATAATATATTATGATTTTTACACTCTTTATATTAGCTTGACCTGTATATATCTATCTATGTAACGGAATCTTTCAACGCGATTTTAACCCACTTAAAATCATTGGATCGACTTGAAACTTTGTATACTTGTAAAAGACCCGTGTCAATACAATAATTTCATATTTTGTTTCTAAAATCCTGGCCAGAATCATCAGAAAATAAAAAAAAGTGTCTTTGTAGCTATGTAACGGAATTTTTGAACACGATTTTCACCCACTTAGAAACATTGGATCGACTTGAAACTTTGTATACTTGTAAAGACCCGTGACAATACAATATTTTCATATTTGTTTCTAAAATCCTGGCCAGAATCATCAGAAAATTAAAAAGTGTCTTTGTATCTATGTAACGGAATTTTTGAACACGATTTTCACCCACTTAGAAACATTGGATCGACTTGAAACTTTGTGTACTTGTAAAGGACCCGTGACAATACAATAATTTCATATTTTGTTTCTAAAATCCTGGCCAGAATCATCAGAAAATTAAAAAAAATGAAAACTGGTATAATAGGTTGCGGACTTGTCGACTTTTTAGTCAATCGTTGTAAGAGCTCAGTTGGTAGAGCGGTGAACTCTAGTGGTATATAATTTCAGTAATCCATAGGTCGCTGGTTCAAATCCGGCTGGGAGGTTTTTTTTTTAGAAGAGTATTACTTTTAGCTCATACTACAATAGTATCGAATTTAAAGATATTTACATTTTTATCTTATTCTGTAAAATATTAAAACTAAAAAATAAAAAATAAATAATAGTTTTAAAAAAACTAAAACAACACGCTTTATTAGAAAACCGAACTAAAAAAAATGAAAAATAATTTTAATTTCCAACACGCTTGGGATAAATAATTTTACCATCAAAAGCGTGGGGTGCTTTTTATGAGTTTTACATTTCCTTCTCAGAGACTTTACTTTTACCAATATCTGTTTATTATCAAATATATTAATTGATAAAGAGCACCCCACGCTTTTGATGGTAAAATTATTTATCCCAAGCGTGTTGGAAATTAAAATTATTTTTCATTTTTTTAGTTCGGTTTTCTAATAAAGCGTGTTGTTTTAGTTTTTTAAAACTATTATTTATTGTAGATAACTCTAGTGTTATTCTATATGTGTTGGAGATGATTTTCTTGTTGACCACTGTAATTTTATCCCAAGCGTGTTGGAAATTAAAATTATTTTTCATTTTTTTAGTTCAGTTTTCTAAAAAAGCGCGTTGTTTTAGTTTTTTAAAACTATTATTTATTGTACTCATTCCTTTTAAAGATGCCGTCAGATTTCATAATATATAATATTCAACGCTAGAAATAAGAGACACAGCTAGATTGATTCTTTGGCATACTTGATAGTATAAGAAAATACCCTTGCATCAATATCTGATTGGCCCACCTGCACAATAAACACAGAGAGAAGGCTTATGATCCAATAAGCGAATTTCAGTTTCCGGTAACTTCGCGTTGAGTTCGGACGTGTATAAAAAAGTGAGAGTGTTTAAAGTTTTGTGCTGTGATAAATGAAATGTATTATATTTATTTGTGCAAGAAGATGTCAGTGTAAAATAATGTTTCAGCACTGGGGAAACAGATTGAAGGTAAGTTTAAGAATATTGTATTTAGATTCTATCGTTCCACAGCATAATATGGCTATTGAATCTTGGACCGGCGGCGTTCAGTAATATTGGTGTATTGTATTCTCTTCCAGATTGAACTTTTATCAAAATCTCTTACGTGAACGTGTTCAAGCTACCCCGTTAAAATTAGTATTGTTGATTTGAATTGCGTTGCTGTGAAAATTGTGTGTGTTGAAGCGATAAAAAAAAGTGGACGTTGTATCTTATCGCCGTATCAGTTTTCAAAATAGCTATCTCGTTTATCATTTTACATATTTAAGTGTTATATACGGTATTTTAGCCTTCATTCTTAAGAAGTTAAAATGAATAATTCAGCCGAATCCTATTTTGTTATTTTTTGTGTACTTTTCATTACTGATACCTATTATTTTTTCTAATTAGAAACGTGTTGGGCCGTATGATTCAACAATCACTAAAGTTACCTATTCTAGTTGTATTATTTAACAATGCCCTTCAACTTATCAGATTATAATTGTGGTAATTCAAAGATGGGAATGAAAATATGGATGCCTAATATTTCAGGATTGTAGTTCTCTTGCGTGTCGTAAATGTACTACAACGCACTCAAGACATTACTTATTTTCGGAAGCAACTGATACTCAGGATTTTTACGACCTGAAAATATACCTTGGCCGGGTTTGAACCGACGAACTTTAGTTCTTATTTTTCAAGTCTAGATCAGATTCCTGATAAAATTTCACCGACCCCATCAGAATTTTATCCCGCCAATAGTTAGCTAGTAGTTTAGTCCGGCTCAGAAATATGGCGGAATTGAAAATTATACTGCCAATTCTATAAAATAAAGTGCACATTAGTATTATTCATATCGTCGTCCAGCAATCAAAACTTCGTAACTCCGTAATGGGGGGAAAAATCAGGAGGAAGAATAAACTTTATAACTGGATGATTTTTTAAGATTCTAAGTAAAAATCTATTTTATTTTAAAATTAGTTTCTGAAAAGGGTTAAAGCTGGTGATGGGAATTTTTGGGTCTGAGATTAGAGCAGAGGAAACCTCGCTATTCCTTCCCGCCGGAGATGAGTTTTTGGGTCTGAGGTTAATAGCCGAGGAAATGTCTTGTTTTTATCATCGTTAATAGATGACAGGAAAATAATCTTGGAGTTACAAGACTTTAGCAGCATATAGACGATGCCTTTGCTTATCGAATAATACAAAAAATCCATATTTTACTCTTGAATATAGTTACGAGGTTTTAATCGCCGGGAGAAGATATGACCTTCAGTACTTATGACGTAGTAATTTCGTAAGTGCGAATACGAGTTTTAAGTATAATAATGTTTGCATATTGTAGTTTTTTCTTATATTTTAAAGAAGTATTACGTACAGTGTAGGCTATGTAAAGCATACATACGAAATAACAGTACCTTGTTTAACTATTTTGTTGTCTTCGTAAGCGCAGACAGTGGATCCATTGATACAAATTTATGCTGTCTTGCTTAAAACCACTGACCTTGAAGTCTTTATCAATCTGGTGCTAAGTGAAATCTACTTCCCTCTACAAGAGCGAGCACCAAGTTTGTTTTTATCAGTGGCATGCGTTGGTCACAGCAATTACCCAAGCTGTAAGATGAAAATGCATAATATACTTTATAACTCGTAATCCAAAATAGTATACTATTATGTTATTTAACAACGCGCTTTAACAGCTAAAATCATTATACTCATTATCATCGCAATTCAGATTTGGAGTTGAAAGGGCCAACAAATTTTCCCCAGATGCCTCTTTTCTCAGGCTTCAGATCCTTTTACGTGCCGTACATTCATGATACAGGACTTACAGCTTTATTTCCTTTCGAAATGAACACATATTCAGAATTTTTATACCTTGAGAAATCCATTGATCTCGGCAAGGTTTTAAACCACGAATCTTGGTACCAGAGTCGAGCATGATAACCACTAGTACATCAGGACTCACCCCATTTCAAATTGTTCATCGTATAAATAGTAGAAGGCATTTATTGTTCTAAGTATATTTGTAGAAATCTATCATACAAATATGGTATATAAATATTGAACATTGTAAGAAATGTCATACTCACGTAGATAAAATTCAATTATTCTGTAAAAGGAAGCCAACAATATGTTTCTCTACTACATAATATTATGGCCAATAGTGTCGTCATGGGAAAGTGCTGATAACAAACTTCCCATATTAACTTACACGGTTTTCGACCAACTAGTATTTTTGTCTTGGCCGAATAATGAACAGTTGCAAAAAAATAACGCACATAATTACGGTATTTACAGTCAGAAAACCATAAATATTTATCGTAAGTTCAACAAGTGTCCAGTATTTTTTTTTCGTTCGGTCCGAAAAATCTGGAGTAGGGTTACCTCACTGATTGTGATTTTACTTATGGAAAGAACACATGGAAATTCTCTCTTTTGTATATTATTAAATACACAGTCATATTAATTTTAGTAACTTGACATATCACATTTATCAACAATAATTTAACTAATAATCTTGAAAACAAATTAATAACGCATTTGAACAAACTTGGTATCGGTAATTATTTCAAAAATAAATTTGTTTATTTTACAGGTATCACAATGTTTCACATCACATTCCTGCGCGATATTGATCTATTGTCATTCTCCTCCACATCTCTCTGTCATTCCAATCTCCATCATCCATCCTTTTCCCCCCTGATGCTGTTCAAAACACCATTAATCCACGTTATTTTTGGCCGTCTTTTTCTAATTCTTCTTCTTCTTCCACAAATTGACGCCCATTCTAGTATTCTTCTTGGGAATCTGTCTTCTGCCATTCTTTTTACATGACCATACTATTTTAATTTTTTGTTTTTTTATGAAATCCACAACTGAAGTATGGACATTCATCTTTTGTTTAATTACGCTTTTTCTTATTTTATCTCTTCTAGAAATTGTAGCTGAACGCCTCCAAAAACCCATTTCTGCAGAATTTAATTTTCTTACTATTCTAGATTTTAATCTCCATGTTATGCACCGTATGTCATTGTACTTCTCACTATCCTATTAAAAAATTAAAATATATATGCAGTCAATATGCCCATTTCACCAATTAATGTTTTAAAATGGTCAACAAATTTCTACAGCCAAGCTGTCATTCTCAAGACCAGATATTGACTGAAGACAAAATTGATAATAAATAAATAAACAAATTCAGTTAAAAACAAACTACGTCACATGACGCAATCATTCATAAGTAAACAATAAAACATAATAAAACTAATCCTCTTTTGTTTCAATTAAAGAAAAGAGGGCGCTGTACGGAATAGGGCCCTTGTCTTTATTCATTATTTTATCCTTATTTTTATAAATTTATAAATATGGAAATTTATAAAAATAAGGATAAAATAATGAATAAAGACAAGGGCCCTATTCCGTACAGCGCCCTTTTTTCTTTAATTGAAACAAAAGAGGATTAGTTTTATTATGTTTTATTGTTTACTTATGAATGATTGCGTCATGTGACGTAGTTTGTTTTTAACTGAATTTGTTTATTTATTTATTATCAATTTTGTCTTCAGTCAATATCTGGTCTTGAGAATGACAGCTTGGCTGTAGAAACTTGTTGACCATTTTAAAACATTAATTGGTGAAATTGGGCATATTGACTGCATATATATTTTAATATTTTATCACCAAGAAGATCACTTGTGTATTAAATACTATTAAAAAATGTTTGTTTTTGTTTTAGAACTTATATTCTTATCCCATAAAACACCGTTTAATCTTGATAATGCAGATTTGCTTGTATTTATTTTCTCACTAATTCCAGCATCATGACCTCCATATGCACACATTTTTGTCCCCAAATATACATTTTCGTTACATGCTTTTATTTTCACGTCCGGCTTATAAAATCATATATTTTGATTAATTTCCTATTACCATATACTTCGTTTTGTCCAAATTTATCTGTAATCTCCATTTATCATATTCCTTCTTCAGTTTCCTTGTCAAGTCCTCTAAATCTTCGTAATGTTCCGTCATCAACTCATTAGTAACTAATCATTAGCAAATAGCAACTTATAAATTATATCTTCTTCTACCTTTATTCCCATATGTGAACATTTGATTTTCCGTTGTGTTAGAGTGTTTTGTAGATATATTTTGAATAAGATCGGTGGTGAACAACATCCTTGCCTTAAACATTTAATAACTCCAAAAGTCCGGAGATAGATTTATCACATAACTTTTTTATTGCCTTCTTCTTCATGAAATTAGGCTTTTTGACCTGTTTTCACATCAAGTGGGACTTAATGAATCCTCCCATCTAGTAAATGGGCGTCCAACATTTCTATGTCCTATTGGTTTGTACTTTAGTAACAGCTGAGGGAATCTATCTGTAGGCATTCTCTTGACATGTTCGTACCAGTTGTTTCTCATGTTGTCAATTCTATTTGTTAAATTGAAAATATTTAAGTCCTTCCTAATATCCTCACCTCTTTTCTTGTCCAAAATTGTCACACCCGCTACTGAACGTAGGAACTTCATTTCTGCAGCTTCTATTTTCCTTCTGTCTGAACGGTTAAGTGTCCAATTTTCACCTGCATATGTTAAGACAGGCACTGCCATAATTTTGTAAAATTTTAGTTGTGTGCTCCTCAAAGTTTTATTTTTCAGTGTCCGTCTTATAGTGCCACACATTCTGTAAAATCTATTTAATTTAATATTAATGTCTTCCTTCTGGCAGTATGATACGTTGCATCCTAAATAATTAAAATTGTTCACTTGTTGTATTATACTGTTATTAATACTGATTTTACACCTCATATGGTCTTTCCCGTTGAATGCCATTACTTTCGATTTACTTTCAGAGATTGTCATATTGAATTTATTTGCTATTGCCTGTATAAAGTTTTTATTCACTATTTCTGTACGTAAAATGTTCCATGTCCCGCGCCGTAGCCGAGCGGTTAAGGTAGGAAGCCTTGGCGCAGAGCTACGGGACTTGCGCTGGTTCGAGTCTCCATGGGGGAAGAAATTTTCTCATGGTATTTCGGCCAGTAATGGGACCGGTGCCCACCCAGCATCGTGAGGCAATTGGGTAGCTACAATAAGTAGCTGCTCCAGGTTGAGGAACCAGCTATAACGGTTGGGGGACTCGACATGCTCCCCTCTGTGATTGACACATGTGGATGTGAAGGGCCAGCAGCCGGCTGGTAAAAGGGCAACCGCTGAAAAGTGGAAAACCCTCAATCAATCAAAATGTTCCATAATTTAATCAGAGGCACATTGTCGTAAGATTTCTCTAAATCAATAAGTAACACTGAACAACAAAAAAGAAACTTTTTGTTTGTCTCAGAACGAAAAATATGCGATTCTGGTAGTGTTTCCCCCCCCCTGAATTCAAATGTGATATCGGTTTTTTTTCATCACGCAAGGTTTCCGAGAGACAGGAATTTATATTTTCAAACAATTTAATATTTTCTAGATACTTAACTACACAATATTCGAACATTCGGACTCACCTAGAAAGTAAGAAACGGCGATTTTCTGCTATATTTCGCCAGTGGAGCATCCCTCTTGATGGTCCAACAATAATCGGCCAGCATATTAGGATCCATTTGCTTTGATATCTCTTTTCCATAGCTGAAATCTCCTGAGTTATCTCATTTGGTTTTATTTTACAATGGACAAATGGACGAAAAAACGTTTATTAAAAAAATAATTATTTAAATCCATTGATTGAAATTGAAATAAAAAAACTGTGGGTGATGGAGAAATTCCGAATACATATCTGAAAACGATAAAAAAAACTGCATTAAGTGTAACTATTGGCACTCATGAGACAAAAATCATGTTGACCAGTGTAATAGGTGAATTAATTGTTGGAAGGTAGAATTTTTTCTCAATTATTTGCTGAAAACTAAATATGTAGCTAATGGTAGATCGGAAATACTAATAATATTCGTATTCCTAATCATTCATTTGTTGAATTATTCAGTTACATATAAATAAAGCTTCATAAATTAATAGGTTGCCATAGCTAAGATCATCGCATCATTTGAATTTATATTGTTTCTTTGACGATTGATTGATTGATTCCCCCCCCCCACTGTAGGGAGATGGGTTATCCTCTAATGGTAAGTTTCTTAACCATTTGCAGTTAATTACGCTTATTTCCCTACAGATATAATGAATGGCATGTGGTTAGCATACCGACTCAATGAGACATTTAGCAGGAAAATTAACTATTACGTGGTTGATGAAGATCGGTCAGTTTTGCTAAGAGGCCTCTTTTTTCGAGCTTAAGGTTCTTTTAAGAGCATGGAAATGTCCAGACGCGGGACCCACGTCTTAAAGTCCTTCCCGGAGAACCGGTTCCTTCGATTTTTCCATCCTAAAAAATTAATCGATCCGGGCCAGGTTAAAATCCGCGGCCCTCGGGACCAGAGACAGGGAACATAACCACTAGACCACCATGACCGACATTGTTTCTTTGTGTTTTCTAAAAAAAATAGCTTGCATAAATTGAATAAAACATTATGAATAAAAAAAATTCGAAAATAATATTGTTTAATAACATATTTTTTGCGTCATCCAATCACATTTCTTCGTCGAAATAACTCTTCATGAATCGATAGATCGAAATTTCATTCAACTTTGTGTACAAGATCGATACTTCAAGGTATGCATGTTTCTTTCGAGTATCTGTGACGTAACTCTAGCTAGCTTGCTAGCTAGTAATAAGTAAGTACTGCACTCAAGACTTTTAGACGCTGGTTTCGTCTAGCAACCGCACATCAAAATGTACTACTACCTTCGTACACTTTTTTCTTGGACCTTTAATATATATTTTTTTTTCAAATGCCTCAGGTTTGTCTTTCGACATTCCAGGTTTCTCTCCTGGCATGGCGTACTTGTAACCCACTTCTGAGTTACGTTGTCCCGATTATATGATGGGTGATGTGATGATGATAATAGTGCGCCAGGAGATTCCCTAATCCTAAACTTTATCTAAGATGAATATGAAGATGATTGCGATAGCCATGTGATTTCGGGGACCGTTTGGGCCTTAAAGTTTGCCTGACATTTGTCTTACAGGTGAGGAAAAACCCCGATAAAAACCTCACCCAGAAAAACTGTCCCGACCGGGGATCGTAACCGGGCCCTCTGCGTGACAACGCAGCACGCTACCCCGAGGCCACAGCGGTGGACGGACCTTTTATCTTGTTTGCCTCTTTTTGCCCCATTATGTCCATAGTCACCATTTCTGATTGTTTTGTGTTACTTTTTAGGTAAAATATTTTAATGTAGCGATTCTGCCGTTTAATTTACTTTAAAATGTGCAACATCCATCCATAGTAATTCTGCCCGAGGGCAGGTCCTTCACTGCAATCATAGTATTTTCATGCTATGCTTGCAGCTTTATTAGGGAATAGTAGATATGGTACCTTCCCGTTGCTTTCCACACCGGTGACGGGCGATGATGATAATGATAAGAATGATGATGGCCATATGATTTCAGGGACCGTTTGAGCCTTAAAGTTTTCCTGACATTTGTCTTACAGGTGAGGAAAAACCCCGATAAAAACCTTACCCAGAAAAACTGCCTCGACCGGGGATCGAACCCGGGCCCGCGGCGTGACAAGGCAGCAAGCTACCTCGAGATCAGAGCGGTGGACATATGCAACATATTAAATTATTATCTATCAATCCATCCATAGTAATTCTGCCCGAAGGCAGGTCCTTCACTGCAAGCATAGCATTTTCATGCTATGCTTGCAGCTTTACTAGGGAATTGTAGGTGTGGTAGCTTCCCGTTGCTTTCCACACCGGTGAAGGATGATGATGATGATAATGATAAAGATGATGGCCATATGATTTCGGGGACCGTTTGGGCCTTAAAGTTTTCCTGACATTTGTCTTACACGATGAGGAAAAACCCCGATAAAAACCTCACCCAGAAAAACTGCCCCGACCGGGGATCGAACCCGGGCCCGCTGCGTGACAAGGCAGCACGCTACCTCGAGACCACAGCGGTGGATTAAATTAATTTCTTATAAACTTTCTATGAAAGTGGGAATAGGAAACCTGTGTGGTTTCACTGAACACAGAACTGAGCAAAATTTAAATACAGCATACCTGTAACAATGAAAAAAAAAAGCTTTTTTTATATACCTTTAATTAGTAACAGTGATTTTACATATTCTAATGGTTGACAAGTTAGTACTGAGTTTTATTCTGATTGAAATTTTAAAATAATGTAATACGAAATACAAATAACATTTATTTCTCAGTACGTTTCCATTAGTGAATCTAAATATCATGATTCGTGTCAAATTTAGTGTTCACCATGCCGAAAGTAGCTCATTTTCAGAAGATCGAACTGATTTAAATCGAAATGATGGGACCATTATATTTTGCACTGTTTGTGATTCAGGAATCATTTTGGATGATAAACAAAAGCCAGACTGTATCCTACAACTCATTTCTACTTTGAAACATTACAATTTATACTTGATAAAAAAAAGTTCATTTTCTTTCTTTTCTTTCTTTATTTTAACCTCTCCCTTCGTAAGTACTTGTACTTATCCCACGCCACACGGGTCTTACAGGAATACAATCTGTCAGAAGATTTTAAACTTTTGATCAAACAAATTTTTGATCACATAAGGACACAGAGGGCCTCCCTGGATGAGTGATCAGGTAAATGCCAGGACCATATCTGAGACAACAAGACCATTTAAAATAAAGACACACAATTTACTCGTAAATTTATACTATTATGGTGATATGATAGGATGATTATGTTCGGGAACTATTTGGGTTTTAAAGTTTCCTTGCATTTTTCTTATACGCGAGGAGAAACCATCAACAATTCTAACTCAGTAAACTTCCCCCAACTGGGGATCGAACGGAGTCCGCTGCATCTGAGGCAAAGACGTTATCATTACTGACCAGGGGTGGACTAAAAAACGCCACTTCTTTACATATACTAGCATTTTATTTGTGTAGGCTATACTTTCAATTGTTTAAATAAATAACGTTTATGGGCTGAAAAATAAGGAGCAACTCTTCGCGCCTTTCTTTTTTGTTTATTTAATAACCTTTTTTCACCTTTCTTTTGTATCATAAGTAATGCCACGAGTGATTTCCAAATTTATCTAGAGAATTTGAAAATCAAGAGTGGCATTTGTTAGGACTATTTAACGAAAAAAATTGAGCTATTTACTCAAGAGTCATTATTTAAATATAGTTACCTGTATTATAAAATATTTATATATTTAATGTAAACGGCGATGTTTGAAAATAAATCAGAAATGTGAGGTTATGTATATTCACTGCATATTATTTATTCCTAAACAGGATCGCAATATTGTAGGAATGCACCCTAGTGGAGAAAAAATGTAACACGTCAAACTGTACGTTATAATCAACATGATAGGTTATTAATTGATTTTTTTAGTAAACTACTCCAATAAAATTTAAGGAATTGGTTCATTATTTGCTAAATTCAATGTAATCGTTGGAGAAAAATGCTCTGACCCGTTCAGAATATTAAAAAAGGTGGAGCTTTCTTATCATAAAAGCAGAGCTGATAAAAATAAATCGATAGAGAAAGATGAAACACGACTGTCGTTGGCTGTAAATCAAAATTGATTGAAACAAGATTCGTCATTGACTACCATTTGGGTCGTGATTTATAAATAATAATAAAAATTGAACCGAAATACGCCAAGCGTATTGATAACATATAATATCTATATAAGATTTCACGATTAAACTAACTTTAGGCTTATGGAACTCGTAAATTAAATGCTGCAATCACTAAGGCCTACCATTGGTTCCTATCTTCTGCTGCCAACTAAATTCAGTTCATATCTCTGACCACCATTCCTCTGAAATTAATTCGAATATTATTCTCCCACCTCCGGAACAGTTAAGTCTCCTAGACTGCGATGGGCAGGACATGTTACACATATGGGGAATGAAAGACTTGCATGGAAGCTTCTTGTAGGAAAACCAGAGGGAAAACGCCCAGTTGTAGACCAAGAATGAGGTGGAAGAATAACATTAACTATGATATGAGGGAAGTAGATTATACAGGGAATGATTGGAAAGCATTAGCTCAGGATAAGGATGTATGGAGAGCTTATGACCGCGCGGCCATGAACTTACGGGTTCGATAGTGCCAGTGAGTAAGTAAGTATTATTCTCCCACATACGCCTACACATACTTCTTATTTAATATCTTGACAATTTACTAAACATGTTTAAAACTTTCTTCAGTCACTTAGTGTTTTATTTAACGACGGTTTTAAAAGCATAGATTATTAGCGTCTGAACTAAAGTCTGGGTATGAAAGGATAATCATTAGTTTCAGAATTATACAAATGATGAGTACTTTAAGATAGAAAGTGAGTGGTCTGAGGTGTTATCTTGCAGGTGTAGTAACAGAAGTAACTTGAACTTGCGACCCTCATACATAATTAAAGCAGCTGTGTGGAGACACACGTGGTCGAGGAAATGGAAAAGAGAGATATCATAAAGATGTCCAAGTGAATCATCTTGAGGTGATGGTAATGAAGATGGAGGGTTAACATATGAATGGTGAAAGATAGCCCTTCTACCCACATAAAATATATTTATTCAGTCATAAATAAACTACTATAATATATAACATGTTTCAAACTAACATTGTCACAAACTCTTGATGAAATTTTGGTTCCCTTTAGGGTTGCTTATTTGCTCAAATTACAACAGGAATTTTATTTTAATTGGAACAAGTAATTGGAAAACATTTATTTTTATTCAACGTTCCAGGTAGTCTTTTGACATTTCTGGTGTTCTCTCCTGACATTGTCCTACTTGTAACCCACTTCTGAGGTGGGGTGCCTGGAAGGTGGGGTTACGCTCTCCCGATGCTGAGTGATGATGATGATAGTGGTGGCCAGGAGAGTTCTTAATCTAAGATGAATGTGAATTATGATAATTATGATGGTCATGTGATGTTCGGAGGCCGTTTGGGCCTTAAAGTTTCCTGACATCTGTCTTACGGGTAAGGAAAAAAAAACCCACCCAGGAAATGTGTCCCGACCGGGGTTTCTCTTTCAATTGGTACTAGTTTCATGTTTGTAAGTATATTTAAACGTAAGTTACACGTGTTCGAAACCGAAAGAGCATTTGTGGGAACCCTGTATAGAAAGATGGCGACTGGGGACGGAGATACAGCAACAGCTATAACAATCCATGATGAAGAAGAAGAAGAAGAAGAATACTTCCAAGGATAAATCCTCCGGGTGGAACTTCACTCCGTGGGTCCGAGCTTGTAATAGAATCTCAATCCTAAATTAGGGTTTCTAAACAAAATTTAATCGACATTTCCCATTTATGTATCACTTTACTTGCTTATTAGGTGTCTCTTTGAGGCTATGGTCCTACCACTTGTCAATCGTTGACATCTGTAGGAAATAACCATAACTAAATTAGCTTGGTTAAGTAACTCTCTCAAGAGAGCACCCTTGCTCCACGTGTGGAAGTGCGGGTAAAGACCAAAATCTACGACATGGGATCCACAGTTGTACTTTTCATCTGAAAGATGTCTTAGATACGATATTTAAGTCTTGAAAAATAAACCATCTACCCCTGTTGGGTTTAATCCATTTACCCTTGGAATTAGAGGCAAGCACGTTAACCACAAGTGCACGAGGATCAACACATATCTTTGAACTTAAGTTAGTGGCCTTATCCGTAAATAGCATATGCGTTTAATGGTATAAACTGGTCATTACTAATTTAAATAGCACAACGACATCAGATCATATGAAATATCATTCTGTTTTCAACAAATTCCAAAGGAGTTAACCTATTGAGGTTACTTTTATGAAAATATTTTTGAAAAATCGTTACAAATCTTAATCAGTACTATTTAGTAGAAGCCGAATTACCATGTTTGTGCGTGTCTGTCAACGCTCTTGCGGCAACGCATTTTTTAATTCAAACTCCGCACGTAGAACTAATTAAAAAGTAATATCGAGTTCGTTAACAAGCAGAATTGCAGCATTAATAATAATGTGGGGTTACCTTAAAGCAACAATTTTAAAAAAATCGCTCCAAAGGCCACACTTTTTTATTTTTCTCATCGAAACTCGGTATATGTCACTTAAACAAAACGAGCAAGGCATTCTCAAAAAAAAAAAAAAGTCAGTGTAATCCGACCATTCAGAGGGGAGGTTTGCCTGAAAATCGTAATTTAAATATCAGTTTACAAACCGTTATGTTGGTTTTCGTGCAAAGAAATATAATGGATACACATTAATTAAAATAATAAATATATACCGAGCAAATATGTATTTTGTTAATTAATGTGTATGTGTAACCATTCACCGGTCTTTTCATCTCTCTTTGGACCAAAGAGAGACGAAAAGACAGGAGAATGGAAAAGACTACATAACAGTGAACTACATGGTCTTTATAGGAAGCCAGATATAATAAGAACAGTTAAGTCTCGTAGACTGCGATGGGCAGGACATGTGGCATGAATGGGGAATGAAAGACGTGCATAGATGCTTATTGTAGGAAAAAACCAGAGGGAAAACGCCCAGTTGGTAGACCAAGAATGAGGTTGGAGAATAAAATTAACTATGATTTGAGATAAGTAGATTATATAGGGAATGATTGGAACACATTAACTAGGATAGGGGTGCATGGGGAGGTTATGTCCGCGCGGCCATGAACCTGCGTAAGGTTCTGGGTTATGTTCATATTCGTAAAGGTCATAATAGGATTGGATTTGTAGATATTTTGCAGCTGTTTAGAGATGCCATTATGTATTTAGAAAGGGACAAATATTCCCGTTAACTTCTAATTATATTACACGCTTTATATTAGCTTGACCTGTATCTATGTAACGGAATCTTTCAACGCGATTTTCACCCACTTAAAATCATTGGATCGACTTGAAACTTTGTATACTTGTAAAGGACCAATGACAACACAATAATTTCATAAATGTTTTCTAAAATCCTGGCCAGAATCATCAGAAAATAAAAAATAAAATAAAAACCGGTATAATAGGTTGCGGGCTTACCAACTTTTTAGTCAATCGTTATGAGCTCAGTTTGTAGAGCGGTGGACTGTAGTGGTATATAATTTCAGTAATCCATTGGTCGCTGGTTCAAATCCGGCCCAGAGGATATTTTTAGAAGAGTATTACTTTTAGCTCATACTACAATAGTATAGAATTTAAAGATATTTACATTTGTATCTTATTCTGTAAAATATTAAAACTAAAAAATAAATAATAGTTTTAAAAAACTAAAACAACACGCGTTATTAGAAAACCGAACTAAAAATGAAAAATAATTTTAATATCTAACACGCTTGGGATAAAATTAAAGTGGTCAATAAATAAATCATCTCCAACACATTTAGAATAAAACTATAGTTATCTAAAAAAAATAGTATTACCATCAAAAGCATGGGGTGCTCTATTTCAATTAATATATTTGACAATAAACAGATATTGGTAAATGTAAAGTCTCTAAGAAGAAAATGTAAAAACCACAAAAAGCACCCCTCGCTTTTGATGGTAAAATTATTTTTTGTTGTAAATAAGTATAGTTTTATTCTAAATGTGTTAGAGATGATTTTTTTTGTTGACCACTTTATTTTTATCCCACGCATGTTGGAAATTAAAATTATTTTTTCATTTTTTAGTTCGGTTTTCTAATAAAGCGTGTTGTTTTAGTTTTTTTAAACTATTATTTATTTCTCATTATTTTGAACCTAACTTTAGTTTATTTTTTTTCTTTATTGTTATGAATAGTTTTTCCTTATTCGATAGTGTTAGTGAGTTAGTGTAAATAAAAAAGTCATAATTTCGACTTGCTGAGAATCTATTATATCTTGCGCGATGAACACTTCTCATTAATATAATTTATCAGTAGTTCCGATTGAGGGTCTTTCCACTTTTCAGCGGTTGCCCTTTTACCAGCCGGCTGCTGGCCCTTCACATCCACATGTGTCAACCACAGAGGTAGATGATCAACAGCCAGTGTAGGGGTGACATGTGGTTAGCATGTCGAGTCCCCCAGCCGTTATAGCTGGTTCCTCAACCTGGAGCCGCTACTTATTGTAGCTACCCAATTGCCTCACGATGCTGGGTGGGCACCGGTCCCATACTGGCCGAAATACCATGAGAAAATTTCTTCCCCCATGGAGACTCGAACCAGCGCAAGTCCCGTAGCTCTGCGCCAAGGCTTCCTACCTTAACCGCTCGGCTACGGCGCGGTACTAATTTCTCAGTAGGCTATGTCTAAAGGAGAGAAATAATCATCCATTAAATTCTGTCTTAAATTGTACTTTTTATTCAGTTGAGTGTATTGGTTACAAGCCAGTCTCTGGTTCCAAGTTTTCGGGTTCATATCCGGCTGTGGTCGATGTTTTGTAGGGGCGTAAAATCCAACGTATGACTTGCTTCAAATCCGTAATATTTTAGGTTTAACCTATACGATTTCATAAATTGTGTGAAAGATGTTGCAATTCTACTTAACCTATGTTTATTAGCGTCACAGTACAAATTTAAAGATAAAAGAGTGGACAAATTATGTCAGAAATTCTTGATGCATTTAATCATTCACGACACATATAAGAATATCAAGCCTGAAATAAAAGCGCCCTGAAAAAGATCGGTTGACTTCCCCCTCCTCATTGCCACCAGGTGTCTTCTATGACATTTTATGCTTTCTCTCCTGGCATTGGCAGGATTGTAATCCATTTCTTAGGTTGAGGCACCTGGAAGGCGGAGTTACACCGAATAATTCTCTTTAAGGAAACATTCCTATGACTTGACCGGGAATCGAACCCAGGACCCCATAAAGTTCTTAATGTACTTTTAACATTCGTTGATGAAAATGGTCCTATTATTGATTGTAAACCTATAAGCCTAATACCAGCATTTTTCCCTGTTTCTGAAAAGCAAAATGAGGGAATAACTTACAAAATCTTGTTGAAAATATTTTAATAAATTAAAAGAACACACATAAAAAAACACACACTATCACACCATTTACAAAAACATGATAACAAAATTCTCACATATTATATTATAAAAAATCCAAAACACATATTTCAATTTTGAATCTTTCCTATGTAGTAACAAGAAATGTTTTTATTAACATAGATAATTTTCTTTTCGAACAATACCTTTTTGGGAAATTGGTTGCGACAAAATCGTTTTATAAATATTTAAAAATAGTTTTATTAGAAATCTTTCAATGTGGCAGTATTTTTGAAGAGATATATTATTGTTTAATTTTTCCGTTTAACTTTTAATCCAGTTTCTCTGGTTGAATATTGATTCAAGTTATATTATTACTTTTTCTATTTTTAAACATATATAATATTTCTTATACTTTAATAAGTATTTAAAATATATGTATCCTATGAGAAAAAAATCAGATGACATTTTTAATTGTATTTTCAATTAAGGTAACTGTTAAATGTGCAAATATTTGATAAATAGAAAAATTAAATGTGTCTACTATTTACAAAAAGATTATGAATTCTACTGACAAACTTTGAGAGATTGTTCGAAAATGTTGGCTGAGATACGTTTGATGATGATGATTCATATTGTATATATATATATATATATATATATATATTTAGTTCGACGATCACTAAAAGACAAGAACAAAGATTGGAAGTAGCTGAGATGCGATTTTTAAGAAATATAGCAGGATATACTCTGCTGGATAAGAAAAGAAATGAAGATATAAGAAAGGAACTAAACATTTTCAAACTTACAGACCGAATAATTAAATATAGGAACGACTGGAAAGAACATATTGATAGAATACCAGAAGGAAGATTTCCAAAATTATTGCTAAATTATAAACCGCACGGAAGGAGAAATGTTGGTCGCCCACACAGAAGATGGTCTGAACAATTTTAACAATTCTAGCTTTCATGAAACCGGAACGAGCCAACAGGCTTAATTCCTGGATGATGGTGATGATGATGGGAATAAAGCGAAGGAATTGAATAATTTTTTTGAGGTAATTTCCTTCAAAGAATCATTCCGAAATGCCTGTAGATACCTATATTTTTATGCATTCTAAAAAAAGGAGATGCACTAATATGGGGTTCTACTATGAATTTGGTGATCCGTCGCATACTGTCTATGTGTTGGGTGTAAATAGCAGCACGTACTGTGACTTATGAGCTCAAGGGACGTAAAACATAACATAAAATTATTGTGTAACGTTATTGTTGGTCAAGTGGTAATTACAGTGCTTATGATCATAAACTTTTTAATAATACTCGGTTTTCAAGTATCTTGCAGTTTCAGTTGATCTGTTAAGGAGTGAACATGTTCTAAGAGGTGTTCAGCCCGTTGGTCACATGAGTCTTGTACTGTTTGAATTTGATGTAGGTGTCTCAGTAAGTCATGGTCTCTAGAAAGGTGAAAGGTCTGGGTCCATTGGGGACGGATCTGATTTTGTCTACCCACTGCTTGTCGTTGTCCATTGTAATAGTTTTTCTTTTGTCTGTCAACCTTATAGAATCTCTTCTAGTTTTTGTTTTGTGTAACATATACATGCCAACTTGTAGCCCTACTTACTGTGTCATCAGATTGCAACCCGCATGTCACAATACTTACAAAGTCAATATGCAAGGCAAGGAAATCTATACTCCTATCAAGAGGAAATAAGTGAAGAGAGGAGAGAAAGACGCTGCCTCTTGAAATTCATTGATGCGTGTGATCAGTGGTCCCGATGTCCGGTGTAACAAGATACCACATACCATGGGTTTCTTTTTCAAAACACTTGGCCTACATCCGTGAACTACCTATGGAAGTATGTAATTTATTATTAATCTGTATATTTAATTGTTTCTACAATTGAAATAAAAAATATATATCGAATTATAATAAATAAAATTTGCTTAGTTATTTTTCAAGTTTGGCTACTTTTTTTTTCAATATTGACTATCGTTATCATAAGTAATGCCACGAGTGATTTCCAAATTATCGATAAATTCACGACTCACGAAGTGAGGAGTGAATTTATCTAGAGAATTTGGAAATCAAGAGTGGCATTTGTTAGGACTATTTAACGAATAACATTAAGCTGTTTACTCACAAATCATTATTTAACTATAGTTATTTTAAAATAGTTATATATTTAATGTAAACGGCGATGTTTGAAAACAAATGAGAAACGATAGGTACGCTTCTACTGCTTCTTTTGTTTATCACTGCAACCAGATCATACTATTTATTGCCAAAGGAACGCAATATTGAAAGGAGGAGCTTTCTTTAATATGGTAATTATAACACTGATAAATATTTGGTGAAACACGACTCTGATTGGTTGTAAAATAGAAATCATTGAAATGTGATTGGCCATTGACTCCCATTTGGGGCATGAGTTAAATAGTCATTGTAATTATAATATCTAACAAGTGCAATTTTATAAAATGTATTAATTAACAGTTTGGTTTAAATAATATAAGGCCAAAAGTAATTAGAAGAACAAACATTCAGTGTTTAAATTTTCAAATTGAGAAAATTATTTAGGACCCTCCAGACGACCATAATAGATAAATAATTAATTTTAAAATAATCTTTTAAGTGGATGTTAAATAATTATATCAACAATTCATTTCAAGGCTCCCGCAGAGGATTTTGATGTTACTCATTGTCCCCATTTAAATGGTGGTTTTAACACTTGCTAATAGCCTAATGCATTTTCCGTCAAGTTCTAGCTCAGTTTAAGTCTACATTACGAGTTCGTCACAGTAGCCTGGACGGTAGAATTTTCCTTCCTTTTCCGTGGACCGGGTTGGTTTCTCGGTGGGGTAGAAGGTTATTCACTTGATTCTAAGTGTCCATGCCCCTTGTCTCGTCCTGTGCTGTTCGCTGGTAGCTCTGCTATGATAACCACAGATCCATGGATCCACTTGTCTAATATTTAATTCCGAATTTCTGTTCCCCTCCTAAGATGATAAAATCGAGATCGTAGGCTTAAAAGTTCCAAGGGGGTGTACAAAACAAGAAACTACATTTTGTGTAGTCTACCAAGTATTATTAATTTATTTATAAAGATAAAGTGATCCCACTACAGGGTAGTAGGAGGTTAAGGCTCCCACTTTTTGGACAATAGGCACTTGATGCCAGCCGCGTTGTCAGCCCTGCGTCACGGCCGCCTTCACCCCAGAACAAGCGTCTGGTATTCGTTTCCGTTAAAGACTGAGTCGACCCCAAGGCCATAGTGTCGCCAGAAGGTTTGGGTCAGTTTAAAAATCCTGACCCCACTGGGACTCGACCCCTCGATCTTCCGGCTTGTAGCGCAGTGCCACAATCATTACGCTACGGCGTGCCCAAATTATTTGTAGCTTATATACATATTATTATTATTATTATTATTATTATTATTATTAAAGTTCAATAATAAACTTAAAGGTATTCATTTTAAAATACTATTGTAAAAATGTGTTAATATTCTTTTATATCCTATTGAAATTTTAATATATATATATATATATATATATATATATTTGTAGTGTGACTACAGCATTATCCTGAATACATGGGATTATGCCCTCTACTTATTCTTTATCAACTTACAAGTTATTCTTGTGACCGCGTAGACAGAGCTGACGATACGAGGCTTATTAAAACAGTGAAGAACTTACTCTCTAGAGGAAAAAGAGAAGTGGACAAAACCTCAAGAAATGGAATGAGATGTAATAATCATTGACATAGTGTGTGTCAATAAACAAGCATATGCCTATAGAAAAGAAGAAGAATAAATATGAATACATAATTGTAGTAGAAGATCTTTGATATTTAATTTAATGCAGGAACATTTGGCTGAGATGATTAGCCGCACATTATTATTATTATTATTATTATTATTATTATTATTATTATTATTATTATTATTATTATTATTATTATTATTATTATTATTATTATTATTATTATTATTGAAAGAAAAAATAAGAGATTTTAAACTTGCGACACACATATTGTTCATCGACTATGAGAAGGCTTTTGATAAAATTATGCGCTCCAAATTATGGGATATAATAAAATTAAAGGATAACCACCTCATCTAATTAAAGCTATAAAAAGTTTATACGAAAATACAAAAATTCGTATATTATAAAGGAAATGGTCGTGGAAAAACTTGCGTAGAAGTCAACAATGGACTTCGACAAAATTTCCCTCTTTCGCCAATACTTTTTAATATATATTTAGATGGTATCATTAGTACATGGCAAACATTTTTAGATGAACATTTTACGATAAACGGTACGAAAATGAACTGTCTTTTATTCGCAGATGACCAGATCATTGTAGCTTCCTCAGAAAAACAACTACAAAGATCTGTTTATAAATTATGGAAACTAATAAACGTTTATAATTTAAAGATATGAACAGAGAAAACAAAGTCAATGGCATTTATTGAAACTCAGCATTAAAGGACAAAAATTGTAATTGGAGCAAACATAATTGAACAAGTAACTTGTTTCAATTATCTGGGATGCATGATATCATACCTGCAAAATTTGGACATGGAGACGAAATTAGGAAAGTTTCAACAGATATGTGGTTCAATAAGAAGATATTTGAGAAATAAGACCACAAGGGAAACTCAAAATTTTACAAAACAGTAGCCGTTCCAACGTTAACATACGGGTCTGAGACCAGGCCTTTAACGATCTGTGATAAACGTAAAATTGAGACAATAGAAATGAGATTTCTCAGATCAGTTGCAGGTGTATCTCTAAGAGATCAAAATATAAGTCAAGATATCAGAGATGAATTGTAAATATATAACATGAACGAGAGAATACACAGAAATAAATGTAATTGGTTTGAACATATACAAAGAATGCCAAATAATCGTTTATCAAAACAGCTGCTTCATCAATAATTAATCGTTTAGGATGAATAATCACAGCCATGATTTTAGGCGAAAATGTATGACTAATTTACTTTGCTACTTATTCACTTTTAACCCTAGCCTCTAGGCCGAAGAAATGTAGGAAGACCAAAACGTCGTTGGAAAGATGACCTGCAGCATATAGTGCACTGGGGAGCGGAACGGGCCAACAGGCCCATACCTTGAAGATTATTATTATTTATTATTATTATTATTATTATTATTATTATTATTATTATTATTATTATTATTATTATTTACTGTTCTTAGATTCCGAAAGTGATTGTTTAGGTCCTGCTGGGTCTGTAAAGCTATAAGTATTCTTTTTAGGTGTTTTTGTTGAGTAAAATGCTCATATTTATCAGTTTTTAATGCTTATGTTCTTCAATTTATATCATCAAAACTTAAAAGCAATATATATATATTAATATTTTCAAGTAATCATAATGTTGCTCTATTTTTGTAAGCAGTGTGTTAAATCTTTGGTATGTGAATATTGTTACACGTGTAGATAGAATATTAGTTCATTACATAATACATATTTAAAATTCGTATTACAGTTATCAGGTTGAGGTATTGTCTCTAATAATAAGAACACTTAAACATTCACACACACATACGTAGGTACACATTAATATCTTTTATCCAAGTTAAATATATTTTCTAGCATTACATTGGAATTTATAATTTCCTAGAACTATGTATTTTCGTCATCCAAGATTTTGAATCATTTCACATGACGATTTATTTTATTAATATACCATTACCAAACCAATTATTTTATTATATTTGACCGATATTGATATTTACACGAAAAATTAAATTGAAAATTCATCGATCTCAATTATTAGAAAATGTTGTTTGTGTGCTTATATTTAAAAATAAGTAAAAATATCCCTAACAAGATATCTGGTTTACTAGATATTACCGTTCTTATTTACAGTTACTTGGATAAAATATACTTTTTTTTACCAAACACATAAACAAAGCTACTGTATGTATAACTTGCTAAAACTAATTACGTACGTAATAAACGTATCAGTCGTTTGTCATTTCAACAATAAGTCGTAATAAATAATATGTCGGATGCATGTCAAGTCAATTATGGGCTATTTCCCATTATATTTGTCCTTATATTTTACATAAATATATTACCATAAGGAATCTGATTCCTCAGTAAGTTTGATTGTCCTCAATCGATACCTTATCACCTCGTTTATTATTTCAACAACACGTAGGTCTAAATCTATTTAAGATATATTTTAAAATACGAGTACATCAGTTATAGGGCCTAATTAAAATTTCATAATAAAATATATTTTTGAATGAAAACCAAGAAAAAAAATTCATAATTTTACGTAATTTTATTTTTATATTCTTAATTTAAATTTCGCGGTATTAATGAAAATGTATTTGCTGTTTATTGTTTTATTTTAATTATTCCGATGATACAAAACTTTTTTTTGTTAATAGGTAACTTTCAGACATTATATCTATACTATACTAACATAATTATGTTTACTCTGTAGACGTGAATATAAAATAAATATAAATAAATATACGTTATTGCTTTCTACTGTGTGGACACCGGCTAAAATTTCACAAATTATTTCTTTTTCTTAAATAAGCATATACCCAATTAACATAGACTGAAATTAAACCCAATTAAATAAAGAATTACAATGCGTTACATTTTTATGGAAAAATTCTGATTTCTTTAGTAGAGCAGTAACTGTAGAAATTATTCGGAAGTTGCCGTATTCCATTAATTTGAAATGATTAAGTATACTTTTATGAATGCATGAGTAAATTTAGATATTCAATAAGAATAAATTTACATTAAGTGGCGTGGTGGTAAGGAGGGGTAATATTTAAGTTGTAATTAAAAATAGTGTATCTACGGTTCTATGTACCGGACTTTTAATCGGTTTGTGTTAATGAAAGGTACTTTTAGCTTTAAAAATAAATGTGCAGTTTTTATATTTTAAAACATTAGTTTGAGTTAATATGTTAATATTACATACACAAAGTTTAGACACCCTATATACATTTGTTTTACTTAATAAATAATGAAGTAACATTTAAGTAAATGTAATCATTATATATCTGTCTAGCAGCTATGAAGTAGCTGTAATAATTTGAATGCTGGATATAATATTTAATTAAAATTTCGAATAAATATATATATATATATAGGCCTATATATATATATATATACATACATACACACAAACCTATTTTTACCCTTGATTAACACAAATTGTGTCAGGTAATTAGAATTATAGATACGTATAATGCTTTGGTTATTTAGCTACTTCTTATCCATCTTGACAGCCGCTCTCCTTTGAAGGAGCGCAAACACATATACAAGGTCAAAAGTTTGCGCACAAATTTCAGGAGCTTATAGAGGGGTCGAAATACAACAACTTTTGATTAATAACTTATGGTCTGGAAAGTAATACTGGATCAGTACAAGCCCTGGAATGTCTAGATGGACAAGAAATTATTTTGTGCACACACTTAAGCAAATGTAAATTGATTCACCAATTTGGTTTTACAACACTAGGTGTTCAAAATGTCTATCACCACATTGAATACAGACATGTTCTTCCACTTGTGCAAGAATTTCCTCTTCCATAGCGACTGTTTGAATCGTATGTGGCCGTCCTACCGGTTGCTATGAACGCAAGGAACCTGTCTCCGAGTCGGTGATGAACGTTTTGAAAGGTTCGAGGATGTGGGGTTGACGTCTGTTCGAATATTGAGCACTATACAGGTGTTGAGCTTCGTGTTCATTACCATTTGCTTAACCGTACATGAAATACGTCTCGAAGTTCTGACAACGTGTATTCCGTTTCACAAAAATTACAAATCTTAAAAGAAATGCAGTAGTGGACTTACACAATACACTGCAGATACCGTATTGAAATAATGAAAACCTACAGAGCGCACGAATGACTATCAGATGTGAACAGAAGAGTACACAAGTACTGTACTGCATTAAACGGTATGACAACAGACGGAGCGTCCTCATAAATTCATAAAGTAGTGTATAGAACCCAGTCACTCTCTGAAAAGTAAGCTTAGACCCGCATTAAAGTTCCCGCCTTCCCCACGCTTGCACTGACCCAGGATTACTTTCCAGACCATAAGTTACTAATCAAAAGTTGTTATATTTCGACCCCTCTGTAAGCTCCTGAAATTTGAGCACAACCTTTTGAATCATCCTTTATCTTCAACGTTTGACGTTAAAACAGATATGCACATTATTGTTATTTCAGACTCTTAAAAAATGTTAACTGTGGAAATTTAATAAAATGGTTTTAATCTCCATAATAAGTTTTGATGATGTACTGTATTGCTTAGCATCATATTAATTCCTTTTTGCATCATCCGAAATAAATTTAATGTAATTAGGAACTCTCTTAGTTCATATTTGGAATCTGATTGTTCTTTACCAAATTTCAAGAATTTTTAAATCAGTCGTCACTGAACGTGACCGGTTTCTGTGCATTATAAGCCAAATCATGGGAATCTACAGAATCATCCGGAAAACTGCGCTGCCAGCCGTGTTCATGGCCTCCTGTTGCGTAGACGACTTGATGAGAATCGTGTCCTCCGCCTCCTCCTCCGCCAACAAGTTTCTTCAGTCCCACGATGCCTGATATTACAAGAGCTATTTTAGCTACTAATAAAGCTTTCCCGGCGATAAGGGCGATTTTCCCCATGAATGCTTGCGCCATCATACCAGCCATGGCAAGTCCACCAGCCATAAGATATCCGCCTTTCTTGCCCTTTTTCCTACCTGTAAAATAGATATAGAGTGGTTAATATAGCCTCTATTACATTTTAATGTGCTTAAAACAGGTTTATATAGCTACAAATGTAGATATGGATATAATGGGATGAATGAAACGGACAGACAAAATAAGAAAACAAGTTGTTCTAAGAAGAGTAGATGAAAGATGATTGTGATGGAAATTGCAAAGAAAAGAAAAGCAAATTGAATCACTTACTAAAAGAAATTTTATATACACCATTTTAACAAAGTTAAGGACGACGCCACCTGCCAACAGGTATATTTTAATTTTTAACTTTTATGACAGAAATGTTGGTCAGAATAAGTGTCAAGAGGAGTTAATACAAAATAATAGACAAAATGAAGATAATTGGATCATATGCAGACATAGAGTGAAGAGCAGAATAGAGTTTGCACTGAAGAACCTGTCATAGTGGAGAAAATTATGTATGGACGATTTACATATGGACACTTCCAGTTTATAAATATTAGGATTTTCTTATTTATGAGTCTCATTAAATGTTAATAAATTATGGGTGCCCTATATCAATTAATATATTTGCGTGGGGTGCTTTTTATGATTTTTACATTTCTTTCTTAGATACTTAACTTTTACCAATATCTGTTTAATATCAAATATATTAATTGATATAGAGCACCCCACGCTTTTGATGGCAACATTATTTTCTTTTTGTTGATAACTCTAGGGGACATAGTTTTATTCTATATGTGTTGGAGATGATTTTTTGTTGACCATTTTATTTTATCCCAAGCGTATTGGAAATTAAAATTATTTTTCATTTTTTTAGTTCGGGTTTCTAATAAAGCGTGTTGTTTTAGTTTTTTAAAACTATTATTTATATAATCAATAAATTTAAAGGTAATCAATGTAAGGATAATAATAAATATTCACGAGTATACTTGGATAGGTAACGGTAGGTAAATTTTGCATAGATGTCTGTTTATTCAGGCTTTAATGAGCCTAAAAAAATCTCTAGACTCTGAATTCACAGCTTAAAGTCTCTCCCGGAGGACTAGTCCCTTAGGATTTTCCATCCTAGAAATCCATCCATTTCGGCCGGGTTTGAAAAAGCGTCCCTCAGAATTAGGGCCAGGGGAGACATATCATATTTGCCAATTATTCTAAAATAAAGAAACAAAACTCTCGTTAGTCTTTTAAGTAACATTTTGTTCCGTTGAGGTTATCGTTAAATATTTAAAAAAAACAATAACATTTTATACCTGTTGTGGCAGTCTTCCTCAACAAATTATATTTGTATAAAATATTCAGCTAAATCTTTCGGGACAGTTTTGAAAATGGAACGGTTCCGGAAGGTCAAGCTGATAATTTATACAAATAATTTTTGTTGAGGAAGACTGTCACAATAGGTAAAGACTTTTGTTGTTTTTAAATAAAATACTTATTATTATAACCTAATATATTACTAATTACTTTCTTCTGTATTATTGGTTTTAATCCATTGCATTATATGGTTTATATTATTTTATGTATATCATTCTCCATTGCTTTAATCCTTTTGTTAGAATAAGTTTTACTCCCAATGCATTATTTTTTCCTATTTGTACGTGTTAATTTATGTAAAAACGAAACTGGCCCCTAACTTTAAGTGTATATATTCTATTTGTATTATATTATAATCTAACTTAACTGCGCCCGAGCACGAGCATTTGCTCATTCGAGTGTCAATACTGTATATAACATTTATTTGTAAATAAAATTTATTCTTATTCTTAAATATCTAGTTAGTCTATTACTAATCCCCCGTTGAAAAAAAAAATAATATAATAATAATATGTTGATAGGTTAAAGAAGAGAGATTGGAACTCTAAAGGACTTCGATGTTATATGATTACTGTAATATATATTTAGTAAGATTATATTGATCATATCATTCAGTCGTGAAAGTACACATTCGTTCCAGTTCACAATGATAATATTATAGATCACTGATCTGGAAAAAAGTCATCTTTCTTTTATTTATATGGAATTGTTTACTTTTTCAGTCACATGTAACAGTTTGTGTTATAAATCCTTAATGTTGTACAAGCTACAATAGTTGTCAAGAAAAATCATAGTTTGTAACCTTTTCTCACGTAACATGGCGTGTCTCCGTCACACACAACAATACGTGTATAACCTCTTTTCCAACAAACTGGATTACTATTATTATCGATTTTGATTACATTCTCAACAAAATATACATTATAATGTAGGACAATATCTACCTGTTTTTCAATCATAATGTTTAACCTGTAGCATAGTTTATTCTGAATAATACATTATTAGCATTATTTATATGTAATAGGGGTGTAAGAGGTAGTGATGTGCATTCTATAACCTCTCCTACCTAATTCTCAACCTCACCTGCGCGTGGTACACCCTGCTTTTAACTAACGAGGTAATGGGGACCGAGTCACGGCGGTATAACCGTTCCATCGAATATGGAGGAAATTCCATATTTTGAACGCCTGACTAGAGGCTATAAGGTAGCAGCCCTACCACTAGTCTTGCTCTGCGGATGGTTGGTAACCAACCCAGGGGACTTCCTACTACTCGAAGAAACTTAAGGTAGCAAGTTTAAATGAAGATATCCAAAAATACCAACAAGAATGGAAAAATCATCTGAGAAGAATGGCAAGAAATAGACTTCCAAAATTGGCATTCCAATATACCCCAACTGGACATAGGGACCAAGGAAGACCAAAACATCGGTGGAAAGATCAAGACCATCTTCGCTAGGTTTACCGTACAGGCCACATGGCCTAAAACGAATTTGTTCATGATGATGATGATGATATGTAGTAATAGTAGTAATAGAAGGACTTATTAGAGTATAAATCTAGCAAAATACAAATTACAAATGGTTCCCACGGGCAGTAAGCAGTGCATGCATTTGACAGACCACAAGAATAAATCAGTATTTAGTAATAATATAAAATAAACAAAACAAATAGATAACATTTTAATGATTACATTGGAAATTAAACACTTAAGCTAATTGATGTAATTATCTAGTATTAATAATTAAATTACACTTTGTTTCTTATTCTGGATGAGGTAAGGCTACTCAATCCCGTTTGATATAAAGCTACTCATGCAAAAATGTGTCAATATGACAATAATATACGATGAACAAAAATGTAAAATATATCAATAAAATTAATTATCTAGGAACATATAGCCTACTCTTGTAATATATATTATATACATTTTTATCTTATTCCTTTTCTTTTTTTGTTGATCTTTTTCTTTTCATATGCTAGGCCTAGTGGTCTGTCAATAATGATAATATGAATAACAAGGTAAACTGTACTGATTAAATTATGAGTAAATAAATAAACAAAAGTCCTAGCGAATAATAATAATAATATGGACTGTTATGATTGCAGGAGATGGCATGTTTCGTGTACGTAACAAAATATAGTAACGTTTTATTTTTATTTTTGTTTTTCAACTTTGAAAAACTATTAATCCTGTTTAAAATTCTAACAAAACACGAATAGCTTTATTTTTGACATATAACAAAATATAAGCAACGCACAAAGCGGACAGGAAATAAACTGATTTTGAACAGTGATTTGTACTTCATATGGGCAAGGCAGTAATTTAAAAGCAATCTCAAAGTATGTTATATGTTATTTTCCTTTCTGTTTTCTATGTTAACCATCAGCGTTTATTTATCTCATAATATAGAACGTACATTTCTGATAAAGATATGTCAATAATACTAATAGCAATAATAATATTTATGTATTTATTTAAACTGTCACAGTTAAGGTCATGAGTGACTTTGCTCCACTTAACCAGTAAAAAAATATTATATACAGAAAAAGAAATTACATAAGATCATAACAATGAATAAATAATAATAATAAATATGCATGTATACAAATTAAACTGAAATTTAAAAAAATGACTCTATATTAACAGAGACGACAGATGAGAAACCATCAGTCTGCTGAGACCGTTTGCAAAATAGAGAAATTTGAATTTGTTTCAAACTAAGCTAATACCCTGCACTACCCATTCCAAACGACTGATATATATATATATATATATTATAATTAAATTTTTTACATTGAGCAATGTTATATTTATATATATATATATATATATATATATACACACATCCATAGTAATTCTGCCCGAATGCAGGTCCTTCACTGCAACCATAGCACTTTCATGCTATGCTTACAGCTTTACTAGGTAATTGTAGGTGTGGTAGCTTCCCGTTGCTTTCCACACCGGTGAAGAATGATGATGATAAAGATGATGATGGCCATATGATTTCGGGGACCGTTTGGGCCTTAAAGTTTTCCTGACATTTGTCTTACAGGTGAGGAAAAACTCCGATAAAAATCTCACCCAGAAAAACTGTCCCGACCGGGGATCGAACCCGGGCCCGCTGCGTGACAAGGCAGCACGCTATCTCGAGACCACAGCGGTGGGCATATATATATATATATATATATATATAGTTACCATTCAAGGGTTAATTCCGAAAAGCAGGCAGGTTCAAAATTATAAATTTAGATGGTATTACACCATCATAATTTTATAAATAATTTTGCCTGTATATAGAAAATATTGGTTAAAAAAATATATATCATCGGAACAGGCAACTCTTGCCTAAACCAGGAAGTGAAGAAGATATATATATATATATCATTCATTGTCAAAATATTGGGAATTCCATAAAACAAAAAATGAAGCTACTTTTTTTTTCCCCCGAAAATTTTAATTTTTGGACTGATTTGCTGTTTGAACTTAATTATATGTTGAACAATAAAATTCTAATAGTTATACAGCATATCGGAAGATAACACGTATAATTTGTTTGACTTTGTTATTTTAGACGGAAGTCATAGAAGTATTGTTTGAATGTAAGGAAATCTAATTAATTTATGAAAAGATGGTCTTTGCCCAAACATTCTCGACAAAATTCGAAAGAACAAATAAAGGATAATATTTAAATGCTATATAGAAGTACAAAATGTATTTAATATCCTTACTCAACGTTTCTAATTTTTATTTAGAACTTTACATTTTTAACCAGTAAAATATAAAACCACTAATATTTAACACATTATTTACGTAAATCATATTTTATTCTCAATTTAAAATAAGCAGCAAGTAAAGGTAACTATTGTGCCTTTATCTTAAGTGGAACCATAATATCCAATATCGCTAGTTGAAAGTACAATTTATAAAGTATAAATTTTCTCAGAATCTGTTCAGAGTAGGAGAGCGAAACTTTTACAGATATTTTAAGAATGCTTTGAGCTCATGAATTTTATACAGTATTTTGAGGATTTATTACATAATTTTTTTTTTGTTCCAACGAGTATTTTTGTTGCATTTTCAAGATAATTGTATACATTAATCCAATAATAAATACTCGTCGGGAAATTTATTGTATTAAATTTTTAAACAAGGATTAGCCAAATACCTCCTGGAAATATGAATAATTCCCTAAATGCACTTCATAACATTTTTGCATTAATGATATAGAACATTCGGGTCCGCTTAATTCTCTTCTGTACGAGTTCGTAACAAATTATTCCACCGTGCGGAAGTATTGCAAGTATTGAGGATATTATACTTCTGTAAGTCTTCAATGTAATATGATCTCAATGCATAAAATCAGTTTGAAATATAATTTTTAAATATATAAGATATCCAAGAAATTTTCAATCTACATTAACCATAGCATTACAAGGGTGGGGGGGGGCAAAATTTGCCTTCCCGTATTATGGGCATATTGCATTGTTGAGCTGAAAAAAGTAATATATAGCTATAGAGTAACATCTCGAATGTATAATGTCATATTTACTTTTATTAAATATTTTAAATTGTCTCTAATCTTTTTAGTATGGGTAAATTTTTACACCCTTTGGACATTCTGTAAGATCAATCATCTGCAAACATTTTGAAAATGGATGTAAAACGAAGGAAAAAATCTTAGTTATTAAGAAATATAAGACTTCGATTTACAGTTTAGTTATCTGTGGCATGTAATAATACGTTTTTGTTGTTTACTTACTGGTAGAAATTATTAAAATTTAAATAAGGGTTAGATAATGTATATTTCTCATGGCTATTTTTGTAAACTCCTATGATTGTACCTTTTAGATTATTCCCTTAGATATCCATGTGACACATTGCAATTTAGTAGTTATTAACATGATAGATGATAAGATACGGTAATATAAATTAAAAATAATAAGAAATAAATATAGGTGATTTGACAGTAAATTATTTCAAATAATTATATCAAGATTATATTTTTTTCTCACTTACCTTCAAAAACATCTGTAGGGAAGTTGACTTGAAGAGATCTTGAATGAAGGAAATCGTCAACTTTCTCTTGAAGCATATCATCTAGTTTCTCATTCTTTTCCTCTTCAGATTTTGGTAAAGTTTCTTCCAAATTCGTTTCTGAAATCGGCTGTTTCATAGATCTTCCTTTATGTGCCTTGTGTTCTTTCGCCAATGATATGTAATCATTGATGTACAATGGAGAATCCAGCGAAATTGCTCTATCAAGAAATACTACAGCTTTCATCTTCAAACAAAGGCCCATATCTGACTTCTTTGAACAATCCGAAATTACTCTATATAAAACCTTCCAATTTCCATCATCTTCAATTTCATTTTGTTCTTCTTGAGCAGACACTCCACAAAATAAAACGAGTACCAGAAGAAAGTATTTTGTATTCATCTTGATGTTTTTTAATACCAATATTTTTCGAATTATTAACTAAGTTTTAAAAGAGAAGGTGTCACAATGAAATCAAAGTGTTAAATAATTTGTTAGAATTATATTTTGCTAGTTATATATAACAGGAAGGGGTGGGGAGTTTCACGCTCGCTTGCTTGCCTGTATTGTTATCCAGAGCATGGAAGCCAACTTGAGGATCGCGTATATTGTATTCATTAACCAGAAGTTATACGTACGTGGAAAAGCAGCAACAAGAAAAAAAAAGTAGAGGGGGAATTATACAAGTGTCAAAATAATAGAATGAAAATTACCGAACATAAGGTTACTTGACAAAACTAATGCCCATTTTATAGTTCATTTCAGTGCTATTTCTAAACTAGTTCTATTGTAACAGATTCATAGAATATTTAGTGTTGGAATTTATAACAAGCATTAAATACATTAGGATAATAATAATAATAACAATAACAACAATAATAATAACGATAAATATAATAATGATAATAATAATAAATATAATAATAATGAGAAGGAGGAGGAGGAGAAGAAGAAGAAGAAGGAGGAGGAGAAGGAGGGAAAGAAGGAGAATAAGAATAATAACAACAATAAGAAGTATAATAATAACAATAAATACAATAACGATAATAATAATAACAATAATAATATATTAATAATAATAATATTAATAATAATAATATTAATAATAATAATGGTCCCGTGCCGTAGCCGAGCGGTTAAGGTAGGAAGCCTTGGCGCAGAGCTACGGGACTTGCGCTGGTTCGAGTCTCCATGGGGGAAGAAATTTTCCCATGGTATTTCGGCCAGTAAGATACCGGTGCCCACCCAGCATCGTGAGGCAATTGGGTAGCTACAATAAGTAGCGGCTCCAGGTTGAGGAACCAGCTATAACGGCTGGGGGACTCGACATGCTAACCACATGTCACCCCTACTCTGGCTGTTGATCATCTACCTCTGTGATTGACACATGTGGATGTGAAGGGCCAGCAGCCGGCTGGTAAAAGGGCAACCGCTGAAAAGTGGAAAGACCCTCAATCGGAATCGGAATAATAATAATGACAATAATTAATTTTGTTGTTCTAAAGTAATATAATAATGGTAATAATAATACTAATAATATTAATAATAAATTTTACAATTTATATATTAAGATGTTGCGGAATAGTTAAATATTTATTATAAGGAAAATTAAAGCTTTATTAAGCGCGTGAGACAAGAAAATATCAGACACAATCTATTACAATAATTGAAGATGTCCTCAGCTGTGGTCTCGAGCTGGCGTTCCAACTTGTCACAGAGCGGGTCCGAGTTCGATCCTCGTTCGAGATAAGTTTCCTGGGTGAGTTTTTTTCGGGGTTTCTCCACAGTTGTAAGGCAAATGTCAAGAAATTTATGGCCCAAACGGCCTCTGAATACCACCTGCCCATCATTATCATATTCACCTCACTAGATTAAGTTTAGGAATAAAGCCTCTCCTGACGCCTCATTATCATCTTTATCACCTATCATGACACTGGGGCAGCGTATCCCACCTTTCAAGGTGCCCCTACTTCAGAAGTGATTTACAATACGCCAATGTACGTGAGAATATTAGAAATGTCATAATGACAAACTGGTGGCTTTGAATTTAAAAAAATTGATTGTAAAATATATGGGTCTATAAAATATACCGTTAATTGGATATTTTTGTCACATGAATGTAACAATATAAATGTATATTATACCTCTATATTGTACTGTAATTTCTTCATTTTCAAAAATTTCCGGCGTTTCTGTAAAATTGATATCTTTATAAATCAAAATGTTAAAAAATTGTTTAGAAAATAGAGGGAATCACACAATATCCATGCTCAAATTAACTCTTTCTTTTAAATTACACCCAGTAGGAGGTTATATTGCACAATAACAACATAATTGAGTTTGGCCTATCCGTGTTCTAAGTAGCTCTTTTTTCTGAATTACACCCGGTAGAAGGTCATTATATTTATACAAAAATTACATTAGTAAGTTAAAATTTAGTTTATTTTGATAATATGAATAATTTAATATAATTGCTTTTTACATAACATTTGAACTTGGAAATAAAGTTTAATTTGTACTTACTTCACCTTAATTAAAGCACTTTCATAGTATTGAACTCTGCAGATATAATTGTCTGGCGCTTCCTTATCATTTATGACCCATTATATCATCCGGGTAACGTAACTCCGCTTTCCAGGTGTATTACAATTCCGCTAATGCCAGAGGAAGAAGTCTGGTGGCATTGGACAGAAAATTACTTTATTTATATTTTAAGGTTTTTAATTATTTTGGGAATTAAACATGTTAAAGATAGAGTTCAGAGTCTATAAATCTTAATGTTTTTTTGAATAAACGTAATGTTTATATAACAATATTTTATGGGAATGCTTACTATAATGATCAACTCATTACAATCATTTTCTAAGAAAAAACTTATCGAATAAAGCTAATTTAAACCTAAGTTCCATGGTTTATGGAAATCGTAATTTCCTTTAGGAGACAAAAATGGTTATTGTGATGAATATAGGCTATAAGAGAGTTGTGATACTCAACTCCTGCACCCTTAAAATCGCCCTTTGTAGTGGAAAACGTGAAGAAAGTAGCTCTTTGGACGGTTAAATGGCTTACGCTGCCTAAACCATAATAAATATACAAAATGAATGTACACAGAATTGAATATCTCAAAAAACTCTACAAAAAAAAGTCCGCGACGGCATATGTTTAACTCTTACGGATTACTCACAATAACCATTTTTGTCTTTCATTGATGCCAAGAAGGTCGAGACAAGTACGTAGATTCCTGTGCAAGCATAGCAGCACATGACGGGTATTCTTTTACGGATAACTCACAATAACGAATTTTGTCTTTTAACTCATTATGCCAAGAAGATCGAGATAAGTAGATTCCCGGGCAACGCCGGCTAAACAGCTCGGGGTATCTAAAAACTATTACGATATACATCTTTCCTTATAACTATTCAACTAAACATAAAACACATTAATTTTCGTTTTAATTATAAATCTAATAAAAGGAAAGTTTTTAATTCGTCACAAATGTGTGGGCATGCTCACAGTCCTTACAAGGTGAGTGGCAAATAATCTGTATACTGAGTTATAATCTTTTCATTAAGCTTATAAATGTTCTAACATCTTCATCTTAATGATAAAATAATTACAGACACTTCTGCCCAGTAATCTAACTTCTGCATCAAGAATCACCCAATTTAAGCTAGTGCTTCTCAACTAGTGGGGGGAGGGGGTTGGGTGCAGAAGAATATCTCGGATTTAGGAAAAAGAATATATGTTAATATTTTGAAATGATAAAATTACGGAATTTGTAACTGCGACCCTTATCCTTATAATTAATAAAATACAGCCCGATTCGTAAATTACAATTATGTTTTATTAATTATAATTTACAAACTCTTTCAAAAATTAAAGTTATATCGCAAACTTTCGTCACATTTCAAGAACATTAACGCGTATGTAGGTCTATCTAGCGTGTTTTTGTAAAAATTTAATGAATTTCTAAAAAATGATTTATGCTGAAATGTGTCCTAGTGATGAAATACCAACCCATCAAATATATTGATGACGAAAAATTAGGGGAAAATCTCTGACGTTGGACGGCCACAGGATATGAATCCGAAAACTTCCCAGATACGAAATTCAAACGTAACAGTCTGAGCAAACACAATCCCTGCTTCTCTTAATCTAATATATAAAAATGAATGTATATGTTTGATTGTTTGTTTGTACTTTATGCGCGGCCATACCGTTGATCCGATTGTGATAGGGTTTCTTTTGCAAAATGTTCACGATAACTAACAAAAACGAATTTTGTCTTTTAGCTCATTTATGTCAAGAAAATCGAGATAAGTAGATTCCCGGGCAACGCCGGGTAATCAGCACGGGGAATCTAAAAACTATGTATATTTATAATTACTTTACTTTTACTTATTCAACTAAACATACAAGCACGTTAATTTTCATTTATTTAGACATAGCAGCGCACGCTAGGTATTAGCTAGTATCTTATATAACCTACTAAAAAAGTAAAGAGATCCCACTATAGGCCTTCTTCACGGTTTAGGCTTATTCACTATCCTGCTTCGGCTCCAAATTGCTGCTCTTTCCATTTTTCCTTGGTCTTCCCAAACTTCTTCTTCCTCGTGGTGATTAGTTGTATGCTGCTTTTGATATTATATTCTCAGTCATCCTTGCCAGGTGTTCTTTCCAGTTTTTTTCTGTATTTCTCTATTGTTGAGTTTAATTCCTCTACTTTTGGTTGTCTTATTTCTGTGAAAAGGTAAAAAAGGTTAACAACATAACGTAAATAGGGGAAAAAAAAGTCCGTCACGCAGAAACTGCGTAAACTAAGCGAATTCTTCAGCATGTCGAATGTAAGGTCCAATTTTGCTGGTTTACGGATTATGTATTTCATGTGTTAAGTTTGTGAAACTCAATTTCTGTTGCCAGTTTATTTAAAAGTATCGTACAACATTGAAAACAAAGATCAATTTCTAAATGTAGAGTTTCAGGTAAACCGCCTCTTCAAGTGGTCGGATTTCGCTGATGTTTGGATAACTTCACCGTTTTATTTTAATAGCATTTATTTTTAGTTGCGAAACATCGAAAATTGAGACATCTAGAGCGATTTTTAAATT
This sequence comes from Diploptera punctata, assembly GCA_030220185.1. Lineage (NCBI taxonomy): Eukaryota > Metazoa > Arthropoda > Insecta > Blattodea > Blaberidae > Diploptera > Diploptera punctata. The sequence continues at coordinate 1,527,254 of JASPKZ010009377.1, read as the reverse complement.
TTCGTTTCAGGTGAACTTCTACACCTAACGGTCCGATTTTGCTGGTTAACGAACTCGGCCTTACTTTTTAAAGTAATTTCTATATGACAAGTTTGGTTCTGATAAAACAAAAATCGCGGTCGCGTTAGAGCATTAATGCACACAGACACATCTTGACCATAGTTATTTTCGGTCTCTATTAAATAGGATCAGTGAAAATCTTTTTTTTTTTTTTTTCATGAGAACATCATCAGTTGTATCATTCCTTCGGAATTTGTTGAAAACTAAACAGTAAAACCAAGAAAAAATGTGGCAGTCGTTTAAATGAGTATTTAACTAGTAAATATACATCTGAAGGCTTGTATGTCAGTGAGTAAATAAATAATTATCATGCAAATAAATCTTGAGATGAAACGATGTTTACCGCTAGACCCGAACTCATAAGATTTAATCAACGCAATGTGTGACAGTGCATGGAATTACATGGCATAGTAACATAACAAAATACCCAACACAGTGTAACACCCACAGACCTGCTTCTACTGACAGCTATTTGATACATTACCAAAACACTAAGGTTAATTATTTATTTTTCAAGAGTCATTTCAAGGCAACTAAGGTTGATGTAGGATCTGAAACGGGTTTCACTCAGCCTCATTAGCACAGTCGAGTACCGGTAGGTACTTGATGGGTTAATAATAGACTAATTCATTGGTAATGTTGAGTTTTTCCGGCATCTACAGAAGATGCCCTCCGCAGTTGAAGTAATGTCCACGGCCACATAGCCCGGAATCGCTCAACGCTATGATTACCGGCCGTGAAAGCCTGCGTTCAACTAATTCACTGTTACTAACGAACCCATCGGCCTCGCTGGATTAATGATTATGTTCCTTGCCTGTGATCCCGAGGGTCGCGGGTTCAAATCCGGCCGTGGTCGATGGATATTTTAAGAAGGTAAAAACCACGGAGCAAGTCTTCCGGGAGGGACTTTAAGACATAGGTCCTGAGTCTGAAGATTTTCAGGTTCAAAATATATCCTTAAGCCTGAATAAAAAGGCCTCTAAGCAAAATTTAACATCATCCTAGTAATACCTTCGTTGCCTGCTAGATGTCTCATTGGGTCGGTATGTTGACCGCATACCATTCATGACATCTATGGGCAAATAAGCGTAACTAAATTAACTTAGTCTTGTAACTCCTAACACAGGAGAGGCTAAAGCTCAACATAGGACTTCGCCATTGTAGATAGTAGACTATCGAACCCGTAGATGCATAGCCGCACGAACATAAGCTCTCCATACATGCCTGTCTTGAGCTAATGGTATGTCATCATCCGTTATATAATCTACTTCCCTTAAATAATGGTTAATATTATTCTCCCACCTCATTTCTGATCTACCTAAGGAGTTTCCATGAGCCTCTTTCATTTCCCATTCCTAATATAAGTCCTTCTCTACGCTTTCTGTAAGACTTAACTGTTCCTATTACATCTGGTTTCCCTTGAAGATCATATAGCTAACTGTCACGTAGTTTTCTCCATTCGCGTGCCCCTGCCTACCGTCTTCTGGCCATCTAACTTCCTATAAAATTACTGCATCCAAGGGCGATTTATACAATTAATATTTCTACTGCCCGTCTACCGCTGTGGCCTCGAGGTAGCGTGCTGTCTTGTCACGCAGCGGGCCCGGGTTCGATCTCCGGTCGGGACAAGTTTCCTGGGTGAAATAAAATATAAACCATACTTTCTACATCTATATGTCTAAAACTGAGAGAATACTAGTGTTTCTTTGTATTAATTTTTAGAAAAAAGATGGTGTAGAATTTCTAACGATCCTCCCAAATCTTATGTGGAGAAATTTATAATTTTATTTGAACTTGTGATAGTGGAAATGGACGAAGAAAATTTATTAGACATTCCAGATGAATAATGAAGGTATATTTTTTTTTTTGCGTTATAGTGCGTTTTGTCGTACTTATCAGCAATGACGATCATTATTGAAAGTTCAACTTCAGAGATCCCGAGGTTGCCAACGTAAATAACTATACTGTAATATTACATACACCCATGTGCTGGAAATAAAACCAATGCCCTCTATGTATACTAGTACAATGTATATACAAAAATATATCCAAAAGGTAGTGTTAATATACATTATACGAAACAAATCACTGCATTTTAAATGAGGTGAACTTTATTTGAAACAATATAAAACAATAAATACGTACTTGCGGACATGTTGTCAATAATTGTTTTCAAGGCCTCCTGTTGTTTCAACTAATAATCATTGCACACACTGTTAACGTTAGTCAATTGTTTATAATGAACGCAAATATTTCCAACAAATATGTTTATATTTTACTACTATTTACTGTTTTGAAAACACCATCGCGCAAAAAAATAATGTATAACGCACGTTTGTGAAGTGTTTTACAGAATCTCGGAAATTAAAAACCTAGCGATTTTTCTTAGATTCTGTAAAAACCACTTCCCAACCTCGCATCGTAATATACTATTGTTAGAGCTCCTTCCCGAAAAATCCCGAGTCCAGTTTAAAAAATAATATGAAGATTTTTTTTTGTAAATGCCCTGATTTTCTCTCCTGGCATGGCGTACTTGTAACCCATTTCTGATGTTGGGGCGCCTGAAAGGCGGGGTTACGTTGCCCCGATGATATGATGGGTGATGATGATAATAGTGGTGCGCCAGGAGAGTCCCTAATCCTAAGCTTAATCTAAGATGAATGTGAATGATGATGATTGCGATGGCCATATGATTTCAAGGACCGTTTGGGCCTTACAGTTTTTCTGACATTTGTCTTACAGGTGAGGAAAACCCTCGATAAAAACCTCACCCAGAAAAACAGTCCCGACCGGGGATCGGACCCGGGCCCGCTGCGTGACAAGGCAGCACGCTAATACGAGACCAAAGCGGTGGAAATTTCGATGGAAGAAAAATTTCATACATTTGTCAAAAACCAAATTATTACCCTATGTTATGTTAATTAATAATGAATAATTTGACCAGTATTAATTGTTCAAAGTGCAGGTATTAGATTTAAAGCAAGTTAATATTATGTATGAAACTCATATTTAATTAATTTTGTTTCTTTTAACGAGAGCAAAATATCTTTGTTGCAAAATTGTTCTACAATTACATTGTTCGTCACTTGGTAGCGTACATTTCAATTTTGAACACGTTACTGATTTGTTGAGATTTTTGGCACTTTTTGATTGAGAGATGGAGGGGATTCCAATCAATTATTGAGATTTAAAAATGCGAAAGTCAAGATAGGCTTGTTTCTTACAAGGGAACAGTCAACCATTACTTACCGAAACTTACCTTGAAATTCCTCCCAGAGAAGCGTTGTGATATATACCAAGGCCGTGTACAAAAAATATCTGCCGTTTTTAACTACAAGATACAAAAATCGAAGCCAGAATCCAGTAATGCAACCCCCTGAACGGAGCAGATTTACATCCCTCCATGAGTTAAAAACAGAGTGAAGTGAGGCGGGACGCGGCCCGGACAGCGGGTAGTGAGAGTTATCCAATCTACCAATACAGGAGTTGTATTACTTCCCTATAGTTTAAATGAGAGATTTGGAAGTGGATTTTAATGCCTTAAAGTTAAAAATGACTCCTTTTTTATACAGCCTTTGTACATCACAACGCTTCTCTGGAAGAAATTTTAAGCTAAGTTTCTGGCATGCAATGGTTGACAAGTTCCTATGTTAGTACCGTCACTCCATTATGCTGTTTTAGGTCTAGTATATAAACCCATTTGCCTAAGCCAACTGAATATAGTATTATCGCCTGACTGTGTTGGTTATCCAGCGGCTCGCATCGTTTCCCCGCAGCTGTTATATATAATTAGATACAATGATGCCGACTACCGCTACGTGAATATTAATCATTGACACTGCACCCGCTTTTACATATACGGACATCCATCGTACTGAGGCGATAATACTATTAATTAATTCCATACTTGTCCTAGGTTAGTAGTTACCATATATCTGTTAGGCATAAATAAGTGACATATTAAACTAACTAACTGACACTAATGAACCCGTAGGTTCATGGCCGCGCGGACATAAACTCTCCATACATCCTATCCTGAGCTAATGTTTTTCAATCTTTCCCTGTATAATCTAATTCTCTCAAATCATAGTTAATGTTATTCTCCCACTTCATTCTTGGTCTACTAACTGGGCGCTTTCCCTCTGGTTTTCCTACAAAAAGCTTTCATGCACGTCTTTCATTCCCCATTCGTGTCATATGTCCTGCTCATCGCAGTCTACTAGACTTAACTGTTCTTATTATATATGGCTTCCTATAAAGACTTTGTAGTTCACTGTTATGTAATTTTCTCCATTCACCTGTCTGTTCACCTCTTTTTGGTCCAAAAATGTTCTTATGAACTTTATTCTCAAGTATTCGTATTCTCCTTTCCTCCCTTAAAGTAAGAGTCCATGTTTCGCATCCATGTAATATAACTGGTAGAATAATAGTTTTATATATTTTCAGTTTAACGTTTTTTGAAAGGAGTTGGGACGTCAAGAGTCTCCGTAATACATAATAGCATGCATTTCAGAATTGAGCCTATGTTTAATTTCTTTGTGCACCTCATTATTATTTGTGATTATTGTTCCTAGGTATTTAAATTCAGCCACTTTCTCGAAGGCATATTATAAGAATTAAAGAGAGACAATCTGTAAATTTGTAAGCAAATAGTAGAGATGCATTTTATGGTTGGAAATATAAAATTAATTGTTCTCTACGGAAGTGGGGTAATTAGTTTATTCTTTGAGACTACTGTAATCGTGACATTAAATACAAGAACTTGGTTAATATTTAACCATTACTTTGTGGAGAAGAAACTTCACGCTCTGAAAGTGAGTTACCATGAAACAGAGAAGTTCCACTCCTGTTGGTCTCATTATAATTTACACAAAACTGCATCATTGTGTCACCATCTCTCCTTTTGTAGGACTCAACATTCCCAATGGTACTTAAAACACCTTGCTCTGGGCGCATTACGTTTAGGTAGAGAACGCTTCAGGTTTATTTTGTTTAGCAGGGAAGATGCTAAGAGGAAGGAGAGCCTCTAATTGCTTTAAATTCTAAGACTTAGAGGAACCGATCTGCACATCTTCCTAGTGTCCAATCCCACCTTCACGTGGTGCAGCTGTTAGTAGCCATATAACTTATACGTATAAGTTATGTGGTGAACGGACGGGATGGGCTACTCACCAATTGCACTGGTCAGCATGGTGAGGTATTGACCCGATATGGTATTACTTCCACTTCCATACCATATCTCTTTTTTATCTTTCCTATCCTGTCTCTCTGGACTAAACACTTGTTGTTTTCCGACCCCGATGACATTAGAGTATTCGAGGTCGAGGGGATCATTTCATCTTATCTTTTCTGTCAAATTCTTCCTATAGGGCAGATCAGGCTCTTAGCTGCAGTGAAAGCACTGATCTAAGGATGGACACCTGAAAAAAAAATCCCTGGTCCTCCAGGTTGGGGGTTGATGCGGTAGGCCAGCTCCCTCCCATCAGAAAAAAATTGCAATGCTAAAAAACCTAATATAGATAAGCCGGTCAGATTAAAAGCATGTTTATATATGAAGGAGAAACATCTACAACCAGGAGATTGGATAGAGCGACAAAATTGGCTATTAGGAATCGGACGATGTCAAAGACATTAATCAACCGATGATCTATCTAAATATTACATACGAGCGGTTAGGGAGACGAAGATTAACAATTATTATGGGTTTATTAAATTGTGTACCAAGTATATCTTTACGATGATTTTTATTAAGATCATGTAATATAGCTGCGGTACTTTCAACAACACACAATGGTGGGCCTACAATTACCAGTAAGACACGAATTTTATGTACTAAAAGTTAAGAAAGTAGCACAGCGTGTAGACCTATAACACTGAGCAACAAAAAAAAAACATTTTTTTTGTCTCGGAAAGAAAAATATGTGATACTGATAGTATTGTTTCTCCTGAATTCAAATATGATATCGAGTTTTCTCCATCACGCAAGGTTTCCGAGAGAACAGATATTTATAATTTCAAACACTTCAATATTTTCTACATTCGTAACTACACAATATTCGAACATTCGGACTCCCTAGAAAGTAAGAAATGACGATTTTCTGCTATATTTTGCCTGTGGAGCATCCCTCTTGATAGTCCAACAATAATCGGCCAGCATATTACGATTCCATTTGCATTGATATATTTTTTCCATAGCTGAAATCTCCTGATGAAAGTGTCCCCCGTGCTCATCGCTCACTGCGCCAAGATTTTCCGGGAAGAAATCTTAAGTTTATTAAAAAAATATGTATTTAAATCCATTAATTTAAGTTGAAATAAAAAAACTGTGGATGATGGAGAAATTCCGAATACATATTTGAAAACACGATAAAAAACTACATTAAGTACAGCTATTGGTACTCATGAGACAAAAACCATGTTGACCCGTGTTATTCAACTGTGCGTAGGAGCAAGACAAATGGTGGATGTCTTACTTTCTGTGTTATTATTTAATTGTAATATTTTTATTGTGTTTTCTATATGTAATTGTAATGTTATTGCTGTTTTTGTTTATTTTTCTTTACACTAGTACCAATTATTACTTTATTGTAACGGACTGTCAACAGCACGTACGGCTTACTGCCCGTGCGACCCATATTTGTAAATAATATTGTAAATATCTTACTTTTTTGTCTAATAAAGTCCTAATACTACTACTACTACTTTTGTTGTACTATACTGCAATATAAACGTTTAGCCTGGCGTAATACAGTTACCTCTGTTGGTGAAACCGACTCTTTTTTTTTTATTCCCACTACAGGCCTCAGGAGGCCCTTGGGGTAGTGGGAGGTTAAGGCTCCCACTTTTTCTGGACAATCGGCACTTGGTATCAGCCGGGATGTCAGCCCTGCGTGACGGCCGCCTTTACCCCAGAACAAGCGTCTGGTACTCATTTCCGTTAGAGGCTGAGTCGACCCCAGGGCCATAGTGCCGCCAGAAGGTTTTGGTCAGTTTAAAAATCCTGACCCCACCGGGACTTGAACCCTCGACCTTCCGGCTTGTAGCGCAATGCCTTAACCACTACGCTACGGCGTGCCCCCGAAACCGACCCTTAGTACATACAAATCCACGCGCAGTTATTATCGCCTCACTATGATGGTTGTCCATCGGCTCGCTTTGTTTCCCCGCAGCTGTTATATATAATTAAATACAAAGATGCCGACTACTGCCACTATAATAATTCCGCATGTTAATTATTGTCAAACATTGTCGCGCGGTACCCGCTTTTATATAAACGGACAACGATCATAGTGAGGCTATAATACCAGTATGTCAGACACACTGCTCGAAACTGTGTAGAACACAAGTATAGAAACATGCAGTCAGATCAAAGATGGAGATTTAAGATATATCATGGTCCGAAAAAATATGAAATGGTGACATACATGGAGATATACATATTTTCAGAACATATTTAGAAAATCTTTGCATAATTTGTTTATTCACATGTTACCAGTATAACATTCTATTTTATTCTATACTAGCTAATACACGGCGTGCGCTGCTACGCCTAAATAAATGAAATATGCTTTTATGTTTAGTTGAATAAGTAGAAAAGAAAAATAATTATCAATTTATATAATAATAAGTTTTAGATACCACGTGATGAATACCATGCGCTATCAATGAGCTGAAAGACAAAAATGGTTATTCTGTGTTATCCCTAAAAGGTAGACATATGCTGTCCCAGACATTTCTGTATATTTTTCGAGATATTCAATTCTGTGTACATTAAATTGGTGTGTTTGTTATGGTTTAGGCAGCGTAAGCTATTTAAGCGTTCAAAAAGCTAGTTTTTTAATGCACCGGTTCACTTTCTTTTTGTTTTTTTTTTCTCCGATTCTATAGTACCTACGGCAGTGTGTTACATATGTTAATTGTCCCGGAAAAAGGTTCTAAATAATGGTTAAAATCCCATTCAAATCGGTCGAGTAGTTTTGAGTCCATAAAGGACAGACAAAAACACACACTCATTTTTATATGAAAGATAAATTACGCTAGCTCAGAAAATATGTATTGCGTTTTTCCCATCAATGGAATGAAACCTACTCTCCGTGTTAAGTCTGTTATGGTGTTCTAGGTTTGGACACACATCAAACATTCACACATAACTCGTACCGCTATTTACTTGGGTTGGCCCCAAGGCCTCGAGAAGGCGCTACAACGTTCCATATTATGCTCCAAGTTGACACAGTCAGGCTAGGAATCATGAGGAAGTACATGTATGTGCCCCCATTTGAGCACCATAACCACATGTTTTAAACATCTGCACTTTTCCTAATTCAAATAACTAACTAACTCACTGGCACTATTGAACCCGTAGGTTCATGACCGCGGTGACACGAGCTCTCCATATATCCCTATCCTGAGCTAATGTTTTCCAGTCATCTCCTGGATAATCTATTTCCCTCAAATCATAGTTCATGTTATTCTCCCACCTCATTCTTGGTCTACCAACTGGGCATTTTCCCTCTGGTTTTCCTACAAGAAGCTTCATTGCACGTCTTTCATTCCCCATTCGTGCCACATGTCCTGCCCATCGCAGTCTACGAGACTTAACTGTTCTCATTATATATGGCTTCCTATAAAGACCATGCAATTCACTGTTACTGTCTTCTCCATTCACCTGTCTGTTCATCTCTCTTTGGTCCAAAAATTTTCGTAAGAACTTTATTCTGAAATACTCGTAATCTCATTTCCTCCCTTAAAGTAAGAGTCCATGTTTCGCATCCATATAATATAACTGGTAGAATAATAGTTTTATATATTTTCAGTTTAACGTTTTTGGAAAGGAGTTGGGACATCAAGAGTCTCTGTAATGCATAATAGCACGCATTTCCAGAATTGAGCCTATGTTTAATTTCCACCTCATTCCTGTTTGTGATTATTGTTCCTAGGTATTTGAATTCAGCCACTTCCTCAAAATTTCCCTCATTTGTCATTAGCTGTCTATTTCCATTATATAATGTATTTTTGTGTGTGACCAAATTCAAAGAAGCTACTTAATTGTAAATTAGGTTAGATAGTGAACTATTTGTATACAGTTTGTCCCGAAAGTAGTAACACATGGATAAGCTCCTAGTGGCACACATATGAGTGCATACCAGACCGAAACGTCGCGTCTAGTGTTTTTGTAATACTTCGTGAGTAGGACACAACGTATCCGCTTGTGGCACCTACTTTTATACATCTTGGCACGTGCATTTCTATTAATCAATATATTAATTTCTTAGAATGTCCTAATATGTATTTTGTCTTCTAGAAATGATTACACGTATTAAACTCGTTTTTATTTAATTATTCATAGACGCTTTTAGAGTCTTATTTTTTTAATGATATAATGCAATTGAGAATATTATTATTTGAGTCCTGGTAATGAAATTTCAATCCAGGATTTACCTTAAAGAACGAGAAAAATTTGGAATAAACATCATTTAGTTTGGTCGAGGATGGGAATTGGTCCCGTGACCTCCATAAAATAAATCTCAACTCACTCGTTAAAACGCTTTCTTATTAACATATGCCATTATATAGATTAGATTAGATTTATTTAGCCTGGTGGAGTTAAGGCCATGTGGCCTTTTCTTCCACTCACCAGGACAAACATATATTACATCAGAATATAACAATTTGAATTAACTCTAATATTAAATACTAAATAAAAATTTGATCAAAAAGATAGTATCTATTATATTACGATCTAATTGCAACCAGTTAATGTCAGTTAAAATTAAGACTAAAACTAATAATAAAATGTATACAAGCAAATCATATTAAATTGGCCCTGCCTAATGTATATAAAAAACAAAAAAATAATGAGATATAGAAAACTAATTTCTCGATTATACAATATTTAAAACAAAGCTAAAGAAAATATTTGTTAATCTCAATATTATTTTCATAAATAATTGAATTTATTAATGGTTAAAAGAATACTATCAGTGAGGTGTATAAGTTAGTTTGTTATTAAATAATTCTTTAGTTTGTTTTTGAAGGATGTTTTAGTATCCTTCTGGAGTTCGGAATTCCTAAAACGTTTGCTAGACTTACACGAATGTATCTAAATGACACAAACAATAGAATACGTATAGGCAAACAGCTGATAGTTTTGAAATTCACGATGGATTAAAGCAGGAGATGCACTATCTTCTCGTCATGCAATTTTGTACTAGAGCATGCCATCCAATCTTAAGAGGATGAAAAAGGATTCAAATCAATGGTATTAATAAATTATTAGTTTATGCTGATATTGTAGTACAAATGAGAGAAATTTTGAGGAAGTGGCTGAATTCAAATACCTAGGAACAATAATCACAAACAGGAATGAGATGTAAAAGGAAATTAAACATTGGCTTAATTCTGGAAATGCGTGCTATTATGCATTACAGAGAATTTTGACTTCCCAGCTCCTTTCAAAAATGTTAAACTGAAAATATATTAAACTATTATTCTACCAATTATATTATATGGATGCGAAACATGGACTCTTTCTTTAAGCGAGGAAAGGAGATTACGAGTATTTGAGAATAAAGTACTTAGGAAAAGTTTAGGACCAAAGAGAGATGAACAGGCAGGTGAATGGAGAAGACTGCATAACAGTGAATTACATGGTCTTTACAGGAAGCCAGATATAATGTCTCGTAGACTGCGATGGGCAGGACATGTTTCACGAATGGGGAATGAAAGACGTGCATGGAAGCTTCTTGTAGGAAAACCAGAGGGAAAACGCCCAGTTGGTAGACTAAGAATTAGGTGGGAGAATAACATTAACTATGATTTGAGGGAAGTAGATTATACAGAGGATGATTGGAAAACATTAGCTCAGGGTAGGGATGTATGGAGAGCTTATATTCGCGCGGCCATGAACCTAAGGGTTCGATAGTGCCAGTGAGTTAGTTACGTAGTTGTAGTACTATTGGAAGATAGCGAGGAGATACCAAAGGCCAACACAGACTCTATTGATTAACATTAAGAAATTGGGACAGGAAATAAACATAAATAAAACTAAATATATGTTCACAAATATAAATAGATTATGGAATAGAAGGGGACAGCTAATGACAAATTAGGAAAATTTTGAAGAAGTAGTTAATTTGAAATAGCTAGGAACAATAATTACAAATAGGAATGATATGCACATTGCACAAAGAGTAAAACATAAGGTCGATTCTGGAAATGCTTTGCTATTATGCATTACTGGTACTCTTGTTGTCCCGTGTACTTCCAAAATAAACTGAAAATATATAACTCTGTTATTCTCCCAGTTATATTATCCATCCATACATTGTAATTCTGCCCGAGAACAGGTATTTCACTGCAATCATAGCATTTTCATGCCATGCTTTGCAGCTTTACTAGGATATTATAGGTGTGGTAGCTTCCCGTTGCTTTCCACACCGGTGATGGATGATGATGATAATGATAAGGATAAGGATGATGATGATGGCCGGATGATTTTCGGGGACCGTTGGGCCCTACGCGTCATGACATTTGTCTTACAGGTGAGGAAAAACTCCGAGAAAAACCTCACCCAGGAGCCTGTCCCGACCGGGAATCGAACCCGGGCCCATTGCGTGACAAGGCAACACGCTACCTGAGACCACAGTGGTGGACTAGTTATATTATATGGATACGAAATATGAACTCTTACTTTAAGGGAGGAGAGGAGATTGCGAGTATTTGAGAATAAAGTTCTTAAGAAAATTTTTGGACCAAAGAGAAGACAACATAACAATGAGCTACATGGTCATTTTAGGAAGCATGTGACACGAATGGCGAATGAAAAAAGTGCATGGAAACTTCTTGTAGGAAAAACTGAGGAAAATGCCCAGTTGATAGACCAAGGATGAGGTGGGAGAATCACATTAATCTGATTTGTGGGAAATAGGTTATACAGGAGATGATTGGAAAACATTAGCTCAGGATGGGGATGTGTAGAGATTTTTTGTCTGCGCGGGCATGATTCTGCGGTTTCAATAGTGCCAGAGAGTTGGTTATAAACATCTGCCTTAGCTTATATTCCTGTACCAAGTATCCAATATGGAGCAATTGAGCTGAGAAATACCAGATATTGAGGGTGAGTGATAACCACTTGCATCAAAGAGTCGCCCTAAAATTAGATAATGTCCTTAATTAATACCAATAGAACAAGTAGTAAAATATAACTTCCTAGGTTGCGAAATATCATACACAGCAGAAACAGATATAAATAACAAAATAAATAAGTTTAATTATATAACATGTACACTAAAAAGAACTTTGAAAAATAAAGCCAGGAAAGACTCTATAATGAAATTATACAATACCATGGCAGTGCCTATTATTATTTATGGTTCCGAAACATGGACAGTGACAACACAACAATCTGCCAGGATACAAGCTGCTGAAATGAGATTCCTCAGACCAATAGCAGGATATCAAAGAACAGACAAAAAACATAACACAGAAATAAGATAACTAAAAATAGAGGAATCAAACTTAACAATAGATAAATACAGAACAAACTGGAAAGAACACTTGGCAAGGATGACTGAGAATAGAATACCAAAAGCAGCATACAACTATTCACCACGAGGAAGAAGAAGTTTGGGAAGACCAAGGAAAAGGTGGAAAGAGCAGCAATTTGGAGCCGGAACAGGCTAGTAAATAAGCCTAAACCGTGAAGAAGAAGAAAGAAGAAGAATGAATATGGAATATATTGAAGCTGAACTGATCAAACGATTCTTACGATAAAATGTAATCTTCTCCTCGCAGATTCTATTTCGTTGAATTATTTACTGCTTTAATTGACCGGTAAATGGAAAGACAAAAGCATCCGTGTGAACTTGAAACTATTCTCAAGGCTCGTTTGAAACCGCGGCCGATAGAGCGGAAAGGTGTCACGTACAAGGTTTGTTTGTAGAAAGTGTAACGAAACGTGTGAGAAATTTCAGAAGTGTTAAACTTCATCAAACAAAGATGAATAGAAAACTGTTTAAAAAAATGAAGCCCACCCATTATTAAATAAGACTAAAATATTTGTATCGGTCCAAATGGTTAAGTGATAGGCGTGCTTGCCACTACTTCCGACGTTTGTTGGATTACCTGGACATTTTAACTGTTAAGTTTATTAGCTTTACGAGTCAAAATGACGCGTGAAAGGACCGACAAATTTTGTTCGGAGACAGCTTCTTTTTAGGCTTGATATATTTTACGAGCCTGAAATATGGGACCCTCGACTTTAGCTCCCTTTCTTAGATTTCAGGATTTTTATGCTCTGAAAAATCCATCGAACACGGCCTGGTAATGATCCCGCAAACTTTGGAATCCGAGGCAAAATATAACTACGAAGAGAGACTCACTGGATGCATTTTTTCAGGAGATAAAAATCATGATAATTAACAGTATAATGAAACCATCTTTAGTACAGAAGAACACAAGATTACGGCTTTATAAGGTTCTCGCAAGACCAGTATTAAGATATGGTAGTGAAGCATGGACAATACGAAGAAGATATGAAAGCCGAATAACAGCAAATGAGTTGCGATTTATACGCTGTACAGCAGGCTACATAAAGTGGGAGCCATAAAAGAAGTGAGGAAATTATGGAAGAGTTGGATTTAGAACCCATTCTTCACCATACACAAAACTACCAGAACAACTGGAAAGCCCATCTTCAACAAATGCCGTCTCATAGAATTCCAAAAGTCATTCTTCGCTTCTGCCCCCAAGGCAGAAGATCGCAGGGACGTCCAAAAAAAGCGTTGGATGGAAAATTCCTTTCAAGAAGCACTACTAGCTTTATAAGTAATGTTTAAATTCCCAATAAAAAGTCTTCTTAATAAAGAAGCCGCCATTTGCAAAAATCTTAGCAACGGCTCGTAGCATTTGGGGTTAGGGAATCAACTATGTGTAAGAGAAAAATACGCATTTAGATTGGAGGCCTAGGTGGCTCAGATGGAAGAGCATTGACATAGAAAGTCAAAGCTCCTGGGTTCAAACCCCAGTCTAGGCGTATATTTTTCTTTTCAAATATAATTTGTCCATCATTAAGATGTTTAAAAACGAATAATATTAACATTGAAATAAGTATTTTAATTGTTTATTCGAACTCGAGGCCTGACTGCCATGAGCATCGTTACTTACTCACTGGCACTATCGAACCCGTAAGTTCATGGCCGCGCGGACATACGCTCTCCATACATCCCTATCCTGAGCTAATACTTTCCAATCATTCCCTGTATAATCTACTTCCCTCAAATCAGTTAATGTTATTCTCCCACCTCATTCTTGGTCTACCAACTGGGCGTTTTCCCTCTGGCTTTCCTACAAGAACCTTCCATGCAAGTCTTTCATTCCCCATACGTGCAACATGTCCTGCCTATTGTAGTCTACGAGACTTAACAGTTCTTATTATATCTGGCTTCCTATAAAGACCATGTAGTTCATTGTTATGTAGTCTTCTCCATTCTCCTGTCTGTTCATCTCTCTTTGATCCAAAAATTTTCCTAAGTACTTTATTCTCAAATACTTGTAATCTCCTTTCCTCCCTTAAAGTAAGAGTCCATGTTTCGCACATGAGCATCGTAAACTGAAATATATTTTGTGCTGCTGATGACAGAGTATTATATTTCGAAATACTTTTAAAATTCATTTTAAAGCACCGTTCATGTTACTTACTTACTTACTCACTGGTACTATCGAACCCGTAGGTTCATGGCCGCGCGGACATAAGCTCTCCATACATCCCTATCCTGAGCTAATGCCTTCCAATAATTCCCTGTATAATCTACTTCCCTCAAATATGCAATAAAATATTAAAAATATAAAATCAATACCTGATAAATCAGTCGTCCTCAACGAAAATAAAGTTCTGTTTGAAAACATAGTCAAATAGTTAAAATATGAAGGCCTTTCAAAACAATTTTTTGATCTTCTGAATTTCAGTTGGTACTGAATTCCTGTTAGAAAACATCGTCAAATAGTTGAAATATGAAGGCCTTTCAAAACAATTTTTCATCTTCTGAATTTCAATTGGTACTGAATTTCTGTTAGAAAACATCATCAAATAGTTAAAATATGAAGGCCTTTCAAAACAATTTTTCATCTTCTGAATTTCAATTGGTACTGAATTTCTGTTAGAAAACATCGTTAAATAGATAAAAATATGAAGTCCTTTCAAAACAATTTTTCATCTTCTGAATTTTAATTGGTACTGAATTTCTGTTAGAAAACACCGTCAAATAGTTCAAATATGAAGGCCTTTCAAACCAATTTTTCATCTTCTGAATTTCAATTGGTACTGAATTTCTGTTAGAAAACATCGTCAAATAGTTAAAATATGAAGGCCTTTCCAAACAATGTTTCATCTTCTGAATTTCAACTGGTAATTCAGTACTAATTGAAATTCAGAAGATGAAAAATTGTTTTGAAAGGCCTTCATATTCTAACTATTTGACAATGTTTTCTAACAGAACTTTATTTTCGTTGAGGACGACCGATTTATCACCTACTAATTTTATATTTTTTATATTATATTTCGAAAGACCCACAATAGTTAATAGGATTTTAATCTGTTGTAGATGACTGAATCTCTGGTCCAGGTTTTACTAATTTAACTCTTTAGTATCCAGGAATTAATAAAATTTAACTTATCCGAGGTTTTATGGCCTATATTGGAAGGGTGTTTATCTTGATTGTCTAAAGGACTGAGCCATAGGCCTACATAGCCTACTTATTGTTTTAATTTAACGTGGTGATAATGAGGAACTTGTTATTCACGTACTGATGAAGTTGTAGAACACATGGGTCAAGGGCATAACGTATGTTACAATCTGTGCGCATGGAATCATGTCAGTAGTGTAATTACTGTTACATTACACTCAGATTCATATCTGTACACACAAACTGATTTCTATTTGTAATCACCACATTTCGGGAAGACTTTTCCGTCTTTCATGGATTACAAGTATTGCCATATTAAGAGTCTGCCTCAAATCTACTTCTTATATTCCATACTGGGGGCAGAGGCTAATTGAGATTTCCGGATCTCTGATCTGGTCAAAAACCCTGATGGAACTGATATTTAACCTCTGGGGTGAATTTCGGCGAAGTCCAGACGGTCTAACTTAGCCAAATCCACTCTCTTCACCTCCAAGACACCCCCCGGACCTTTTTAAGATCTTCTAAGATTTTAAGACGCAAAAGAGAGAGAGAGAGAGAGAGAGAGAGAGAGAGAGAGAGAGAGAGAGAGAGAGAGAGAGAGAGAGAGAGAGAGAGGAGAGAGAGAGAGAGTGAGTGCGGTGTGGAAAGAAACGGGAAGCTTTCACACCTATATATATATATATTCCCTAGTAAAGCTGCAAACGTGGCATGATGTGAAAATGCTGCGTTTGCAGTGAAAGGCCTGCTCTTGGGCAGAACACTATGGGTGGATTTCTCAACCGAAGTCTAAACCACGACCGCGGTTTTCCAATTTTTTATTGTTTCCATAACAAGCATAAAAACTGAAAATCTACGGTTGTTAATTACAAAAACAAATGTCTGAATCATGTCTATGGTTTCATAACAATTGATGTGAATTTTCAGTCATTTTTATACGTGTTACGGAAACAATAAAAAATTGGAAAACCGTGGTCGTGTGTATACTTCGGTTGAGAAATCCACCCTATATATACATATTCCATACTTCTAGTGATTAGCCGAGTACTCTCATCTCTCGAGGTGGAATGGAAGCGAGTGGTCTGCTGTTATTTTTTCTTATTATTATTAATTTTTAAACGTAAAATTGAAAATATATTTTAAAATATCATTCTCCTAGTTACATGATACTCGTATTGATGCGAAACATGGACTCTTACTTTAAGGGAGAGGGGAAGATTACGAGTATTTGATAATGAAGTTTTTAGGAGCGTTTTTGGATCTAAGAGAGACGAACAGATAGGTGAATGCAGAAGACCATATAACAGTGAGCTACATATTCTTCGTGGGAAACTAGATATAATAACAGTTAACTCTCGTAGACTGCGATGGGAAAGACATGTTACGCGAATAGGGAATGAAAGAGGTGTTTGGAAACTCATTGTAGGAATATAAGAGGGGAAAGAGCTGCGTGGATAGATCAAGAGTGAGTTGGGAAAATAACATTAAACATAATTTGGAGGAGGTAAATTATACAGGGGATAATTGGAAAAGTTGAAACAGGATAGGGCGAGCTTATGTCTGTGTCGCCATGAACCTAAGGATTTGATAGTGTCGGTGAGTTCATTATTATTATTTTACTTAGGCTCATCGCCTATTTAATTTCATACAGGAGATTGTTGATGACATCAGTTCTTCTTTTCACACGCACGCACGCACGCTCGCGCGCGCGCGCACACACAAGCATACACATACACGCACACGCACACACACACACACACACACACATATA
This sequence comes from Diploptera punctata, assembly GCA_030220185.1. Taxonomy (NCBI): domain Eukaryota; kingdom Metazoa; phylum Arthropoda; class Insecta; order Blattodea; family Blaberidae; genus Diploptera; species Diploptera punctata. The sequence continues at coordinate 1,509,745 of JASPKZ010009377.1, read as the reverse complement.
TATATATATATATATATATATATATATATAATCCCTGCAGATATCTTTTTTGCCTCCAACTGTTCTAATTACATTATTGGCCCTATCTACTGAGCGTACCACTTTCTTTTTATTTTTATAAATGCTTGGAGTACACCGCTGTGGTCTCGAAGTATCGAGCTGCCTTGTCACGCAGTGGGTCCGAGTTCGATCCCCGGTCGGGACAAGTTTCCTGGATGAATTTTTTTTCTGGGTTTTCCTTACTTTTACGACAAATGTCAGGAAACTTTAAGGCCCAAATTGTCCCCGAACATTATATGGTCAACATATCATCAACATACATATTCACCTTAGATTAAGTTTAGGATTAAGGACTCTCTTGGCGCACCACTATCGTCATCATCACCCATCATGTCATCGGGACAACTGTAACCCTGCCTTTCCGGCGCCCCAACCTCAGGAGTGGGTTAAATATTATGTCAGTGTCAGAAGACAACACCAGAAATGTCGAAATGACAATCTAGGCACCGAATAAAAAATAAATGCTTCGACTTCTATTGAAACGTTCTATTATGTCTTTGTTTCTCATTTGGCTAATCTGATAACATCTCATTTTCATAACTCTACAATTCAAAGGGATACGTATTTTTCATAAGTAATGCCACGAGTGATTTCCAAATTATCGATAAATTCACGACTCACGAAGTGAGGAGTGAATTTATCTAGAGAATTTGGAAATCAAGAGTGTCATTTGTTAGGACTATTTAACGAATAAAATTAAGCTGTTTACTCACAAATCATTATTTAACTATAGTTATTTTAAAATATTTATATATTTAATGTAAATGGCGATGTTTGAAAACAAATGAGAAACGATAGGTACGCTTCTACTGCTTCTTTTGTTTATCACTGCAACCAGATCATATTATTTATTGCCAAAGGAACGCAATATTGTAAGGAGGAGCTTTCTTTAATATGGTAATTATAACACTGATAAATATTTGGTGAAACACGACTCTGATTGGTTGTAAAACAGAAATCATTGAAACGTGATTGGTCATTGACTCCCATTTGGGGCATGAGTTAAATAGTCAAATTAAATTACAATAAAATAATCATGTATATTTGTCACATAAAATGTTTGAAAATATGTTCTATCGTCAAATATATCCCATTTATTTTTAAAGAAATGTTGAATTCACAAGCGTTAATTATTCTTGTGAAAATGTAGAATCAAAATTGTTAAAATATTCTAGGAGTTTGTAGCGTTATGCTGAGGTACTTTTCAACATATTCTGTAAGAAACGTAGGTATTTATTGTAATTCTAATTTAAATTGAGTAATCTGTGCGCTTGATTTGAGGGGTTATGTGCATGAGATTTTAACGACCATCTCACTTTCAGTATGGTGCACGAATTTTAAATCCATCACAAAAACAATAGCATTGTACCTTCTGGTAACCTGTTGCGTTAAATCAGTGTATTTCTTGGTTTATTGCAATGAGTTTGAATTCATTCCTCTGATATACTACTAGGAATTCTATAGTTTTTATTCAGAAGGATCAAATTTGGTACCGATTAATATGACGAGTTTTATTCTTGATTTTCCTCAGTCGTCAAGGCAAATATAGGTTTTGAAATTCCATTGTCATGATTAATTTTACCATTAAAGGAAATTTAATTACTTATTAGAATTTAATATTACTGTAGTCAGTGTTTTATTTAACGGCACTCTTTAACAACTAATATCGTTATGTATGTGAAAGGTATTGTACCAGTGACACATTCTGTAAGACCTTCCATCAACATACTGAATCCAGTTCATGTATTCGACTACGTTCTCTTGGATCTGATATTTAATATTAAATTTATCACTTCTCACTCAATGAAAAATTAAATTTGTAGAGAAAAATATATGCCTAAATCGGGATTTGAACCAAATAACCCAGATATATTGGGCTCAAATACCGATTGAGGCATATATTTTTCTCTTCAAATTTAATTTCTCTTGAATTTGTCCAAATAATATCCTCCCACATACGCCTAAGTCTTCCTAATGGTCTTTTCTTCAAGGATTTCGAGTTGCCCGATAAAAAATGCACGTAGGCCCTATACTGTATCCCATTCGAACTACGTGACCTGCCCGATCGTAATCTTCTGGATGTAATACTCTGAAAATACTATATACTTATTATATTATATGTATACATACATGCTATATTAGAGAAGTAATAACGAAAATTGAAAATGCAAAAAAAAAAACCTCAAGAATCTAACCTATAATAAAGAATATAATATATATTTTGACTAGTTACAAAAGCAGAGGTTTAGTAATGAGTCGTGATCTAAGGGTCGGTTTCACCAACAGAGGTAATTGTATTTCATCAGTTTAAGCTATGCATTATACACGGGGAAAACTGGCGTAATACAGTTACCTCTGTTGTAACGTGTTGCTACAACAATGTATTTTTGTATGTGTTGTATATTTAGTACATTTAATTAAATTTACTTGTTGCGGACACGATATGTATTGAGGAAGAGTAATGTGGGCTTTGGGGAAAAAAATACACGATAAATCAACAAACATTCTTGTTATACTATGTCAATCATCATTAAAGCGTATTTAATGTTTTGTTGAACCTATATGTTTTCATAGCGTGTTTTTGTTAGACTATAAATAATAGGTTTTGTTGTCTAGTGCCCCCCCGTGGACTATCGCCTCGACGTGGTGGGGGCGCCGAGTACTCAATGAACCAAACGACCAAATCGGGGAAGTTTAGCTTTGCTAACTTGCCGATTGGTTAGAGGTGAGAGGAAACCAGGAATAGTCCGCAACGTGGGAGACAGGCTATTGAATCATTATAGGGAGATTTGGACGCAATATTTTTTAGTTTTTTTTTCCACGTAGTACCGTGGTCATCTTAAGACTGCGCCACCGTCGCTATTTTATCGATTGTTGACGTATGACGTACAAATAAATCGAGTTGTAAAATGTAAACTCGAATTAAATTTAAATAAATCAACGGTGGAATTGTTATGTACTGCACGAAGAGAAATTTTGAGGTTGAATATAATATAATATTGTTGATGCATCGAAGTTAATTGTTAAATTAATTAGTTATCTACAATCCGAAGGATAAAGTGAAGCTGGAAAATACAGCTAATGGAAGGTAGGGTGAATGATTACATATGGTATAATTTTTCTCAAAAATTTTTACTTCACAAAATAGTGTTTTCAAATAATAGGCCTAACCAGGATAATCCCTGGGCCTAACTGTGAATTATGTAAATTGGCACGCCGTATATTTTGTTTGCATCATGACATTAAAATACCCCTTAAAAATTGTTTATAGGCCTACCTAATTTATTTTTATTTCTTAACCTGTAATGTGTGTACTTATTCATCATTATTTCTTTCACAGAATAAACGAGGCTGTAAAGATCAAATCCGATGTGTGTATTTTTGTATGACAGTGATTGGGAAGTCTACACATGTATAAAATTTTAGGTAAGTAAATTTGAGGTATTCAGAGTGGATCTAATGCTGCTACCTTCATTTTACTAACTTTGAAGTTTCATTATTTTTGTTTAGTGTTTCTTATTAGATTCAGTTATGAAAGTGAGATAGCATTATTCAGAACACCCATAAGTGTAAAATTAATCTTAAAAGATAACAGAAATTTAGGTATAAAGTTTCCATTATGTGACAAAAAAATGAAAAAAAAACTCTGTTTACCTTTCCTAATAATTTTTTAAGTCCTGTAGAATAACAGTGCACATGTGCAAACATTTATAAAAAGTTTATAGAGTTGTATTGCTAGATGGAACCACATAGATGTGAAATCGATATGACCAACCTTTGCAATAAATTCCCCTTCCTAACCTAACTAAACAATTTACTTGGCATATTATTTAATTAAATGTTCACTAACTTTTTAGCATCGGAATCTAACAAAATGAAATGAGTGAACATCCATTTTTGAATGTTGATTTTATTCCAATTTCACAGATATCACCACCATTTAGTAGAAATTCATGTAAGCGTTTGTGCATATGCACACACAAATCTGTATAACTTTTGAAGAAATCATTGCATACATAGATAAATATTTAATAATTATAAAAAAAAGTTATAAGTATTGTTGCAAGTGTTTAAAATATTATGAAATGTTAGTAAAGGCAGAAGTAGTACGTAGAGAAACAGTATTAAAAGAATATACTATGGAAAATGAAGGGTTAAAGTAATCTAAAGTTGCGCCAAAAAAAAAATTTAAGTCTAAGTAGATCCATACACATGTGCCAACAGATAAAACTGGATATAATTACAAATCATACGAACCGCCAATATACATAGCATATTAGAATGCTCGTTGCCAACCAGAGGAGAAACATTCCAATATTGAAGACTTAACTTAAAAAAGAAAAGTAAATAAACACTGAATGGTAATAATGAAGACAGTGTAATCATTATTATTAGTTTATTTATGGTATTAGTATTCTGTCCTTTTAAGTAAAGTATTTTCAGGTATTGTAATTTCAATTTTCAACGCAAGTTTTGACTGCTTGTGAAATATTACAAGAAAGAACTTAAAAATATGTAAGTGTATCAATGTACATAATACATATACAATGGTTCAGGATCATATTGTGTGAAGTCCATCTTTTTACAATTCTTGTTGTGAATGTTACATTTCCAAAGCCATTTGATAATAAATCAGGAATTCAATATTTTGATTAGTAACACCTTTGGGAAATTAGAGTATGAAATTCTTGGTTTTTATTTTTTTTCAATGCCCACAGATATGGGACATTGACATAACTAGACTTCTAAATAAAGACACTTACTTAGAATAGTATGATCCTAGATCGTCAATATATATAAGGGTTGGGAATACCTTCATTGTGAAGGACATTGACAAATATTAATATATACAGTGAGTTTGACTCGATTTGCGGCCACTAGCATAGACATGCGCATGGACAGCGTGAGTTGATGACTCAATGCTTGCAGTCACTTTTCCCACTAACGACCGCAGGTCAAGTGAAACTCACTGTATATGTATATATACATATATATGTGTATGTATATAATATATATTTTTTTTTTTTTCCAGGCTCTAACAGTAGGGGTAAAGAAGTTGCGCTTCAAGAATATCTACAAGTGTATTGCAAGAACGTACCAGTACATTATAGACTATGCAGAAAAGTGGTTTTGTGTTTTATTAAAAACAAATTTTTGAACTATTATAGAGCATATTTTAAATTACAAATTTTAAAATTATGTTAATATTGTGTCATGTAAATTTTAATTCATCCTTACTTCTACCTCGTTGAGAACTTTCTATGTCTTTTATAACATTTATTTAACATGCGCAAAAAAATCTTAATATGAAGTGGTTGGTAATTACTTAGAGAACAAAACTGTTCCGTCAATTTTAAACAACAATAATTTGGCCTAACATTCAACTATTCAGCGATTTCCTGGTAGTAATGAAGGTAGGCATTTGTGTTAGGCTTAAATAGGTGTGCTAAGCCTAAAATGTCAAACAATTTGGATTCTTCTCGCAGGTGGATATTGGGGCCAGCAGCTAGCTGGTAGGCCAAGGGCATTCTCAGCTTGTTGCACCTTGGAGAATATACATATTTCTTCTCTAATGAACTATTAGATTTTGTAATCAAAATGTAAAGGTAGGTGATCCCATTATAGGGCTTGGGGTAATAGGAAGCTAGTAAATAAATGTGAACATAATCTTCTTATAAAAATTACATATATAAAGTAATTAGGTTTATTGTTGAAATATTGAATCTTTAACTACGTATGTGACTGAAGTTTCATTGAAAAAATTCTGTTCATCTTGAATAATGTGCATACTGCAGTAACTATAAAATGTATAATTTTTTTAAAATATTAATTTTAATACAAGGCAATAAATGAATCATGTTATTTCATTTTTAAAAGCAAACTAATCAAGACAAGTCTGGTTACTAAATAGAGTTGATGTGCGTTGCATTCACATATGAGTAGTTCAGAATATAGAAATGATGCATAGAATTTCTTTTTGCTACATTCTTATAAACCCAAGGTATTTTTGAATTTTTCATTTATAAGAACATTTAAAAACTTGTGCTTAAATTACTTTATGTGTTTCAGTTCTTAAAAAAAAAACAAATAGCATATTAGACTCATTAGGACCAGGCTCGTCAAATGGTGCTGTGCTTGAGCATATCCATTATCCAGATCCTGTTTGATATTTCTTAATGGAAATAACACAAGAAATGTTACTTTGTAAACAATTTTGCATTTTTTATTTTTACTTAAGAAAATTATTACAAAAAATTTGCCAAATATTTTTGTTGTATAGGTCTAACATTTCCAATTATTTCCTAATAAATAGTGGTTTCCCATATTCATTATGTTCATCTAAAAGTGGAATGGTTTTTAATAAATACTTATGAATTGTGTAAATCATTTTAGTCAACTTACTAATTGATGAATTAAAAAAAAATTAAAATAATTTATAGTTAAAGACATCTGAAAAGTTGGCAAAGTTCTTGTAATTTTCTTTTGAAGAGAGTAAGAATAAAACATGCTAAAATTGTCCACAAAGTAGCATTGCTTGTGTTTAGCTTTAAATTTTATTTTTAAAAGAATGGGTAAGGATAGGGTACTTTTATTGCGATTGAGCCACCGTGGCCATGCTCACGTAGTACCGTGGTCATTTTCAGATGGCGCAGCAGTATGAAATTGCGTCCAAAATTTAACACAGAGAGGCCGCTCTATTCGGTTCTCTATGGTGGGAGACGTCTGCCAGAAGGTTGACATCGACCAAGAAGTCTGCAACGGTCTACGAGGCGACGTGATACCAGGCGATCATCACAACGGCTCAAGGGCCGGAAGCAGCAACCCTCTCTAAATTGGTTAATACTTAGAGGAGCATGGATAGATGCTCAGAGACAGCAGCCCTGTCATTATCCTTACCCTGCACAGCGCTCGTAACGCGGTCAGGAGACATTTATTATTACTGATTCATCTCAAAGCAAAGGCCGGATTGGATAACTTAATATAGTTAATCTCTGTGAAAGAATAAAATATTATCAAAATGATTATCTTCAGCACGTATTACGAATGAATGAACAGCGCATACCAAGAAGAATGTATAATTATAAACCAAAAGGGAGACGAATGTTGGGAAGACCATTGAAGAGATGGAAGGACCAATTCGGCCTATAATGAGATCGAAACAGGCCATTGGGCTTAATCGTTGTTGATGATGATGATGACGATACGTTGTTAAGGGACCTGATTGATATATCAACAAATTAAATATTTCGTAAACATCGTGCATCTTCAGCTAGTAAGTGATAGCGACCACCTTAAATGGCATTGGTCCCTCAGAGCTGCCCTGTCATAATTTAATTGAATCTAAAGTAATTATGTGACATTATTTAGGGACCTCCCTAATTATAACAAGTAATTAGTTGGTTTGTGAAATAAGTTGACAGAAACACGATCTTTCTTTAATTAAATTATGTTCTTTAACACAGTAACAATTGTGACAGATATAATTTAGACAGTGGCGGGCTAAAAAAGTTCCTAATTGAAAGGAGGACTGGAAAGTACAAATATTTAGCTCGGTAGACACACAAACCCAATCATGTAATGTATGACGTCACTTGACCTATGACACAACATAGCTCGAAAAAACCGTTACATTCTTCCAGCTATGTGAATGATTTCATGGCATTATTATACCGGTATTTATTACTTATATTTCATTTCTATTTTATAATATGTGATAATAATAATAATAATAATAATAATAATAATAATAATTATGTGCTCTCGGAGTAACGTCGCGTTGTTGCCTCATATACAGCGAGACAGATTTCGATTCCCGGTCGGCACAAGTTTCCTGAGTAAGGTTTTTCTGGGTTTTCCTAACCTGTAAGATAATGTCAGGAAATGGTCCTCTAAGGTCAACTGGACATCATAACTTTCCATATTATATTCGCCTTGTGAGTATATAAGTCAGTGATGCGTATTATCTTAAATGTTCCTGTTGTTTCTGAGGTGGCACTGGCATTGAGTTGCACTCATCCAGGGAGGCCCTCCATGTAAAATAGTAAGACTGTGATCCAAAGTTTCAAATCGTATGTTAAAGTACTCGTATTGGGTATGTTAAAGTACTCGTAAAAAAGGTCAATTATATGTTTCGTTGTCACGTTATTATTTAAGGGAAATACTAAATTTGGATTTCCATGAAGCTTCTCAGTAAGATAAATGTCTCCAAAATTATTTTAGAAAATCAAAGTATAGAACAGGTGTCTAGTTTCAAATATTTGGGCTGTGATGTTGGCTACAATGTGGAAAGAGATATTGACTCCAAAATAAATAAATTTCAGACGGTGTGTGGAACAATACAGAGAACATTCAAAAATAAAATTAGAAAAGAAACCAAGATAAAAATGTATAATGTTATGGCGGTTCCCACAATATTGTATGGATGTGAAACTTGGGCTCCAGTGAAAAGACAGAAGGATAGAATACAGACGGCAGAGATGCGGTTCCTAAGACAAGTAAAAGGATGTACAAGACTTGATAGAATAAGAAATGAGGATATAAGAGAAGAATTGAAAGTACAGCCTTTGTTGGATAAAGTCACGAATTACAGACAGAAATGGATTGATCACATGGATGGAATGAGCAAGGAGAGATATCCATTGTTAGCCAGAAATTATCAAGCAAGAGGAAGGCGTGATGTTGGAAGACCTAGAAGACGTTGGGCTGATGCAATATGAAGTCGGAACGGGCAATTGCCTAATCCTTGGAGTGATGATGATGATGATGATGATGACTAAATTTGGAAAGGGATGAGTGTTTTGAAGAGATATCATATGACAACTGAGAGCTGTAAATCGCTATCATAGTATATTTTTTCTACGTACATTTGATTAAGTTATTTAAATATGTTATACCTTCATCTTAACCCCTATAATTTTCTGTGCCTAGATAAAGGAGCTCCCTAATAGCAATTTATTTATTTATTCTTGTTTAATGCCACCTGTTTGTCATTCGACTTTTCAGGTATTCTCTCCTGGCATTGGCGTATTGTAACCCACTTCTGAGGTTGCGGCGCCTGGAAGGCGGGGTTACGCTGCCCCAATGGGTGATGACGATGGGTAATGATGCGCCAGGAGAGGCCTTAAACCTAAACTTAATTTAATTAGTTGAGTATGATATTGGTGATAATGATGGCCAGATGATGTTCGGGGACCGTTTGGGCCTTAAAGTATCCTGACATTTGTCTTACAGGTGAGGAAAAACTCTGAAAAAAAACCTCACCCAGGAAATTTTTCCCGAGCGGGGATCGAACCCCGGCCCGCTGCGTGACAAGGCAGCACGCTACCTAGAGACCATAGCGGTGGACATTAGCAATTTATTGACTAAGTTAATTTAGTTACGCTTATGTACCCATATATGTCTGCGAGCGCCTCCCTGAGACATCTAGTGGGCAACTAAAGTATTGCTAGATGGGAAATAGTGGTCAATTTTATACATAGGCATTTTTATTTAGGCTTATTGTTCTTTTACGAGTCTGAATACTTTATTGGATTTTTCCATCCTAAAATTAATCGACCACGGCCGGGTATGAAACCGCGTTCCTCGGAACTAGAGGAAAGGAACATAATCACTATCTCACCGTGGTCTTAAATATAATATATTATATACCATTATTCCATGTTCTAAGGGTATGCTCCTATTTTTGAGTCTTTACCACTATTCTTTGAAGTAGTACCCACCGGAGATCCGAATGGGACACTATTTTACCTCTGAAAATATTTACCCCATGTCCGCGTTTATTCATGATTATATATTAATGGTGAAAGATCGTCACTCTTATAGGAAAATTTTTCGTTAGGCTTATCGCCTTCGACCTTCCTGGCATGTATAACCTTTTTTTCAGCAATTATACCACCGGTTTAGCTCTCGGGGTTATATATACATATAGGTAAACTCCACCACGACAAAGCAAAGATCGACATTGCAAAGAAAGAAAGCTAGTAAAAATGGATTGAAATTATCTAAATTTAGAACAATTGGATACCATCAGACGGGAAACCAATAGGTTTTTTATAAATTATAATGAGGGATTATTTGAGTCAGTGTACTGACCGTGCAAATATAGCATAATCATTAATCCTTCAATTGGAAGCTGGAATGAAAGGTGAGACGAAATAAAAACCGTCCTATTTTAATGAAATTGTATTTAATTATTTAGTAAAAAAACTTAAATGATTTTATGGGACGTAAAGACCCTCTAGAGTTTAATAATTTTATTAATATAATGGGTCATTCTAGAAATAAATGAAAAATAGGAACATCACAGAATTATTTCAGGAAATTAGGATAGAAAGGAATGTTTTCAGGATACAAAAAGTATAATTAAGAATAAAAATGGGGATATGATTGCAGATTCCAGAAGCACAGTGCGATCAGTATGGCATTGGACTGCAGACGTGGGGACGCGGGGATTTCACTGGCACTGCTGGCTCATTCGCGGCGGGGAACGGACAGCAAAGGATCGCGGTGTCCAATGCTGTACTGGTCGCACTGTATTTTAAATGATAGTGCGACAGACCTGGTCAGCCAATATTCGTATACATCACAGATATTCAATAATAGGAGCTTTATCTAATATCAGTCCTCAGCCTGGCATCACGCCGGAGACGTTAGAGGGTGCATTTATTTAATTAACTATTTAGTAATTTAAATCAATATGTTAGTTTACCAAGTTCGGATTAGAACTAAGGCATCGCGTTGCTGTTTCACCTCACATTGTAAACAATGTATTAACGCGTTACTTTTCAATGTCATTGTTCAAATTTCAACCATTGTCAATTAATAGTGTAACTAACTCACTGGCTCTATCGAACCCGTAGGTTCACCGCCGCACGCAAAAAGCTCTCCATACATCCCTATCCTGAGCTAATCTTTTCCAATTGTCCCTTGTATAATCTACTTCCCTCAAATCATGGTTATTATTAATTATATTGTAGACCATTTTTTTAATTATTAGTATATACATAATCTACTTCTTCTTGTAAGCCCTTGTTTCTCTCAACGAGACTTAGGCGCTCTCCCCTATAGGGGAGAAATTCAGCCATACTAATTTTATTACACTTTTTTCGGATAGATGTCATTGAGTGGCCTTGGGTCAGCATTCTGCCTGATAGTGACATCTAGGAAACCAAGGTAGAACTAGGATGGGAAAAGTCGATAAATTTTGCTTAGAGGTATTTTTCTTCAGGCTTAAGGATCTTTTACGAGCCTGAAAATCTTCAGTCTCGGGACGCACGGCTTAAAGTCCCTCCTGGAGGATTTGCTCCTTCAATTTTTCCATCCTAAAAAATCCAATGAGCCCGGGCCGGGTTTAAACCCGCAACCCTCGGAACTAGAAGCAAGGAGCATAATCAGTAGTCGACTGCGGCCACAGAACAAAAAATATTATAAACATTTTTAATTACTCAAATGTTAATCATTTAATTAACTAAATCGTTTTACTGAAAGTAGACTAAAATGATGATACATTAAATTCTAAAATGTTTTCATATTTTACGTAAAGATACAGTAGCAACATTCTTTTAGAAATATGCATTATTGTTACAATGGGTGAGATAAAATATTGATTTAAATTATTTCAATTTTTTTAATTTTAGACTTTATTAATTTTACAGTAAATATTTATATGTATATTCTATTACAATTAAATATATGTCATATAATCACAAATAAATAAATAAATAAATAAATAAATATGCATTCACACTTGAACTTATTAAATTAAAACAAAAGTTTTAATTTTTAGTAAATTACATGCATCCTTATACTTGTATAAATTATCATCGCTTTAACTGTTAATGAAAAATATGATAAAATGAGCGATGTTCGAAATACGTGAAATAAACAGACTGATTCAGAATTCTAATAAAACTCTTTACGGGTTGTAGAGGATACTTTGTAGATAACACATTGATCAGGTATTTTGTTCGGAATTGATACAATGATGAACGATCAAATAAAATATCTCGTTTCATCTAGATCCAATAGACTATATAATTTTTTACAATCTGCAATGAGACTCGTTCCACACTGCGAAGAATTGCCTATACCAAAGCCTCCAGAACATGTGACATTAGATGAAGAGAGCTCAGATTCTGATGGAAGTAAGGAAGAAGAAGAAGAAGAGAAGAAAGAGATTTTGGTGATACAACTTTCGAACAAAGTTGTTCATCTGAGCCTCATTTATTGACTCACGAAGATCTTAACGATCTCATACGAGACTTAAAGTTGTCCAAAAACTAGTCTGAAATGCTTCGTTCCCGCCTAAAAGGATGGAATCTTCTTCAAACTTTGCGTGATGGAGAAAACCCGATATCATATTTGAATTCGGGAGACAAAAATACTATCTGAATCACATATTTTTCTTTCTGAGACAAAAAAAAAGTTTATTTTTTGTTGTTCAGCGTAATTCCTGCAGTAAAGTCAAGTATATAAGTTTCTTAATAAATGTGTGACAATATGTGACGCCAAACATATGTTAATGTATTGCTTTATGTGAAGTGTTTAAATGATGATTATTGCCATCACATCATAGAAAGGTATATTTTCGGTTGTTTATCGATAATTTAGTAAATCTCCTCTACAACCCCCAGAAATGAGTAATAGGAATTCTGGATCACTCCGTATAGATATAATGAAGTTAAAGTGAATAATACATTTTTATCATATGAAGGGTTACAAGGAAAAATGTCAAGTAAGTCATCTTTTACTTGAAACCTAGAAAACGTACATTTAGTTATACAACATACATACTTCCTTCGATATATGCCAAACTTTGGAGGTAAATAAACCCATACATAAACTGTATATTTTATCGCTTCACATTTCTAAACGATAACGCTTTCTATGGAGAATCTAATAATAAAATTAAACTCCATTTCGACAAAAAAGTGACTTGCCTGGTTCTTTCCCTGTACCCAATATATATATGTGAGTGATAATATAATGTTTACACCTAGAAACATTATATATTTCTGTCTGTTGACGAACGAGAAAGGCTTTCTTTACACACGTGAATGCAAGTTTAGGAACCATAAACTTGCACATGAAATATGCTTATTCTCTTATACTTAAAAGGTACAATTTTAGGATTACCGTTGGCGTTCAAACCCGTAATTACTGGTACAAGTTCAAAAACTCCATGTGGCGACAGCCCTAAAAGTCCTCAGCCTACCAGCCGGCTGTGGTCTCACATCCACATGTGTTAATCACAGAGGTAGACGATTATCTAGCCAATGTAGTGGGGACATGTGATCAGCATGTCAGGCCCTCCAGCCGTTATAGCTGGTTTTCACAACCTGGAGCCACTATGTATCATAGCTATCCAATTTCTCACGATTCTGGGTGGACACCGGTCCCATACTGGCCGAAATTCCATGACAAAATTTGTTCCTTCACAGGGACTCGAACCAGCTCAAATTCCTTAGGTCTCCACTCAAGGCAGCATTTCTTAAACCTAAACCATCTTCATTAAGGAAATGATAATTTCTACCTAAAACCCGTAAACTCTGTTTATTCATAGTTAATTTTATTATTGATGCAACAAAATGTGTTTAATTTCTACTAAATTTGTTTTAATCATTTGAGCTATTAACAAATACGAGACCTTATGGTCTTAACTCCATGAGGTAAAATAAATAAAATAAATAAATATATGCCTAGCTATTATACTTTTCAGTGGTAAATGTGTTCTGGTGTTTAATATAGACATTTACTAAACAATTCATAAAAGTAGTATATTGAATAATATTGTATACAGTAAAACTTGTTCAAAGCGGAATCGCATGAGACCATTTTTTTCCACATTAGACAACATTCCGCATTATAAAAAAAACAAAAAATATTAACCAATCAGGGATTATAAAGCACCGTATATATCTTTACATGTGCCTTGAATTAATTGTAGTTCCGCTGCCGTTGGAAAGTGAAGTATAGTATGTACGAGCGAATTAGGGTCGGTTTCACCAACAGAGATAACTGTATTACGCCAGTTTAAGCAATGCATTATACATAGGGAAAACTGGCGTAATGCAGTTACCTCTGTTGGTGAAACCGACCCTTAGACGGTAACGCGCGAAAAAACAGTCCCGTATCGTCAGCGTTAAAATGCCTCTTAGGCGTGCATCCTAAAATTAAAGTATGCAGTTTAGGTTTCCACTCACTAACTATACTTTTGTCCATATCCTTTGATTCCCCGCAAATTTCATTATTCCACACTACATTGTGTCGTCTTTTAAAACTGTCCACAACCAACCTGAATTACCATCAAATCGTAATTCGTAGGGGTATACCAATAGCTAGAGCTTAACTGTCCGGAAATTTGGAGATTTGTGAATCGCGGACATGGAAAACACTCCCATACCTCTTTGCTATTTTTTTTTATTTTTGCTCTTGATTTGACCATTTCCTTGCGTCCATTCGTTCATTATTTTTACTTTGTGTTTTAAAATCTTATGAACTTAGGTTTTTTTCACATTTAAATTTAGTCATTATATCGCGTACTGAGAGTTTGTTTCTCTTTATGTTCAATCACATTCACGTTTTCGTTAATGACAAGATACACACGATTTAGCCATCTTTATTCCGTAAATTCAGAGCGCTGCCTGTGAAAGATACGCGCACAATCGGTCTCAGATCGTAAACTAATTTAAGATTTTACAGTGCACTCGTTATTTGTAAGACAGATGTCACATGCAAAATATTTTATAACAAACGTGTATTTTGCAAAACGGGTGTGCAATGAGGCCAAAAAAAATTCCAGATACTGGTAGAAACTCTAATTTTTCGGCGGCAGGAATCATCACTTATTGTTAATTCGCCTAACGGTAATTCAATGGAGTGGAAACTAATTTATTTCTCTCTATCTTTCCACCTTATAAACATTTTTTTTCACGAATTGTATCCTTTCGTTTCCGCGTTGGACAGATTCCGTTTTATACAAAGTAAATACACGTAAAATTACTATTATTTTGCCGGGACCAATACATTGTTCACATTGGACAGATTTCCGCATTATTCACGTTCCGGATTAAACAACTTTTACTGTATTACAAGCTTTATTTTCTATTATCTTCGTTATATTATTTAATATAACATTAGGCCTATGTCATTTTGATTCTAAATATAAGTATAGGCCTACTTCAAATATTCTAATCGCTCAAAATTAACTACATTCTGCTGTAATGATGGCTGAAAAATTCATTATTTACATTAAATCAGGAATCAGCAATTAAAGTTAAGAATTATCATTCTTTCCAGTTATTATTCAAATCGTTATTATTATAATTATTATAATTATTATTATTATTATTATTATTATTATTATTATTGTTATTATTTATTGGTAAATAAACTGAAACCTTTATAGAATCATTCAAAATTTTGAGATTGAAGATGATAGTTATATATTTGTATTTATTTAACGAATTACATAATTTACAAATAGAATTCATTAAAGTAATGTAAAGTATAATTGTATTAAATCACACCGCTAAAATATAAAAAAAAAGTTTTAAAATTAATAACTTTGAATAAGAAGTATTAATATTTAACGCACTGTTGTGTAAAGAACTGACCTATACCCGATTAAGGTAATTCCTCATTTATATAATTATATATATAAGTACAATTATACATATAAGTAATAAAGTAATTTAAAATAGAACTATTTTTTATGGTTATCTTGTTTCTTGTACTTATCTGCTAGGTTATGAACCATAATACACTAGATTATGCTCTAGATGATCAAGGATTTACATTAGGCTCACTAATTTGTACATTTATATTTTCCACATATTTTTCTTCCATACGGCACATAAATGGCTAATATTCGTTAACAATGAATCTATGTAGACATTATGGGCAGTGATTCAGCTGTGGATACCACTGACATTACAATTATTTCGTTAATCAAATATATTCATACATTTTATGAATTGTTTGTATAATATAGGGTAAATAACATTTCCAAGACAGTATTATGAAATGAGGAAAATTAACTTTTTAGATTTTAAATTTACAGTTAACGCTTGAAAGTTTTTTAATGCCTTCAGTAATGAAGAACAAACAATGACGTATTTCCACGGGCGTTAATTGAACATTACTTCCTACAAATCCTCGAGCAGAGATATTTTGGTTAGTAAGCCAATCGCTCTCGAGGCGTAATCTTACACATAAAGTTGTTTATACTTATAAAGGCCTATACCTATTTCAGTATACATGTCGTTCATTTCAGTTTTAATTTCAGTTTTATTAGTACTGTACAAAAGTTTTAGTACAATAAATATGTGTATAGTGATATGTTTAATTTTAATATAGGCCTAATGCTTGTTATGGAGCTTGTTTCCAGAAAGTATTCAAATTCATCTCAAATGGAAATGAAAATGGAATAATCATCATTGGATATATTTTGCTATATAACGCCATTTTTAAGGAATCTAGTAATGAGATTTGGTGTTTATTAGAAGTAACTCGAAATATGTTAGCATGGCTAACCATGAATCAACAATCCAGTTATTTATTATTATTATTATTATTATTATTATTATTATTATTATTATTATTATTATTATTATTATTATTATTATTATTACTTTTTTTGGTTTGGTACCTTTTGCATGCAACGTTTTCCTGAAACAATATTAATTGCAGCTAAGGTAGATAGTAATAATAATTTCTTTACGCTTTAAGACATATTTCGGTACAGGAGTTTAATGTTGTTTTGAACTGCAGGGTGATGTTTAATTGCCGATTCCTATTTAACACAAGGAACACTTACTTCATGTAATACTTATGAGCTCTTCCACCTGTATATATATTATCTAATGATTTCCTGGCCACGTAATTGGATGGAAGTTCGTCTATTCTGTTGATGGATACGCCTTTGCTTGACGACTTCTTGAGGATGGCCACGATGGCTAATACGAATGATACCATGCTGAGGACGAACGCCTTTCCGGACACTAAGGAGAGTGCAGCGATACCAATGGACAACATCATGAAGAACTTGAGTTTGAGAGCCATAACTATAGGCAGAGCCATGAGAGCAGTTGAGATCACAGCGTGCATTATCTTGTGTAAGTGCTTCCCTCTGCGCTTATGTTTATCCTTCTTCCTTCTACCTGCAAGGGTTGAACAAGGGATCCAATGAGAAGTGTTCGGTTAAGCCAATTAAAATCACATTTTATACAGATTTCGTAAAATGCATGTAGTTTTAAATAACTCCGTATATCAAATATAATTTTTATTTTAAAGTAAGTTAATTGTATATTTTTTAAAGAAAAAGGAGTTAATGTGTTACGTAACGCATATTTTAATATTATTGAACTCTCGTTTTAAACTATATTTGTAAATAATGTTAAATTACTTACTTTTGTACTAATTGTACGAACAGGGTTAGCTTCTTGATATTTAATAATACAAGTGGCTTTTTGTTAATGAAATATGTATGCCAAACTTTATCAATCCCACAAAATATTTCAAAATTATCCTTATATTCTATTAGAAGTAAGTGTAAACATCATTTTAAAATAACCATAAAATAACTTTGATTTTCGTACACAGTAATCATTTTAATAATTCCAGACAAATCTATGTTATCGCAGATAAATACTTCAAAAATATATCTCATGGTTTTTATGAAAATTAACATTAATATTAAAAATATACTGAATTAAAAAGTAAGACTACAGTATCATCATATTTTAATTCCATAGTTAATAGATAAGCGTTTCGTCCAATATTTCTAAGAAGATTTTTTATCAATGGCTACGTTTGTCAGAAAACATTATTATTTTATTAACTAACCATAGTTAATTGATAGTTTTATCTCATGTGTAAGTCACATGATTTTATAATTAGCTATTAAAATTGTTGAAATAATATATATATATTTAGTCGGAAGTACAGTACACCGTTTTAATAAAAAATGCAATTAGATTTGTTTAAGACCTCGTAATACTGCTTCACATAATTTTGAAATGATCAGTGATATAAATACAATTTATTCTCCTTACAGAAATCAGAATTATCGCAACATGCATTTTAAGATTGTTCTATATTACATAATGAAATTAGTTAAATATTGGAGCAGATTTTAAAAAGGCAGAGTAAAATTAGCCATTCGTATAACATTCATTAAATCAATGATCCCGTTTTCATCACTGTGTAATTTGTTACCAGTTTTAACTGTTAAACGCCTGACTAAAAGTATATTTGCAATAAATTATGAAGTAAACGCTTAAAAACTAAGCTATTTTTAAGCTTGCTTTGTTAACTAAAAGATTTGGGCATTCAAAATATGTTATTAAAATATATTAAATATTTCAACCCGCCTTTTAAAAATCTTGTACCATATTGAAACTAAAAACTCCAAACAGTAAAGTAGATATAATATACATTATAGGAAATCAAACAATTTGATCATTTACTATTATAGCATCTACCAAACCGTATAGAAAATATAATGACTCGGAATTATTGTATATGCAATTATTACTTTATGTACAATTTGGGCATATATTAAAGCTTACTGCCGCTATATACTTTTTTTGGAACAGTTTAATCTTAGATTGTATATCGTTTTCTGAAAATTATAATACATGAATATACGAGTCTTGAAAATATTTAATAAAATCTAATACTTGTAAATATGAAAATATATAAATGTTGTTATTAAATAAGCTAAATTTATTATCTTTATAATTATAAAAATGTACACATTAAAAACGTAAATAATTTATACATATTAATAAGAATTATATAAAACATATAATACAGTTCCTCTGGGATGGCACCGAACACTTCATCAGGCATATAATAACTTTAACTTCATCATGCCAGATCCCTTGTTCAATATCCTTACTCCCAAAATTGTCTCATTTCTTTTAAATTCATCTATTTTGTTCTTAAATGATATGGGATTTTAAGGTCGTAATTTAAAATTTGGGATAGTATCGGTATATCTTTCGTTTTCATTAAAATATTAAAAAAACCTTTAATCTTACTAATTTATTAACTATGCAAATTTTTTATTAAACTATAGCCATATGCTCAATCCAAAACAGATATTCCATTCGCTCATTAAAATGTATAAAAAATAACTTAATATATTACACGTTTAATCTAAAACTAGGTAAAAAATACATACATTTGTTCCTATATAGCAATTCGCAACCGATGTAGCAGGCATTAAAGTGTGGCGTGTCAATTTTCTTATTCGCCGTATACCGAGGTTTATAATATTAGCCTATAGATGACGTTGGCTTCTCCCCCTCTTTTCTTCAATTTCTATTCAGGCTATATTATTTATATATTTAGCATACACTAACCATGAAGTTATCTTCCACCTTTGAAAGGATCATACTTAAAAGGAAAATATTTAGTTAATTTGCTTAACTTTGGGAATTTTTTAAATGGTGGTTTCATGAGCGAATCAACTTTTTTCACGAAATTGAAGGATTCGTTTTTAAAAGACGTTAGAAGTGCGGCTGGTAATGATAACATGCTAAACATTAATGTCTTTCCTATCATCAAACCGAAAAATCCCAATCCAAGAGACATCATTATAAAGAATTTTAGTTTTGCTGCTACAACTACAGGCATCATTGCAGCCACGATTCCAAGGATGATCAGTTTCAGTTTTCTCAAGTACCTCCTATACTTTCTTCTCCTCCTTCGTCGTCTAATCGGTCCTGAGCCTGTGCCTAAAATACAAAATATTGGTATGGATTTAAACAAATTTGAAGTAATGAACCAAAGTAATATCTTAAAAATATATTTCAGATTGTATTAAAGGAAATATTTTTAAGTCTGCACGTATGCTACTCTTATTTCAGAGTTAAAATTTAAGGGCACATTGAGTACACCAATACGTGTATCATTCACCATCTTTTGCTCAGAGGTTCTTTTCTACAGCTTGAGACTTTTTTACGTGCCGTAAATTTACGACAACGTACTCAGGGCTTTATTTTTCATCGAGAATTCACGGTTTTTACGCCCCGGTAAAACCCATCAACCCTGGCCAAGTTTGAACTCGCGAAACTTTGAACTTGAGCAATTATATTCATCAGGACCGACTCTGCTAATAGCTTTGCTTCATAAGTACATTTATTTCCTTTTATTTTCATTAATTAATGTTAAAATTAATTAATGTTCTAAATTAAAATGGTTATAATGATTCGTAGATTGATTTTACTTTTTTCTAGAGTTTATTTAATATTAGAAAATAGCTGTTGTAGGCAATTCATAATTTTGTTTCGTTAATTATTATTATTATTATTATTATTATTAATACTATTATTATTTACTTGCTTACTTACTCACTGGTACTATCGAACCCGTAGGTTCATGGCCGCGCGGACATAAGCTCTCCATACATCCCTATCCTGAGCTAATGCTTTCCAATCATTCCCTGTATAATCTACTTCCCTCAAATCATAGTTAATGTTATTCTCCCACCTCATTCTTGGTCTACCAACTGGGCGTTTTCCCTCTGGCTTTCCTATAAGAAGCTTCCATGCAAGTCTTTCATTCCCCATACGTGCAACATGTCCTGCCCATCGCAGTCTACGAGACTTAACTGTTCTTATTATATCTGGCTTCCTATAAAGACCATGTAGTTCATTGTTATGTAGTCTTCTCCATTCACCTGTCACTTCATCTCTCTTTGGTCCAAAATTTTTCCTAAGTACTTTATTCTCAAATACTTGTAATCTTCTTTCCTCCCTTAAAGTAAGAGTCCATGTTTCGCACCCATATAATATAACTGGTAGAATAATATATCCATCCATAGTAATTCTGCCCGAAGGCAGGTCCTTCACTGCAATCTTAGCTTTTTCATGCTATGCTTTGCAGCTTTACTAGGGAATTATAGGTGTGGTGGCTTCCCGTTGCTTTCCACACCGGTGAAGGATGGTGATGATGACGTAATGATAAAGATGATGATGGCCATATGATTTCGGGGACCGTTTGGGCCTAAAAGTTTTCCTGACATTTGTCTTGCAGGTGAGGAAAAACCCCGATAAAAACCCCACCCAGAAAAACTGCCCGACCGGGGATCGAACCCGGGCCCGCTGCGTGACAAGGCAGCACGCTACCTCGAGACCACAGCGGTGGACATTAATATATAACTATTATTATTATCATTATTATTATTATTATTATTAATGCTATTATTATGAATGCTATTATTATTATTATTGCTATTATTATTATAAACAAATTTTCATTCGTATGCTTTCACATTATTTTAGTTCGCTAGGGTGCCAAATTGTATGGTGACCATCACAATACAAAAATAATTATTTACAAGATTATAATTTCAAAACATTAAAACATATTGATTATTTTACACAATATTAATTCATGTTATGTTACCAAATGTTTTTTTCTAATTATTGTTGCATTTCTTATAATTAGGGCTAGGATCTTATGTAATAAAAGATAAGGTTGCAATACAGGTAGTATATATTATTCAACTGTTTGTGTGTGAAACCAAAACAAAAGACAGAAGTCTAACTTCTCATTATACTATTCAACTGTTTGTGTGTGAAACAAAAACAAAAGATAGTCATAAGTCTAACTTGTCACTATACTATGTTGCAATCTTAACTTTTAGTACATAAAAATTCTAGCCTTAATTATAACACATTGTCTGTTCTGGTTGAGCGTAAGCGAAGTCCACTTGACAAATAAATAAAGACATACGAGTACATAAACTAAAACTAACTAACTCACTGGCACTATCGAACCCGTAGGTTCATGGTCGCTCGGACATAAGCACTCATTACATCCCTGTCCTGAGCCAATGTTTTCCAATCATCCCCTGTATAATCTACTATAAACTAATCATAGTTAATGATATTCTCCCACTCATTCTTGGTCTACCAACTGGGCGTTTTCCTTCTGGTTTTCCTACATGCACGTCTTTCATTCCCCATTCGTGCCACATGTCCTGCCCATAAGACACACACACACATATATATATATATATACTACTAAATTACGCCATTTCTACAACTAGCACTACTGACTTGTGGCAAAATATATAGATTGAAATGCCGAATAAAATTAATTGTACATAATATTAATTAATTTAAGCCCTTTTTCCATCTTAGTCAACTTACCTTATTTTTTAATTAGTGAAGTAGATTTTGGTTATTTTTTTAGAATTAATGTTAATGTTATTTATGTGAAGCTGTACTCATGTGACTTTACTAGCCATAATTAAAATTTAAGTAATTTACACGCCTCTTACTAATATGGTGGGCTAATTACAGTTATTTTGCAAGTTCCTTAAAATATTTAAATAATTTTAAAATCTCACCTTCTCTTGAATCTTTCGCAACTTGATTTCCTTCATCAGGAGTCGTTCCAAAACCTTCTTCAGGATCCCCTTTCGTCTCGATCATCTTCTTCTTCATCCTCATCATCATCATCTATCAATGGCAATGGAAGACTGTCGTCCTTATCATACCTTCTGGGCGATTCTGCAAGATCTGTATCATATGACCAGAAACCAAAATCATTTTTGGAATGTTTGTTATGTTTATCATCCAGTCCAAATAAACCATCCAAAATCGTGGTAGCCCTTGCTGTTACACAATCAAAAACACCTTCAGTCCAATGATCTTTGAAGCACCTAAACAGGACATAAACAGTATCCCAAATATAATACGTTATTCCTTTAGATGTCAGTTGATTCTTTCTTCTGTATCCTGATTTAATCTTCCTTGGATGAGAATCATGCATTTTCTCATTAGTAGAACTTGTATCATTTGTCGAATTTGATACAGAAACGTTACTTATAAAACTCATTGTTTTTAACATTGAATATTTTTGTGATGTTTTGATGTAGACTCATGTTATTTAAGTTGTGTTCTGTAACATCACTTACTGGACTTAAACTATTTGGTGTCGATGAGCTTGGTGACCATTTGGAATACACATAAAATGGCGGCTTCTCCAAAGTTGAGTTGAAATTCCTTTTTTGAAAAGCATAAGGAAATCCCTTTTCTATACTCTTTAATTTATTTTTATTATCAGTCTCACTCGAAGAAAATCCTCTAGATGTTTCTTGAGATTTCAAATTTGTAAATATGCACGAGAAAAATATAGCGATCACAGTTATTTTCATTTTTAACACTTATTTTCTGTCAGTATGGAATACGAACATCACAAATGTTATTATGTCATGTCACCATGGAGTTTGGAAACAAACAGAGGCAATATTTTAAAATGCAGTTGTACTTATAGCTTACACCCAAAATTATATAGTATTTAGTTCACCCATCATTTGTAACAGTATATACCATTTCGTCTATCACTGTTTTCTATTCAATAATCAACTTGAACGTGTTGCGTAAAATTACTACATGTGAACCGAGAAAAAAGGAACATTTCATGTGGAAACTTTGAACTTTGTCAACCTCGATTATAATTAAACATTATTGGCATTCGTATTTAATAATGGGACACATTTCGGAATATTTATTAAACGTGGGCTTAATGTGCACAATAGCTGATACATTTTGGACAATTAATTTTATTGATTTTTGAACCGAAACAAGTGTTCTAATAAAATCACGGTCAATGAACATGAAGACATATTTATCCCTTACGTCACCAGGCCGGCTACCATGCATATGATATTATGGGTTCTAGTGATTATGTATTATTTAGGTTAATGTGCAACATTTAGTTTATGATTGGATTATTTGTTCTGCAATTTGATACAATTGTAATATTACATAACACACATCTTCATCTTACAATAACTTAAAGTGTCTAAAATAATAATAATAATAATAATAATAATAATAATAATAATAATAATAATAATAATAATAATAATAATAATAATAATAATAATAATAATAATAGTAATAATAATAATAGTAATAATAATAATAGTAATAATAATAATAATAATAATACTGTTCTATTTATTCTGGTAGAATTAAGGCCAGAAGGCACAAATATGCAAATACATGTTTTCAATTTAGATTACTTATCTATACACTATATTAATTATAACAGGTTACAAAGACATCAAAAGTTGCAATGTAAATTTCATGTACAAGCAACATTTTATACGATAAAAAATAACAATAAGAATAACAATAATAATAACAATATTAATAATATGATAAATTAAAGTCACCAAATTTACACACATGTTAGGAATAATAAATAATACATTAAAAGCTAAATTAGTACAAATATCCACAAAGATAAAAATATATAATACATTGGCATTACCCTCCCTCTTATACGTGAGATTTGTACATTAAGAAAGAAGAGACAGGAGCAGAATCAAAACAATGGAAATGAAATTTCTCAAAAGGACAGCAGGATACACTTTTTTAGATTCGAAAAAGTATGAAGAAATTTTAGAATAATTATAAGTATAATCAGGCTAGTGTCTATGGATTTTTAAGGACGTAGAAATCCTTAGTTTTGGCCTCCTATGGAAAGGAAGTAAAGCTGTGTATCGTGTGTCGTAAATTAGGCACGATAGAGAACTGCAAGTCTGAAAAATAGTTCTCTGAGAAAACGTACCTGCCATTCCATACTCAGATATTAATTACTACATTAATGACCTGAGCAGTTTAAAAGTGTCAATGAATAAAATAGTTTCTAACCAATTTAACTATCTACCCTTTCTGGGCTTCATTCGTCGGATGAAATTAATAGATCAGCAGTTACATTAAAAACTATTGGCCATCAATGGTACTGAAGTTGTGAATATTCAGACTTCTTAAAGGTTCAGTTTTTTTTAGTTTTTTTTATTTACATATATGTTACAACCCGTATTTCACCAATGGCATATCACGGGATATTTACAGTTTTACAATTGTTCAATTATTGTTCTAGTTGTTCTTGTAGTTGACGGAAGATCCTCGTAAGAAATTCTGCAACGTTGACTGTGTTAAAGTGGAACTTCAGAATATTTGGCGGAGTAGCAATTTGTAGTATAGCTGGTCGATCTCTGGAGAACATGTTGCATTCAGTCATCAGATGGTGGGCCGTCTGCAGTGATTTTTCTGGGCAGTTGCAATAAGGTGAAGCAGTTTTGTTCATTTTGTGTAGGTAGGATTTTAAATAGTCCATGGTTGGTGAGAAATTGTGTGGTTATATAGTTAGGCCATAGGGATAGGGACAGCCTATAGGGTATGTTGGGGATGAACATTTTGGTATGGAAGGCGTCATTTGATTTGGTGTAAATTAAATTCCAGATTGTTTCATAGTATTCTTTTAATAACTGCTTGCCTCGTGTTATAGGGATGGAGTTATTCGATAGTATTTTTGTAGCTAGCGGCTATTTTAGCCAGATAGTCAACTCTTTCATTCCCTCGAAGACCTGCGTGACCTTTAACCCAGTGGAGGTCAATCTTTCTCGTCTTTTTGAGTACGATTAGCTTTTCTCTGGTTTGGATCGCCAAAGGGTTGGTTGATTTTCTATTAGCTATGGCTAGAAGAGCGGCTTGTGAATCTACGTGGATAGCATATGTTGAAGTTACGTCTTTTTGTAGTTCAATCCATTCAACTGCCATTTGAATTCCAAGGAGTTCTGCCTGGAAGACTGAGCATTCTATGCCAAGTCTTTTCATATTGGTAAATACCTCCTTTGAGTTTTTCTCGGCTACCATACCTGCTCCCACATGCTTAGCCGTTTTGGACCCATCCGTGAATATTAAGTAGTCGGCACTCCCTACAGTTCCAGTTGAATCTATTTCTATATAGCTATCTTTGGGATGAATTCCTTTTATTAGTGTTGGCATTTCAGTTCGTTTCAGTAGAGGGATTATAGCATTGGTGGCTTGGCCTCTGGATATTGCTTTAATGTCGTTTGATTCACATATAAATAATCTCCCAGGATTAAATTAATATAAGAAATTTTCGCCTTCTAGACGTAGATAATCATGCAGCTTTACCAATACATACACTCATTCGTATTATATATATCCTCAGCTTATGTCCAACTCAGGGTCGGCTCGAGGGATGGGATGAAATGAAGCCCCTCATATAGAGGTCTGTGATTGACAAGAGTGCCGGCCGACCACGCCTGACGCACCATCACAGGAGCAGATGAACGAAATGAAACGAAATGCATGAGATGAGTATAGAGAAATGATGGAATGAAATTGTGTCAGGGGAAAACGGGAGAAAACCCGAGAAAAACCTGCCCAAACTCCGTTTCGTCCACCACGAAACCCACATTGAGTGACCGAGACTCTATCTCGGGACCCCAGCGGTGAGGGCGGGCGTTTAACCGTTTGCGCCACGGAGCTGCCTTCATTATTATTATTATTATTATTATTATTATTATTATTATTATTATTATTATTATTATTATTATTATTATTATTATTATTATTATTATTGGTAGTAAAAGATTCCGGGCTATGTGGCCGTGGTCTATAACTGGCGTTTCTTCCAGACGTTTCTCCCTCAACTGCGGAGGGCATCTTCAGTGGCGAGCGCTAGAAGCTGTTGTTTCCCTGTCGTAGACTCGAATTCGCAGTCGAGTCTACGACAGGGAAACAACAGCTTCTAGCGCTCGCCACTGAAGATGCCCTCCGCAGTTGAGGGAGAAACGTCTGGAAGAAACGCCAGTTATAGACCACGGCCACATAGCCCGGAATCTTTTACTACCATGATTACCGGCCGTGAAAGCCTGCATTCCACTATTTATTATTATTATTATTATTATTATTATTATTTATTACTGCTACAATATATAGCGAGTCTTGAAGTATATTCAATTATTTAATTGAATATATTGTCTGACGCACTATCCGTGATAAATCATGTATGTAAACCCACGTAACAAAATACACTATAAATAATTCAAACGTAAATAACTACCGGCACCTCTTATAAAAAGTATGTCACATAGGAATTGCATTAAGTAAGCGAATTTCTTAGCAAGTTGAAGTTAAGGTCCGAATTTGTTGGTTTACGGAATGTATCTTTATTTTGTTAACCCTTTAATAGGATCAATTTAGTTTCTTACGTCAACTTATATAAACGTATCGGGACTGCAGTGGAAACAAAGCATTCATAACCTAAGTTGTCACCTACTATTATTATATAATTTGACACAAATTTAAATAATTTATAGTGATTAACTTTTTATTAATTTAATGAAAATGTTAAACAGGCCTAAATTGAATGAAAGTGTATTATAGGATACATTATCATTGTAAAGATTGATTAAATTTAATGATATACAGGTAGGAAGCCCAACATTGGCAGCCGCTAGAGAAATTTTCTTAATTTCCTGTTTCAGGTAAACCAGCACTTTAATGAACAGATTTCGCTGATTTGTAGAGAATACCTTGCTCGTTTTATTTCAATTATATTATATACTGAATTTCGTTTATAAAAATTGGAATTTTCGACCGCTAGAGTGATTTTTAAATTTTCGTTTCAGTGAACTCACAGTGGTCCTTTTTACTGGTTAAGTAACTTGACCTTACTTTTTTAATTAATTGCTACATGCCGCGTTTGGTACCGAAAACAAAAATCCTATCTGAATTATCAGTTGTAAAATTTGTTTACGTTTGATCTCTATAATCCAGTATTAAAATTCTATTGAACTGAATGATATCAAAAAGGATGAATAGTAACTATGGATTGGCTGAAGCCTCGTTTGTCGCCGTGCCGTATTCGATGAAGTCCGTAACTTCCATTCCGTCGACCCAAGTTAGATTCCCGGCGGGGTAGCAGATTTTATATCTTCACTCTAGATCTGCTAGCTATAATTCAATTCCTACGCATTAGCAGATCAAACTTTATATTCTTGCGAAGTATGTATGTATATATTATTTTAATTTTAGTATATTCCTAAAATTGTAAGAAGTATGTAATTTTTGTGTAATTTTACTATTCGCTGACTTAGTGGAAGAGAAGGCCTTATGGCCGTAACAATGCCAGCTAAAATAAAGCAACATATTATTATTATTATTATTATTATTATTATTATTATTATTATTTATTATTATTTATTATTATTATTATTATTATTATTATTATTTATTAATTTTGAGAATTTTCCTCATCATTGAGGGTTTACTCCAACCAATCTTAGTAATAAACATGAATTAAATATAAATAAATACATATAAATGACTACAGATTTATAGACTATCAGTTTGCAACAAACATTCACAAATTTGCCTTAATTAAAGTTCTCCTTCATTCTCTGTCCTCTGTGTCTTCATCTGTTACACCAAATTTCCTCATTGAATTTTGAATGTTGCTCTTCTAGGTTGTTCTTGGTCTTCATTTTCTGTACATTCTTTCAATTTTCCATTGATAGACGGCCTTTGGTAGTCTTCCATCCTGAATTCTTCTTACGTGTCCATACCATTTTAGCCTTCTGTGTTCAATCTCATCCATTACATTTCTTTCTGCATTCATCCATTTTCTAATTTCTGTTATTACTATTATTATTATTATTATTATTATTATTATTATTATTATTATTATTATTATTATTATTATTATTATTATTATTATTATTATTATTATTATTATTATTATTATTATCCTGTGCTTGTGCCGAAAAGTGAAAAAAGGAAAATAAAGTGAAGGAAAGAAAAAAAATTGAACATAAGAAAGAAAAATACATTTAAATAACGGGTACTCATTTATATAAACGAAGTCTGATAATTAAAAAGTAATGAAGCGCATTTTCAAAATTAAACTTTTAGAGAATTTATACAGTTGGTCAATTTTATCCATGAAAATTCTACCAATAATTTTAGTGATTCAAGTTTTCCTTTTTAAATTAAGTATTTTACATTAGTCTTGGACAATTCGCAGTGTAGATGAACAAAGACTAACTGCGGCCGAATGAAATTTATGAGGCGTACTGCAGGTTACTCAAGAACAGGCCATAAAAGGAATTCTGAGATTCTCAAAGAATTACAAACGGAATCAGTCATGGAATATGTATAAAAATACTGAAACAACTGCAAATCTCACGTAAGAAGAATGAGCAGAACAAGAATACCACGTCAAATCTTAAATTACCAGCCACTAGGCAAGAGATCTTTGGGCAGATCCTTCAAACGTTGGGTTGAGACCGTAACAGACCACTAGGTCTATCATATGAAAGGAAGAAGAAGAAGTCATTAGTCTTGTAATTGAATTGTAGGTTGAATAATATGAACTTTTACTCTGGATAACTTTAAAATTCTCTTTAAGGAGGATTTTAATTAAAAATTGAGAATATTCTAAACGCCTTTTTTTTTCAACACACACACACACACACACAAATGTTTAAATTTATTTACCATGCTTAATGTAGATTATGAACAGAGTTTAACCCTCAAATTAACAACATATCGTATAACATACATTGGTTTCATTTAATATTTTAAATAAAATGGCAGAAAAACAAATCAGTAGAAATTAAATTTGTGTTGATTTACACAATATACAGTAATAAATTACATTTACAAATAATTGCGTTTTCACTGCGGTCTGACACATTTAATAACTAGCATTAGATTTCAGCGTTTCTCCAATTTGAGGGTTACATTAACAACATATTTTTAAAATCTTCACCTACCTTCCTGCATTAAAGCAGTAATGAAATGAGCTACCATGAATTACATTTCTAAATTATGTATTTTAATGACACAACATTTGTATTTTTATTATATATTTTTTTAAATCGATGTACATATAATAACATAAAATAACATTTACAACAGCATGTAAATTAGCCTTATATTTGACAACAAATTACAAAACTTACAAAATTATCATAAATTAAATAATAATAGATATTTTTGTGGTATAATTGTCATATATTATTAAATACAGTAATATAAAACTCACAATCCACTGTTTCAATCGTGTTTGAGTCTGCGATGTTCTAGCTGATTGACTGGGGGCATAACTTGATATAATTACTTACTTACTTAATTACTTACTTACTTACTTACTTACTGGCACTATCGAACCCGAAGGTTCATGGCCGCGCGGACATAAGCTCTCCATACATCCCTATCCTGAGCTAATGCTTTCCAATCATTCCCTGTATAATCTACTTCCCTCAAATCATAGTTAATGTTGTTCTCCCACCTCATTCTTGGTCTACCAACTGGGGGCGTTTTCCCTCTGGCTTTCCTACAAGAAGCTTCCATGCACGTCTTTCATTCCCCACACGCGCAACATGTCCTGCCCATCGCAGTCTACGAGACTTACTGTTCTTATTATATCTGGCTCCCTATAGAGACCATGTAGTTCATTGTTATGTAGTCTTCTCAATTCACCTGTCTGTTCATCTCTCTTTGGTCCAAAAATTTTCCTAAGAACTTTATTCTCAAATACTCGTAATCTCCTTTCCTCCCTTAAAGTAAGAGTCCATGTTTCGCACCCATATAATATAACTGGTAGAATAATAGTTTTATATATTTTCAGCTTAACGTTTTTTGAAAGGAGTTGGGACATCAAAAGTCTCTGCACTGCATAATAGCATGCATTTCCAGAATTGAGCCTATGTTTAATTTCTTTGTGCATCTCATTCCTATTTGTGATTATTGTTCCTAGGTATTTGAATTCAGCCACTTCCTCAAAATTTCCCTCATTTGTCATTAGCTGTCCATTTCCATTATATACTGAATTTCTACGTGTGACCATATATTTAAATTAATTTAATTATTTAGATTTGATTTATGGAGTGAACCATCCAATAACAATATTGAATTAATAGGCGATAAATTGGTTTTCCATAAATGTACAAGGTAATTTATGACTAAATCTGATTTTCAACCTGATTAACTTCCTGAAACTGTATTATAGGAGGACATAACTTCGATAAGACACGCTATTCTGCTAATATACACATACACACATATACAGGTAAGAAAGAAAATGATCCCTCTGCACGCTTTGATAGGTCCTTGGCATTGTAGAGGGTTAAGACTTTTAGGAAATCGATACTAGATGTCAGCCGAGTTATCAACCCTGTGTAACTGCCGGCTTTATCCCAGGACATTGCCTGTTACTCATTTTAATAAGAGGCTGAGTCAACCCCAGAGCCATAATGCTGCTAGAAGGTTTTGGTTAATTTAAAAATCTTGGCCCCACCGGAACTCAACCCCCAACCTTCCGGCTTTGTAGCGTATTATATTATCCAACGTGTCCCAAATAAAATAAAGTGAGATATTTCTAATCTCATAATATTAAAATATCTTAGATATGACCTGGAATTTAGTTAATCTGAAATTATTGAATCTAGACCAGGTTTGGACCCAGGTTTTTAATTAGGTAACGAAGACAGAGTCATAATTATGAACTGACTTAGATAGATGGATGGATGGGTGGATGGAAAGCTCTGCGGCCATCACTTTAAGTGTTGGCGGTGCGCGATCCATTTTGGTCCTCCTTAATAGGTAGAACCCCGAGTTCCTGTAAAATACATTGGCCCTGGTTTAAATTTTGAGTTCAAATTTGAAGTTAATTAGCAGAGTGAAGTCGGAAGCGGACCTTTTGGGGTTATATTACACGCTTTATATTAGCTTGACCTGTATCTATCTATCTATCTATCTATCTATCTATCTATCTATCTATCTATCTATCTATGTAACGGAATCTTTCAACGCGATTTTCACCCACTTAAAATCATTGGATCGACTTGAAACTTTGTATACTTGTAGAGGACCCGTGACAATACAATAATTTCATGTTTATTTTCTAAAATCCTGGCCATAATCATCAGAAAATCAAAAAAAAAAGTGTTTTTGTATCAATGTAACGGAATCTTTAAACGCGATTTTCACCCACTTAGAAACATTGGATAGACTTGAAACTTTGTATACGTGTAAAGGACCCGTGACAATACAATAGATGCATATTTATTTTTTAAAATCGTGGCCAGAATCATCAGAAAATCAAAAAAAGTATCTTTATATACATGTAACGGAATTTTTTAACACGATTTTCACCCACTTACAAACATTGGATCGACTTGAAACTTTGTGTACTTGTAGAGGACCCGTGACAATACAATAATTTCATATTTTGTTTCTAAAATCCTGGCCAGAATCATCAGAAAATAAAAAAAATGAAAACTGGTATAATAGGTTGCGGACTTGTCGACTTTTTAGTCAATCATTGTAACAGCTCAGATGGTAGAGCGGTCAACTCTAATAGTATATCATTTCAGTAATCTATGTCGCTGGTTCAAATCCGGCTGGGAGGTTTTTTTTAGAAGAGTATCACTTTTAGCTCATACTACAATAGTAGCCTATCGAATTTAAATATATTTACATTTTTATCTTATTCTGTAAAATATTAAAACTAAAAAGTAAAAAATAAATAATAGTTTTAAAAAACTAAAAAAAACACGCTTTATTAGAAAACCGAACTAAAAAATTGAAAAATAATTTTAATTTCCAACACGCTTGGGATAAATAATTTTACCATCAAAAGCGTGGGGTGCTTTTTATGATTTTTACATTTTCTTCTTAGATACTTTACTTTTACCAATATCTGTTTATTATCAAACATATTAATTGATAAACAGCACCCCACGCTTTTGATGGTAAAATTATTTATCCCAAGCGTGTTGGAAATTAAAATTATTTTTAAATTTTTTAGTTCGGTTTTCTAATAAAGCGTGTTTTTTTTTTAGTTTTTTAAAACTATTATTTATTCCAGCATTTTGTCTTTGGATTGAGGGAAACATGAACTGACTTGATAGCCTGGAACCTACGTCGTGTAGTAGCCAACTTATGATTACTTACATCTTCCCTACACAGTTCTTATCTGCACCCGCTGTAAAGAGGATCAGCGCCCCATGTAATATTGTGTTCACTCCGTTTTTCCAACTTGCCTGTTGAAAGAAGCGCTTTAAATTTCTGAATAATTCAATTATCAGGGGAAGCTGTATGGTCTATTCATCATTTGAATATTCACATATCAATCATCATCATCATCATCATCATCATCATCCAGGGATTAAACCTGTTGGCTCGTTCCGGTTTTATGAAATCTAGAATTTTTAAAATTGTTCAGACCATCTTCTGTGTGGGCGTCCAACATTTATCCTTCCGTGCGGATTATAATTTAGCAATAATTTTGGAAATCTTCCTTCTGGTATTCTATCAATATGTTCTTTCCCGTCGTTCCTATATTTAATTATTAGGTCTGTAAGTTTGAAAATATTTAGTTCCTTTCTTATATCTTCATTTCTTTTCTTATCCACATATCAAATGAGGCCAAAATTAAGTGTATATTTATTTATTTGAGAAACGAATATGGTGAAATTCTATGCCACTGTGTCATCAACATAAATCCAAATAAAAAATGGAAAACACGATTTATTGTTGCAGCATGTGAATAATTGCCTGATAATATAAATATATATATATGACATGATAAGAAAAATAAATGCCTGGACGGGATTCGAACCCGGAACTCTGGGTCGGTACCCCAGCGTGTTATCCATTACACCACCAGGCGAATCCGATTCAAGCACTTATTTTTCTTATATATATATATATATATATATATATATATATATATATACAATTCTCCATTATTACTAGTTGTCGCGAGAACTCGGCCTTCACTGCCACCTAGTAGCTGACTATAACAAGTAAGCAAATTAAAGAGAATATTTTTACTTTATAGCAGAGACGCTTTATCGCTGTTATAATTAAAATGTTACATTGCTCAATGTCAAAAATTTAATTATAACATATATATATATATATATATATACACATATTCCCAAAAAATGTGAAAAATAGGAAGTTGAACTCGAAATAACCTAAAATCAGCTATTTGCAATGGAAAATGTATATTAGTCATTGTTTCAATAGCGTAACAAGCTTATTACTAAAATACGCTAACAAACAAGTGAACGCTAAACCGATCTGCTGTTATAACTCGCCTATTTTCTTGTCTAACTTGCTCAACTAATACTTTTTTGTCTAATGCCACCAGGTTGTCTTTTATAACATTTCTGGTTTTCTCCCCTGGCATTGACGGAATTGTAATCCACCTGGAAGGCGGAGTTACATTACCCCGATGATATGATGGGCGATAAATGATAATGAAGCGCCAGGAGAGTTCTTAACCTAAACTTAACCTAAATTTCAGACCATGGGAAACCACAGGAATAATTCCTTTTAAGAAAAAATTCCTAAGGTCTGACCGGGAATCGAACCCGGGACCTCATGAACAGTAGTCATTAACGCTGACCACTTGCCCATGAGGCTGGTCGCCCATCTAATATAACTAGTCGATTTTCTAACCCTTACTTGCGTACTAATGAATATGGACTATTGAGATAGAATCCCCGTATATGTGAACAAACCTGTTGACAATTGCTCTAGCGGGAATATATGTTCTCTAACTGAATATTCACTGGTAGCATGGTGGCTAGAATAGACGAATATGATTCCCTTGTACATTTTATATTATTAATGTTGAGTGATTCCGGGTTATGTGGCCGTGGTCCATAGTTGGTGTTGATACCAGACGTTTCGCCCTCAACTGCGGAGGGCATCTTCAGTGGCGAGTGCTTCTAGGCGTGTTTCTTGGTCGGAAGATCTACTTAGAGTGAGCGCTGCGGACATTGTGGACGTTGTATTAGTGGTGGGTGCAGGGTGAGTGGGCGTGGCTCTTGCTGATTGGCTAATGGTCGTCTCCTTGTTGTCCCTAGTGTTAATGCATTTATTTTCTAGTGTATGATACCAGGCCTTAGCCAGTTTGATACCTTCCTCTTTTCTGTTGATATTTCCCTTATGCTTGTATATTTCTATAGCCTCTCGGTATAATCTAGGGAAATAGTAGGAAGTTGTGGTTAAAACTTGTGTATCGTCGAATAGAATCTGGTGTCCATTCATAATGGCATGTTCTGCTACAGCTGATTTATCCATTTCTCCTTGTCTGCAGTTTCTTTTATGTTCTAGTAAACGGGTGGCTATACTTCTTTTCGTGGTCCCTATATATGATTTACCACACGAACAAGGAAGTCGATATACACCGCAAGTGGAGAGAGGTGGCCGAGGATCCTTAGCTGAGCGAAGGCAGTCTTCTATTTTTCTTGTAGGTCTGTAAACTGTTTTTATGTTGTAGAACATGCCATTATGAATGGACACCAGATTATATTCGACGATACACAAGTTTTAGCCACAACTTCCTACTATTTCCCTAGATTATACCGAGAGGCTATATAAATATACAAGCATAAGGGAAATATTAACAGAAAAGAGGAAGGTATCAAACTGGCTAAGGCCTGGTATCATACACTAGAAAATAAAATGCATTAACACTAGGGACAACAAGGAGACGACCATTAGCCAATCAGCAAGAGCCACGCCCACTCACCCTGCACCCACCACTAATACAACGTCCACAACGTCCGCAGCGCTCACTCTAAGTAGATCTTCCGACCAAGAAACACGCCTAGAAGCACTCGCCACTGAAGATGCCCTCCGCAGTTGAGGGCGAAACGTCTGGTATCAACACCAACTATGGACCACGGCCACATAACCCGGAATCACTCAACATTATGATTACCGGCCGTGAAAGCCTGCATTCAACTATTTTATATTATTGTTTATTATTATTTTTTCAAAAGGCAGAGATTACATTAGGCCTACTACGGCATTTAATTTTTGCCGAATAAATGTGTATTTTAAAAACATATTAGTTCCGTAGACATCAGCTACCCAAATGTTCAGCAAGCACCATCAATCAAACAGAAAGAGATAACACAGTTGCTGAGAGGCTTGACTTCCTGCGATGCACGTGTTCGACGTCACATTGTAACTCAGAAGTTCGTAAGTTGCAAATCCTGCTGTATCAAGACCGGCCATGTCAAATATTTTTCAATTTTTTCACTTATTATTTCTCCCATGCAAAATTTCTTGCTCCTCTTATTTCTCCTTCTTGCAGCGTTGGCTCTCTTATTTTATAAGAAGGCTCTGGAAATTGTTGAAAATTGTCTTTATAAAAATGATCTTCTCCGCCATTATATGTCACGATCTGTGGAAAAGCCGAGAAAGCAGAGCTTCCTGGCACATTCTGGTGTTGATGTGAAGCAAACAGAGATTTGAATCCAAGTATCCCGGCCAACAAGAGCGTTAGATTGCTCAGTAGAAGAGCCTTCTTGGTAATAAACACAAGAATTAATATAAGCAGAGGAACTAGAGTTGCTAACTTCACTTTAAATCCCAACAGCAAAGGTAACACAAGACTTCTCACAAGCATTCTACCTGAAAAACATTAATAACAATTACTACAAATAATAAAATATCATTACTTATTTAATTAAAATTACAAAAACTGATTACTATGTCAACATTTTGTGTATATTCTATACCTAATTTATTTTTCCCTTTTCCCCCTTAATTTATGTACTGTTTGTTTCATTGCTTTTATTTCCGCGCAAAGTACAGATTTAAAATTCCTTAAAGCGATGACATCTTAAGACAGTTTAAGGCTATTGTACGAACTATAAACAGATCATAATGAACAAACATTCAAAAGCTAGTGAAAATAGGTAGGAATAAATTTATTTAATGACACTCTTTAACAGCCCAGTTGGTAGACCAAGAATTAGGTGGCAGAATAACATTAACTATGATTTGAAAGAAGTAGATTATACAGGGAATGATTGGAAAGCATTAGCCCAGGATAGGGATGTATGGAGAGCTAATATCCGTACGAGTTCGATAGTGCCAGTGAGTGAGTAAGTAAGATACTCTTTAACAACTAATGTCATTAGCGTAGCAATTCAAATTTGGCGGAATGACTTGTCAGATGAATCTTATTTCAGACTTGAGGATATTTTACATGCCGTAAATATACTACAGAGAATTCATGTCTTTACTTCCCTTCCGAAGGAAACCGTATTCTAGATTTTTACGGCCTTAAAATCCCATGTGCTCTCATCAGGTTTCAACCACAAATCTGAAATCATAGGTGAGCTTGGTAACCACTAGTCTACCAGTACCTACTATTTTTTGGTAAAAATGAACCTGTCATTGATTCTTAATATTTTTGTCAAACTCTATGAGGTGAGTGTTATTTTCCCATTAAAATTAATAACATATTTTGTATAGTTCTATTTGTGTAATATAAATGCATTTTCTCTAATAGTTTTGCACTTTTCTGTGATGGATATCAGGTTTTCAATGTTGCTCTTTATATAAAAATTATCTTGAAAAACGAAATTCTGTTTACTATTGAAATTGTTAAGTTAACCTATTATAAAACTTTCTTTCTACTTTAATTTATATATTGCTATTAAATTACCTTTCTTTTCTAATGTATTTACAAGTAAATTTTTAGTCGGGTTTTCTGTGGGCACTGAGCAGTGCACTTAGGACCACACACATTTACTTACTACCTCAACTTCATCCGCCTGGAATTTTAAAAGTAAAAAATGGAACTTGTTCTGGCGACGATCGGTAAGGATTTGAAGGAGAGAAAAAAATTAGAAATAATGTTTTAAGGGAAAAGATGAAAGTGCAAACATCCTTAGTAAAAATTACTTTAAAAAACACAATTAAGTTGGTTTGGTCATAAGAAAAATATTATAGAAGAGTGATTACCTACCGTAGAAGATTTATGAATGGAATCCGACAGGAAAAAGAAAGAGGAGAAGACCATAACTCACATGGACACAAGTAGCAGTCAGAACAATAGAAGAAAAATGCTTGGAGGAAAGGGCGTGGGAAGAGATGCTAGCTATAAAATCTTCAAATGGGCACATGAAGATATCAAAGATATTATAAAATCTGAGAATAAAAAATAATTATTTGAGATCGTTACTTTTTTGAGATAATGTTATACTGCATATGGAAGTGAATAAGGTGTAATTTGATATAAAGTTGTGACGGATTATAATAATTAGAATAGCGAGAGGAAATTGATTGCACTGCACTGAAATACAGAGTGTTGGTTTATAATTTAGATCTCTATGTAATACATTTTGCTTTCATAGATTTTAAAAAATCATTCGACACAGTCAAGAGATCAAAACTCTTAAATATATTGGAAGACAGAAATATACCAAATTTACTTCGGCAGAACATACAAAATATTTATAAGACAACACCATAAAGATTAAATTAAATAACAGATTTTCTGAAGAAGGAATTATAAATCGTGGTGTGAGACAAAGCTGCCCCCTATCCCCAACACTCTTTGCAATTTATATCAATGAAGTAATATGTTACTGGAAGAAAATATATAAATTTGGAATAAGAATAATCAGAAAATAGAAAATTAAACACCATATTGTTTGCAGATGACCAAATAATAATAGCAAATTCCGAAGATAATCTACAGAAAGGTCTGTATGAACTTAACAAAATTACAGAAGAATATGGATTAAAGATATCTACAGAAAAAACAAAAATTATGGCATTTCAAGGTGTAGATCCTGTCAGAAGTAAAATTGTACTGGACAATAAAATTTTGGAGCAGGTGAATAATTTTACATATCTAGGATGCAATATCTCATATGAAGAAGAAAAAGATGTAAATGCAAAAATATCCAAAATTTTAAACAATTTTAGGGTTAATAAATTCTATCTTCAAGCCACAGTTAGTCCAAAAGCATTCTAGGCTGAAAGTGTATAAAACACTGGCTCTTCCAACTCTTTTGTATGGTAGCGAAGTATGGACGTTGAAACAGAAGGATATATACAGAGACTTAGTTCTGCTGAAATGAGATATCTTCGGAGGACTGCAGGATACACACTACTAGATCACAAAAAAAAAATGAAGACATCTTAGAAGAATTACACATGGAATCTTTAGAAAACAAAATTTCTGATTATAAGTAAAGATGGATGCAACATGTTCATCGAATGGAAGATCACAGAATACCCAAACAAATGTTAAGATATCAACCTGCGGGAAGAAGAAGACCAGGATGTCCACTCAAAAGACTTTTGGATGGTGTTTCTCTTGAGGCCGAAACAGGTCAACAAATGGCCTAAATTCGTGAATGTACTATGATGATGATGATGTAATATCGCTCATCATACTAAACGAAACAACTATGCCCATATAACGTGCAGCGATAAACGTGAACATTTTCAGGATAATTATTTTATTCTCTAAAACACATTTTAGAATTTTAATTTAACCACCTAAATATAACAAACAAAAATAATAATCTAATCATGTGATTCATCATCATCATCATAATTGGCTCGACAGCCCCATGTGGGCCTTGGCCGCCTTCAAAAACCTTTGCCAGACTTCCCTGTTCTGCGCTTCATTCTTCCAGTTTTTTATTTTTAAAATTTTAATGTCTTGAATTATACCATCCTCCCATCTTAATTTAGGTCTTCCAACTTTTCTGGCCAATAGTGGTTGTTCATTGTAAATTCTTTTTGTAATCCTTTTGTTGTCCATGCGAATAATGTGTCCAGCCCATGCCAATCTATTAACTTTAACAAAATTCAAAATATCTGTGATTAGTATTGGAAATCTAAAGAAACAACAAGCGCCATTTTGGTTTTCATATAGATTAGAACATCCTTATAAGGAAAACAAGCTATGGCGCCCCTTTATTTCTTATTTGACAAAAAAACTGATTTGTTTAACTAAGTTAACATAGTATATGTCTAATGACGGATAAATTATATATTTTTCATTCTCTTCTCCAAATTTTGATACCCAGAATTTCACCAAAATCGGTTCGATAGTTCAGCCGTGAGAGTATGTGTTTTGCTATCCTTACGAACAATATGTTTAATCAGGATGAAAACTCACGTATGTCCATCTCCGGCTGCCAAATTTAATCTAAATAATTTCGGTAGTCTTGCCTTGAAGTCGTAACAAACAAATTCCGTTCCATTAATAAAGAGTAACCTCTCACCTTATAGGTACTTTCATGTGCCTCACGCCACCCGGCCTTACATTGACACGACCTGTTGGGAGAGGGATTATTACGTTGGATCACACACGTACTTATTTGACCACACATGGACATGGACGGCCTCCCCGAATGAGTGATCAACTCAATATCAAGGCTTCCTCAGAGACAAAACAACATCAAGACTAAACACACCAATCACACACACATTCATACTAAATATGGTGAATATGTTAATGATAGCCAGATGATGTTCGGAACCATTTGGGCCTTAAAGATTCCTAACATTTGTTATACAGGTGAGGAAAAAACCCGGAAAAAAAACATCACACAAGGAATTTGCCCCGATCGGGGATCGAACACGGGGTCACTGCGTACGAGGCAGCAACGCTACCCCGAGACCACAGCAGTAGACGCATTTTCATATAATGTGTTAAAATGCGTGGAATGAGGAAGTCATCTTAAAAATTACAAAATATAATATGATATCATGGATAGACCACATACAAAATGTTTGGTTAAAACATTTAAGATGTAATATATGTGAAATGTCGGGGTATTCCGTATTCTATATTATAACAGTTTTTTTTTCTATTCTCGGGGAATACATGTTTAATCGGGTTGATATCCTTTCCAGGTTTGAAGTCACTACCAATTTTTTTCAATTAAATTTTTATCTGGAAATGCGTGCTATTATGCATTAAGAGGCTCCCGATGTCCCAACTCCTTTCAACAAAACGTTAAACTGAAAATATATAAAACTATTATTCTACCAGTTATATTATACGGATGCGACATGGACTCTTATTTTAAGGAAGGAAAGGAGATTACGAGTATTTGAGAATAAAGTTCATAGGAACATTTTTGGACCAAAGAGAGATTAGCAGACAGGTGAAAGGAGAAGACTTCAAAACAGTGAACTACATGGTCTTTAAAGGAAGCCAGATATAATAAGAACAGTTAGTCTTCATAGACTGTGATGGGCAGGACATGTGGCACGAATGGAGAATGAAAGACGTGCATGAAAGCTTCTTGTAGGAAAACCAGAGGGAAAACGCCCAGTTGGCAGACCAAGAATGAGGTGGGAGAATAGCAATAACCATGATTTGAGGGAAGTAAATTATACAGGGGGTGATTGGAAAACATTAGCTCAGGATAGGAATGTATGGATAGCTTATGTCCGCGCAGCCATAACCTACGGGTTCAGTAGTGCCAGTGAAATAGCTTGTTTAGTATTCAAGACGTAATAAACTCATTTATTTCATTTATAATGTACACTACAGTATATCTATAATGGAGTAATCCAATGTTGACCCATAGCCTCTCCTTTGTTAGGAGTTACTAGACTCATGGTAGTAAAAGATTCCGGGCTATGTTAGCGTGGTCTATAACTGGCGTTTCTTCCAGACGTTTCTCCCTCAACTGCGGAGGGCATCTTCAGTGGCGAGCGCTAGAAGCTGTTGTTTCCCTGTCGTAGACTCGACTGCGAATGAGTCTACGACAGGGAAACAACAGCTTCTAGCGCTCGCCACTGAAGATGCCCTCCGCAGTTGAGGGAGAAACGTCTGGAAGAAACGCCAGTTATAGACCACGGCCACATAGCCCGGAATCTTTTACTACCATAATTACCGGCCGTGAAAGCCTGCATTCCACTACTAGACTCAGTTAATTTAGTTAACCTTACTTACCCGCAGATGCCATGAATGGTATGCGGTCAACATACCGACTCATTGAGACATCAAGCAGATAACTAAAGTACGCACTACTAGGGTGTTCAGATCGGAAAATTTTGCTTAGAGGTCTTCTTATTCGCGGTTAAATATATAATTTTAATCTGAAAATCTTCAGACTCCGGGACGCACGGCATAAAGCCCCTCCCGGAGGACTTGCTCCTTGGATTTTTCCTTCCTAAAAAAATCCATCGACTCCGGCCGAGTTTAAACCCACGACCCTCGGGATCAAAGGCAACGAGCATAACAATTAGCCCGCCGCAGCCGGATATATATATATATATATATATATCACAGAGAGAAGGCTTTTGGGAAATGGTTAGCACGATACCATTGAGATCGGATCATCGCAATGAAAGAGAGGAAATCCATCGGCCGTTATAGGTATAGAAAAAACTCGATATAAGGTAGCTTTGAATTCTATGAAAAAACATTATATTATTTGATGGCATTTCGAGGTAAAACTTTTCTAAGAGTTTTCACTACTTGTTACAAAAACGTAAGCAAGTTCAGAAATGAAGTTTTATACATTCAATTGGTAGTTTTCACTTACAGAATCAGGTCTTCGCCATACAAATACGTGATGTGGTCGTTATAATGAATTTCTCTACTTCTGGTTTACCTCTACCTTAAATAAATTGGAACTAAGTTTTATTAGATTAATATCCATCTAAATTAGTCCATGACCAACTGACACACTATTCACAACTTTCATTGTATTTTAAAATTCTTTGATAACATTTCCTGTTATATTTTCTAACTCGTTGTGGTATATACTTAAAAAATATGTACTTGGTGTTTTTAACATCGCCTACCTCTGATACGTACTCGTTGTGAGGGATTTTTTCGGAGTTATGTTTTCATGTTGTATTAATATGTCCACCGCTGTGGTCTTGAGGTAGTGTGCTGTCTTGTCACGCAGCGGGCCCGGGTTCAATCCCTGGTCGGGGCAGTTTTTCTGGGTGAGGTTTTTATCGGGTTTTTTTTTCACCTGTAAGACAAATGTCAGGAAAACTTTAAGGCCCAAACGGTCCCCGAAATCATATGGCCATCATCATTATCATCATCATCGTTCACCGGTGTGGAAAGCAACGGGAAGCTACCACACCTACAATTCCCAAGTAAAGCTGCAAGCGTAGCATGAAAATGCCATGATTGCAGTGAAGGGCCTGCCTTCGGGCAGAATTACTATGGATGGATGGAGTATTAATATTTTTTTAATGTCTTGCTTTTTATTATTTATTTATTTATTTACTTTTTGTGACATATTTGGCTTTCTCCTCAGGCATTGGCGAAGTTGTAAGCCATTTCATAGGTAGGGGCACCTGGAAGGCGGAGTTATGTTACCCCGATGATATGATGGATGATAAATTATAATGAAGTGCCAGAAGAGTCCTTAATCTAAATTTAACCTAAATTCCAGATCTTTGGCAATCACAGGAATAATTCACTTCAAGGAAAAATTCCTTTGATCTGACCGGGAATCGAATCCGGGACTTCATGAACTGTAGTCAGAAACGCTGACCACTATCCCTTGAGGCTAAAGAGTTTATAATTTATGATTGATTATAACAAATGCTGTTAAACGAAATAATTTGTTTTATATTTTTTATTCTTCCACAAATTTATTGAATGTTAGAGCTAGTGATAACATAATTGCCTCAGAGGTGCGAGCCTGGTTCGATTCCCGGCCGGGCCTAGTTTCCTGATTGAAGTTACTTCGGTATTTTTCCTCACCTGTAACACAAATTTCTGGAAATATTAAGTGAAAACAGTTCCCGAGTTGCACCTGGTCTTCATAATCTTACATGTCGAAGGTCCCTATTCGTTTTATTTAGCGCGAGCGAATGACGTACTTTGTCCTAAATGTTCGTCTTTTCTCGGATGCAGCGTTGTGTTGAACTGACCACTTATCTGAGGAGGTCCTCCATCACTTGTGCGATTAAAAAGTATACAGAATGTGACCCAGAGTTAACAATTGTTTCCCCATATAATGCCCCTGTAAGGCCTGGACAGATTGTGGCAAGAATGATGTAAGATAATATTAATCATAAATTGTGGGAAGTTGATTATGTAGTGGATGATTAGAAAACATTGGTTCAGGATAGGGATATATGGGGAGCTTATGTCCGTGCGGCCATAAACCTATGGGTTCCATAGTTGCAGTCTGTGAGTTAGTTAGAAAACTCATCAGGTATAATTTACACAGGATACAAGACAGACGAATGATCCTAGAATCTATGTGACTTTTGTATTTAAGCATTTACTAATTACGAATGAGTTATAAAATAAGTACCTTTTTTGTATTCGTATTAATTAATGAGATTCGTGCTTTTCACACTTGCTGTTTAATGAAAATACCTCTGGCTTCTTTACTTTAAAAATGAACTTATTAAATTCACTTTCTATTCACATTTTCAAAAAAGAAGATTCAATGCTGTCTTATTATTAAATTGATAAAATAAGTTTTACTTTTAACAAATGTTTTATACGACAGCTTTGAAGAGCCATGATCAATATGATTTCTGTCAGTGGCTAAATGATGTTATACAGGCAATCACTTACAGATAGATAATGCACAAAATAATACATCTTGAAAATTCTGTATTAATTTCAGTTTTATTAAACATATTTAGATTCCCATTTTAAGCAGACCTTATTCAAAAAAGTATATGGTATAACTGGAATCAAACTCGGTACTCCTACGCCCACTTTATAATGTTTTACCATACGACTGTAAAAATTCTAATTGTCTGTCATATCGTAATTTACGGCCCCCCCTTTTTTTTAGCTGCTGTTTGAGATAGGGCTACAGCATTTTCAAAACTCCCATTTTGTGATGAAGCTCGAA
The DNA here is from genome assembly GCA_030220185.1 of Diploptera punctata. Classification (NCBI taxonomy): domain Eukaryota; kingdom Metazoa; phylum Arthropoda; class Insecta; order Blattodea; family Blaberidae; genus Diploptera; species Diploptera punctata. Next base: position 1,465,197 of record JASPKZ010009377.1, on the reverse strand, counting down.
CAGTAGATTCGGTAAAATAGCCTGTGTATGCTTGTTCTAATGTCACCCACTGTACTTTACGTGCTTCGAGTTCCGCGCTGGGCAGGTAGAGACGTTAATGTGGTCTATTTTCAATTTACGCACCACTTCGGCAGACTACTTTACGTAAATGATGTATATTTGTGTTGTGAATAGAGAGGAGTTAAAGATGAGTGTTTATGTTTGTGTTGTGTAAAGTATGTTGTATGTGGCGTGGTGATGAAGAGGAGAGAGAAGATAGAAACCCAGTGCAGGCATGTAGCCTACTCCTGTCGAAAAGCACCAAGGCGGCCGTCATGCTTAACGTCCCCATTCGACAGACGAATAGCTATCAACAGTACCACATGCCTTTTCAACATATGTACTGCTGAAAGGTTTGCAATTTAATGCAGGAATCTGGTACACAATCTAGAGATCAACAATTTTACACCACCACCTCTCCTGCTCCCGAGATTGAACATTTTGTAATTAATTTAATTTAACAATTAAAATTTTCAACACCCCGTGTATAGTTTTTACAAAAAAAAAAAACAAAAAAAAGAATTATTTTTCAAAGCTACGCCGTAGCGTAGTGGTTAAGGCACTGCGCTACAAGCCGGAAGGTCGAGGGTTCAAGTCCCGGTGGGGTCAGGATTTTTAAACTGACCCAAACCTTCTGGCGGCACTATGGCCCTGGGGTCGACTCAGCCTCTAACGGAAATGAGTACCAGACGCTTGTTCTGGGGTAAAGGCGGCCTCACGCAGGGCTGACAACCCGGCTGACATCAAGTGCCGATTGTCTAGAAATAGTGGGAGCCTTAACCTCCCACTACCCCAAAGGCCTCCTGAGGCCTGTAGTGGGAAAACTTTTTTAATGTAATCATACCCTGAAAATATACTACTCTAGCATATTTGTATACATTACTTATTTATTTAAAAATTTCACTTTCTCATTTTGTTAAAAACGAAAAAAAAAAACTTTCATGTTATATAATAGGTAACCTACTTAGTATTTTAAAGATTATTTTAGATAAAGCCCCTCAGGGGACCTCATCTAGGGGATATGTGGATGGCGACCACAAGGTGCCCAAGCTGAGCAAAACATTTCTTCCACTTACTTGTGTTTTGCACTCTTTTAACTTTACTATCTAACCTCTCTTGGTTAACTCTTGTTTTTTTCGACCCCGACGCTATTAGGGCATCCGGGGGCTAGGGAGTCTTTCCTTTCTTCAATTTCTTCTTTCCTTTATTTTCTTTTCTTCTCCAGAAATGCCTGACCAGAGGCTATAAGATGGCAGCCCCATCACTGGTCTTGCCTTCCTTTGGCCAGCAACCAATCGAAGGGACTATTATTATGCTTTCAAGTCTTATACGAGAATTTCCCGGAAGGACTGGAGGGAAAATTTTCTATAGGATCGTAACAGGTCTTGGCCTAATACTTGGAAGGAAGAAGAATAATAATAATAATTTAAGATATTTCAAAACAAACATATTCCAAAAATTGAATTTACACCTAATTAACCTAAAAAGTTTAATATCACGCAATTAGAATCGGAAAAAATAGTTTTATTGAGAGATACCTTTCACCCCTCTTCAAAATCAACTCCCCTTAGTATTATATAGCACACACCTTCCTTTCTTAACCGAAAATGATGCCCATGTATTATCAGAAAATACTTCCTATCCACAATACCTCTACTCCCTTATTTTATTTAAACGAAGTTTCAACATACTAATAACTGTAAGTTGTATTCGTGTCCAGTTCACCTTCTAAGTTCGACACTAATGCACAATTTATTAACCAGAAATCATATTAATTGTAGTTAAATGTACGTAAAAACAATATATGAACAAAAACTATACATGATTGTACTGTTTTTAAATATTCGAAAAAAAAACAGTTGGGAACAAAAGCTGATAAATCAATATTTGAGTAATAAATTTAATAACTTTGCCCTCTCGATAGACGCGTGGCTGTCCCAACTGGGATACCTGGTTCAAATCCTGGCTGTTCGGGAGGGGCATTGGTAGTTGACCAAACCGGGATTTTTCGAATTTTTTCGAGGTTTTCCCGTTTCCCTTTCTTCTCATCAACACTTCTCTTTCCTCCCCAGCATTTTATCTTCAATCATTCATTCCACTCTTCGCCTCATTTCATTAACTAAAAATAGTTTGGTCTTTAAAATATGCAGTTTGTTTTCTTCTGAGGATGGGGCCAGATTCGTGTACTTTCTCACAGCTAAAAGTCTATGTGACAATTTAGGGCAGAATAAGGGAGGCCAAAGGGACGATTGTAGCACTTCCTTGAGGTCCTTGGCGATATGAATCGTGAATGCTCTGTGTGTCCAAATCAGGGACACCATAACATACTACATAACGCAAGAAGTAGCCTATGGTAAGGTTGAACGTTCCAGTCGTTTTGGCTATGCCTTTCTCCCCAGATGTTTCATAGTTAAAATAATTGTAAAAAAAGTGGGAGGAATAACCTCACTATCTATTGTCAAATATGAAAAACAAAATTCACTGTGAGTCTTATTTATTACTCACAAACTAATTTTTTGGCTTATTTTTTTTCTCTTTTTTATTTATTCTTTTCTCTCCATTTTTTTGCTTTATTTTTCTTTTTTCTTTTTTATTATATTTTATTTATTTTTTATTTGTTTGTTTTTTTTTAAACTAAACATTTATATTAAAAAATAAAATTCATTCTTAGGTTGTAATGATTATTAAAGAGCTATTTACAACCCTAAGTAGCTTTAAACTAATAAAATATTATGAGTCATTTATTAAGATGATTTCCAACCTTTCATCCTAGTCAGCTATAAGCTCCCTGGTCAAAACTGTGATACCCGTATGACTTAGATGTCGTTTAATTTCAGTATTGGAGGTGTATCTATCTACTTGCCCACGATACGCTTATAATTTTGTTTTCTTTATACTGAAGTTGTAATAAAACGAACCCCCCATCATCGTAGAATACATTTATTTAATTTCCGTTTTTTTCACAACGAACAATGATGGCTCCTGTAAATCAATGAACCTACACTAGGTTCCCGTGTACGGGCATTGATAATCCATGGTCAGTTATTGTAATCTGATCTATTTCTTACTTTGCTAATTGTAGTTTGAAGTCGTGATGGTACACACTGTTGAGTAACACTAAGAAATTAGGACTGGAAGTAAATATCAGTAAAACTAAATATATGGTCACACGTAGAAATTCAGTATATAATGGAAATGGACAGCTAATGAAAAATGAGGGAGATTTTGAGGAAGTGGCCGAATTCAAATACCTAGGAACAATAATCACAAATAGGAATGAGATGCACAAAGAAATTAAACATAGGCTCAATTCTGGAAATGCGTGCTATTATGCATTGCAGAGACTCTTGATGTCCCAACTCCTTTCAAAAAACGTTAAGCTGAAAATATATAAAACTATTATTCTACCAGTTATATTATATGGGTGCGAAACATGGACTCTTACTTTAAGGGAGGAAAGGAGATTACGAGTATTTGAGAATAAAGTTCTTAGGAAAAATTTTTGGACCAAAGAGAGATGAACAGACAGGTGAATGGAGAAGACTACATAACAATGAACTACATGGCCTTTATAGCAAGCCAGATATAATAAGAACAGTTAAGTCTCATAGACTGCGATGGGCAGGACATGTTGCGCGTATGGGGAATGAAAGACGTGCATGGAAACTTCTTGTAGGAAAGCCAGAGGGAAAACGCCCAGTTGGTAGACCAAGAATGAGGTGGGAGAACAACATTAACTATGATTTGAGGGAAGTAGATTATACAGGGAATGATTGGAAAGCATTGGCTCAGGATAGGGAAGTATGGAGAGCTTATGTCCGCGCGGCCATGAACCTACGGGTTCGATAGTGCCAGTGAGTAAGTAAGTCGTGATGGTACCATGTTTCGTCGTGAGATGTCGTACTTTCACTAAATTCTGAGGTATCATTCTTTAGCGGTACCTAGCGGCATTAACTTGAACTCAATTGGCAATAGTTCCCGCTCTTTCTAACATTTAAATATTAAAATAGACGTTTTTTATAATGTAGCGACATTCTTTAACATGTAAGGTCATAAAATAAACATTTCAGTTGAAGAGGAGATAGGAGGAATAAATAGTACAGATAATCGACCATAACTGACCTAGAATCTACTGACCCCCGAACATTAACATTTTTATTTATCTATATTCTTTAATATCTTAGTTCGCAAATCAAATCTGACTTTGAAATTTCCGGCAAATTTTGTTCAGAGACATCTTAATTTTAACATAACGTCGTTTTATGTGCCGTAAATATACCATACGAAACCCAAATATACCACACGAAACCCATGGCTTTACTTCGCTTCTATCAGAAATTTTACTCCTTTAAAAATCCATCTAAAACTTCATCCGAATTTGGTACCAGTAGTTAATTGAGATCGACAGAACCTGAAGGATGAACGGTAACAGCGCTGGGGAAGAGCGGCCCAAGAGTTTTGGACTCTCTCGAAATCATGGAGGAGGAATACAACAAAATAGTGCCTATTGCTTCATTTTTACTAATTTCCCTTATCTCTGGCGTAGATTTACTAAATATAAAAGGACTTCAAGTCTTAAATACGATGTCTCTGAACAAAACTTACCGACTACTTCAGGCCCAGATTTTATTGTGACCTAAGTCGTTCAATATCTTCGTTGAATAAAATGCTAAAGCTAATTTATTTTTCATAAGTAATGCCAAGAGCGATTTTCAAATTATCGATAAATTCACGGCTCACGAGGTGAGGTGTGAATTTATGTAAAGAATTTGAAAATCAAGAGTGACATTTGTTAGGACTCATTAATGAATAAAATTAAGCTGTTTACTCACAAATCATTATTTAAATATAGTTATTTTAAAATATTTATATATTTATATAAACGGCGATGTTTGAAAATAAATGAGGAACGTTTGTTATGCTTCATTTGTTCATCACTGCCACCAGATCATATTATTTATTGCCAAAGGATCGCAATATTGTAAGAATGCACCCTAGTGGAGAAAAAATGAAACACATCAAACTGTTTATAACCAACATTAATTAATTTCTGATATCCTATGTCAATTATATTTTTCTGGAATGTAAATTCCTGGGAAATAATACGTTTATTATAGTGCAAACAGTGGTTTCTTTTTTTTTGTGATTTAATCAACTGCTACAAATGTTTTTATATTTAATCCCGCAAGCACTATCTGGTTAAATTCGTGCAATATATACAATCTGGTAGCCACATGCATTCTAGAATTCTTACATCTTAATACATACAACGTATTTCTTAGAGAGTCAACACTGCAAAATAATGGTCTGGCCTATTCATAATGTTAAATAGGAGGAGATTGATTTTAAAGTGATAAAATTAAGTTGATAAAATCAAGTGAAAAACGACTGTGATTGGTTGTAAATCAAAATTCATTGAAATATGATTGGTCATTGAACTCCCATTTGGGGCATGAGTTAAATAGTCAGAAAAAAATGAGGAAGAGAACGTATAACCATAGATCCTGGTCACGGTCAGGCCATATGCGTTAGAGAATCTAAATAAAAATGAGATAAAGAGTAAGCCTAACATTATAAAAAGCTATAATAATATTTAAGAATTCATACAGCAATATTGTACGAATGTGTACTTGCGCATTTTATTACTTTTTTACATATGGGTGCTCATCTAACAAATTCACTGACACTGTTGTCTCCGTGGTTCATTGGTCGTTCGAACATAAGCTCTCCATAATTCAATTCCTCAGCTTCCTCTGTATAACTGACATCCCTCAAATCATGATGAATGCTAACCCCCGCATTTCATTCATGGCCTACCTATTGGGCGATTTCCCTCTGGTTTTCCTACAAGAAGCTAGAATGATCTTCTTCATTCATAATTCGTATCACTAGTCTATTCATCACATCTATGAGACTTAGCTCTTCGTATTACATTTGGTTTCTCATAAATATAACTTACTTTTTATAGTAATATAAAGTACGGTTAAAAACTATAATATAGTTACCTTGTAGGTCCGTCTCCTCAACTTAAGTTCTTTTAAAACTCTGTAGGCCTTTCGGGACTAGTCCCATCATCAGCAGAATGCATTAGGTCCGTTCTTGTTGACCCTTGTTGAAGCACTGACTTGCAACAGCAACCTGATTCTCAATGAATACACACCTAATCCACACAATCCTCTGTACAAAATTCTCACAACCAAGTCAGTGCTTCAACAAGGGTCAACAAGAACGGACCTAATGCATTCTGCTGATGATGGGACTAGTCCCGAAAGGCCTACAGAGTTTTAAAAGAACTTAAGTTGAGGAGACGGACCTACAAGGTAACTATATTATAGTTTTTAACCGTACATTATATTACTGTGAACTAATACCTCAACGGAAAATCACCATGAATTTTACTAGTATCGATTACTTTTTATACTTCACTGTTTTGTGGTTTCATTATTTCATCCGACTAATCGTCTTTCTGACTGTACGTGGTTCAAAACTATTCATTGTTAAATGGAAGAACAGTAGCGTAATTGGTAAAAACAATACACTGCCACCCTAAAGGACGTGGTTTCGACCCCCGATGGGGTCATAATTATTAACCTTCCGTCGGGCGCATCTGATCTGAGAGGCACAGTCTGTCAATTTTGTTCCATTAGACTGCAATCAGACGGCGTTGACTTCTAGGCATCCGAATAGCTGTTTCTTTTTACCAGCTGTAAACAACCCCCCTACTCAGCTCGTTACCACAGCGGGTTGTAAATACAGGGCTTCCAATATAAAACCGGACACGCCTCACGGGGTTTCACCCGTCAGGCTGCGCTCTCTCCTCGTCCGCATTTCACTCTGCCAGCCGCAGAGTGTCCGGTTTTATACTGGAAACCCTATATATTGTCCAGAGAAGCTCATTGCGCCCGAAGTTGTTACATTATTGAAAATGTGTAATTTAAAAATATTTGCAAAAAGAAAATTATTTAACTTATTTAGACTAAACGATGTTATATTCTTGAATAATTTTGCTAAAAACATAGGTTAAACGTTGATATTTTGAACTATTTTCAAGTATATTTGAACTGAACCTAACTTGTTCTTACTTTTATATCACGTTGTTTGGAGGCTTGTCACAAATTTTCTTAAAATTTGTTTAATCAATATTATGCCCAACATTTTTTTATAGTAGCAAAATTTGAATATTTTATCCATTGGACATCCTAACAATAAAATTTCTTAGACTTTTCATTGTTTAGATTGGCAAACAGTGTGTTAAATATTTTTTAAGCGTGTGCTCATCAGGCACATTGCGCCCGAACTCGAAGGTCAGAATATTGCGTCCGACGGAAGGTTAAATTTGCGTAAATCTTCTGGCTGCACAATTGTAATGGTTCGACTTAGCTCCTAATGACCATGAATACCTGACGCATGTGTGAGGGGTAACAGGCCGTCACGCAGGGCTGATAAGGTAGCTGATATCTCGTGCCGATTGCCTGCGAAAGTGCGATCCTTAATCTCTTACTATCCAAGGGCCTCCTTTGGTCAGCAGTGGAATAAAATTAATTTTAAATAACTAATTTACTGACAGTATCGAACCCGGAAATTCATGACCCTATCCAGAACTAATATTTTCCTATCAGTCCCTATTTAATTGTAAATTGTATTGTAAGCCTATGTTTTCCCTTTACAGAGAGTTAGGTGCTCTCCCCTACAGGGAAGAATTTGAACCATACTAATTTAGTTACACTTGTTTTCATATAGTTGTCATTTTTGAGTGGTCCGTGGTCAGCATCCAGCCTCATACTGACATCTAGGAAACCAAGGTAGAACTAGGACGGGAAAATTCGGTAAAATTTGCTTAGACGCCTTTTCATTCAGGCTTACCCTATATAATTAATCTTGCAGAAATCATCATCATCATCATCATTCATGGATTAGATCTGTTAACCCGTTCCGACTTCAGCCCAATCTTGCAGAAATTATGTTTATTATTATTTCCCATTTCATTGTTAGCATCTAGTGAGGGCTTTACTTCATTTTTGCTAAAAATGATTCCGTGTCCCTCTTTCACTTCCCATTCGTACCACATGCCGTTACCATCGTAATTTACGAGACATGTATATTCTATTATTACATCTAGTTTCTCACAAAAATCATATAACTCACTGTTCTTTAGTTTTCCATTCATGTCTGTGTGTTCGTATCTTCGGTTCAAAACATTGTTCTAAGCAAATTATTCTCAAGGATTCTTAATATTTTCTTCATTCTTAGAGTATGAGATCATGTTTCACGTCTATATAATATAATTGGAAGATTCACCTTCTTACATATTTTTAATTTAACCCTTAACTTCACTATGTAACTTTTAAGATACATTATTTATTTACTTATTTATTTATTTTGTTTATAAAGCAATACAAATTATTATAAATTACTTAAGTTTGTGTCAAATTACGTAATTAATGTAGCCTACAATAATAACTTAAGAGTATTACATTATTATTTTTTTATTTTGTTTTCTTTGCAGTCCGAAACATTTAAATATCTGGCACGAGAAATTATTGTTTCGCCAATTGAAGGGTTAACAATTTTTAGAAAAGTTGTGATGATAACAGTCCCTGCAATGCGTTTCAAGGGTTGAACCCACTTCATTCCTGTTTGTAATTATTGCTCCTAGTATTTGAATTCCGTCACTATTTAAAAAAATTCTTTAATTTGATGTATTCATTCATATTTAATAATGTGGCCATATATTATTTTTTACTGATATTTACTTCCAACCCCAGTTACTTGCATTATGTTTGTCTGCTTTTAGTACTTGCTCGCTATGACTAAATAATATTTTAACAGTGTATGCCAACAGATACATCACTTCATTAGTAATTTTTTTCTCCTCTCTTAAAGTAAGAGATCGTATTTCGCATACATGTAATATAACTGGAAAAATTCCTAAGGAATTGAAAAGACTTTTAAACGTTTTACAAATCTTTGAAATGTTAATCGATTTTACTTAGTCGACATCGAAAATCACCCCGAATAGTCAAGGATAAAGGCCTAGTTGTCTGTTCCGGTTCTACTATCCATACAATACAAGTGGTCGACAATTGGCTTGGTTTACCAAGTAGGCAGTATATATATATCATCATCATCCACGCAAGTATTAGGCCATGTGGCCTGTTACGGTCTGAAAGAGGAATTTTGCATCCAGCGCTTGTTTGGACCTCCCAGCGAACTTTTGCCCTGGGGGCAGTAACGAAGCATGACTTTTGGAATTCTATGAGATGGCATTCTTTGAAGATGGACTTTCCAGTTGTTCTGGTAGTTTTATATGTGGAGGAGAATCGGTTCTACATCCAACTCTTCCATAATGTCCTCATTTCTTTTATGGTTGTGACGGCCGATTTACTCCAAAAACAAGCTTCTGACACTCATTTCCGTTAGTCTGAGTCGACCCCAGGGTCATGGTGCCACGAGAAGGTTTGGGTCAGTTGAAAAATCCTGACCCACCGGGACTCGAACCCTCGACTTTCCGGTTTGTAGCGTAAACTCTGAATATAGCAACAAAATTTTAAAAGTGCTCTAGCGAAAGCAATTTTTTTATTTTTAAAGCAACGAAACTAACTAGGTAGGTATATGCTATTAAAATACAATTTTAATTGAAATTTTATATCTACTTTTAAGATTGCGACCTGGCTTATTAGATTGAATATAAGAAAGTTAGGCTATTCTCCAAAAATAAGTGAAATCCGATCATTAAGTGGGTTTTACCTGAAACCGGAAATTAAAAAATGTATATACGTTTATTTTCAAAAATGCATACAATGATTTTAATTAACAAAATAAATATATATTCCGTAATCAGTACAATGGGACCATTAATTCAACAAGGATCTCTTAGTTACGCAGATCCTGTGTGATTAAATTTTTATTTATTTATAGTTTGTAGTTATGTTTATTGCTGAGCGAGAAAGTGGGGTGCAGACAGATGAAGATCACGCTGAAAGTTTCAATTGAATAGAGCATGACAACAATTAAAACAACATCCGCTTGCAGATTATGATGCATGTGTTGTGTTAATGAAACATGCATCATCATACACCTTAGTAGAAAATAATATAAAACAGGTTAATGATCCCCATAAACGTGTTATTCCAACTGTAAAAACATGGCAATAATTGTGCTGCATGTTCATTTGCCTACTAACAAAATAGTAAATATGTTATTGTGATTATTTTATTGCCACTTGCAACGCAAATTTTAAACAATTGGGAACAAGATCTATAAAAGTATATTTATGTTAAATATGTTTGGTCATGTTTTTGATATTAGAAACTCGAAGCCAACCGATCTGGAGAGCTTTTGAATCACGGTCTTTTTGAGTCATTAATTAACTTAAACTGACTAGACCATGTAAAAAGAATGGACAATTCAAGAATTTCAAAAATGATGGTGCAATATAAACCCAAAGGACAATCGACAACCAGGAAGACATCTTAAAGACTGCTAGTTGAGCCGAAACAGGTCTATAAAAGCCTAATTCATGATGGATGATGATAATGATTACTTTTTTTAAATTTTTTAGTGATATAAAAATATTAAGGCTGGCTGTACACAGGGAGTTTAAGAATAAGTATTACAGACTTCTAGGGGTAGTAGAGAGGACTTAGTAGATAAAGTTTTGATGGGGAACCTATGTCCGGAAACGTACCATTTCGATGTAAAATAAGTTTGAAGATCGAAATTCAATAGGCTTATATCGTGTTTCAGAATAAGTATTACAGACTTATAGGGATTGTACTACAACTGTTGAGTAGGAAGAAGGTCTTCTTACACGAATTCTGGTGGTAGCAGAAATTATTGAGCACACACCAAGTCTAGTGGGGCGTGTATATGATGGTAATATGCGTCGCAGGTACACTTTGTGCAACGAACAACATGGTGGCCACGTGGAACCACATTATTTTGTAGTGCATTCCCTAGAAGTTTGTAATACTTATTCTGAAACACAAGCCACACGAAGCCCATTGTGTTTTTGCAAACCTATTTTACATCGAAATGGTACGTTTCCGGACATGGGTTCCTTATCATAACTTTATCTAAGTCCCCTCTACAAACCCTAGAAGTCTGTAATACTTATTCTGAAACACCTTGTATAACTTGGGAATACTCATCCAGTGCAACCGATTGCTGTGACACTACAGAACTGTTCCCGGTTAGTGATTAAAATAACTAATTCTCTATTCTTACCTCAACCAGTTTCCATGTTAATGAGACATATTCAAAACACTAGCCCCAGTCATAAATATACTCGTAGCAATGGATATATGTTGTTGATTACCATCTCCTTAAAACCTAATTAAAATCTTGTATATGTAAATTATACAATTCTGATCATTTCGTTCTTTAATAGAGTTCTTTTATTTGGTGCGAATAAACATCAATAACATAGTAAATTATAAGCCCTAAGAGTACAGAGAGTCTCAAATTGATGTATAGGTCTACACTCTTTGAAACGTTCCTTCTCAGCAATGAAATGAGACAGATATACAATTGTATATGTTGTATGAGATCGATCACCGTACCAATTTATAAGAAAGGAGATAAAACTGATTGCAACAACTACAGGGGCATCTCATTACTTTCAACTTCGTACAAAATTCTAACAAATATATTAGTAAGCAGACTTACTCCCTATATTGATGACATTCTAGATCATCAATGTGCATTTAGAAGAAACAGGTCTACAACAAATCATATTTTTAGTATAAGACAAATTTTAGAAAAGAAATGGGAATATAATGGTACTGTACATCAACTATATGTAGACTTCAAAAAAGCATACGATTCAATTAAGAGGGAGAAGTTATATAGTATCCTGCTGGAGTTCGGAATTCCTAAAAAGTTAGTTAGACTTATACGAATGTGTCTAAATGGCACGAAGAGTAGGGTGCGTGTAGGCAAACAGTTTTCGGATACCTTTGAAATCCACAGTGGGTTGAAGCAAGGAGATGCACTATCTCCTCTACTATTTAATGTTGTACTAGAGCATGTCATCAAATCTTTAGAGGATGAGGAAGGCCTACAACTCAATGGTATTAATAAGCTGTTAGTTTATGCTGATGGTGTAGTCCTATTGGCCGATAGCAAGGACATACTAAAGTACAACACGCACACACTATTGAGTAACACTAAGAAATTAGAACTGGAAATACATATCAATAAAACTAAATATATGGTCACACGTATAAATGCATTATATAGTGGAAATGACAAAAATGAGGGAAATTTTGAGGAAGTGGCTGAATTCAAATACCTAGGAACAATAATCACAAATAGGAATGAGATGCACAAAGAAATTAAACATAGGCTCAATTCTGGAAATGCGTGCTATTATGCATTGCAGAGACTCTTGATGTCCCAACTCCTTTCAAAAAACGTTAAACTGAAAATATATAAAACTATTATTCTACCATTTATATTATATGGGTGCGAAACATGGACTCTTACTTTAAGGGAGGAGAGGAGATTGCGGGTATTTGAGAATAAAGTACTTAGGAAAATTTTTGGACAAAAGAGAGATGAACAAACAGGTGAATGGAGAAGACTATTAACAATGAACTACATGGTCTTTATAGGAAGCCAGATATAATAAGAACAGTTAAGTCTCGTAGACTGCGATGGGCAGGACATGTTGCACGTATGGGGAATGAAAGACTTGCATGGAAGCTTGTTGTAGGAAAGCCAGAGGGAAAACGCTCAGTTGGTATACCAAGAATGAGGTGGGAGAATAACATTAACTATGATTTGAGGGAAGTCAATTATACATGGAATGATTGGAAAGCATTAGCTCAGGATAGGTGTGTATGGAGAGCTTATGTGCGCGCGGCCATGAACCTATGGGGTTCGATAGTGCCAGTGAGTAAGAAAGTGTCGAATACTGTGAAGCTTCCTCCGTTCTCATTCCTTACGAAACTCGAATATTCTTTTAGGATCTTATTATCAGACATTTTCAGCGTACTTTCTTATTATGTAAGCGATCATGTTTCACATTCATACAATATCACAGGAAAAATTATCGTTATGTAGTTTTCAATCTTACAGATTTTAGTTCTTAAAACACGAACGTTACAAATTTAATTAGCTACAATCTTGAGAATAAAGTTCCTAAGACAATTTTTGGACTTAAGAGAGATGAACAGACAGGTGAATGGAGAAGACTACATAACAGTGACATACATGGTCTTTATAGGAAGCCAGATATAATAACAGTTAAGTCTCGTAGATTACGATGGGCAGGCCATGTGGCTGGAATGGGGAATGAAAGAAGTGCAAGGAAATTTCTTGTAGGAAACCAGTGGGAAAATAGCCAGTTGATAGACCAAGAATGAGGTGGTAGAATAACATTAATCACGATTTTTAGGGAAGTAGATTATACAGCGGATGAATGGAAAATATTAACTAAGCGGCCATGAACCTATGGGTTCGATAGTGCCAATGAGTGAGTTACTAGTTAATTAGCCAAAATCAGGTTAATTATTTATTCCACAGAAATCATAGTATTAAATATAAATATTTACCTGTACTTAATGTCCTGTCGGAGTATTTGGGATAACCACGTTCCATGACAAATTCTAGAACTCCAGAATTATCAAGCATTGGTCCAATCTTCATAAAAAGACCGGGATAAATTGTATTCATGTCCCATTTCAAATAACGTCTTCCAATAAAATGTGCTGCAGCATCCAGGAAGTTTGCAGAATATAAATCTCTAGGAAGTGGCCCATCGACATTACCTTCTTTGTGCAAAGTAACGCCTTCCAAAACTTCCACACACTCTCTTCCATCTACATCAGTCAATCCAGCCACTGCACCTTCCTTTAGGCACGTCAACCTGTTCCCAAAAGAAACATCTCCATCTTCACGACGAATGCAATTTTTTAAAGTAGAAGTTAAAATGTTTGTTGAATCGTCTTGCAGATCTTCCTCCACTAGCATAGTGACACATTGGTAAGAAGGCATTGCATTAAACAAGATAACCAAGAACACAATCATTTTGTAGTTTTCAACAGATTAAAACTTTGCAATGAGATTTTAAGAACTTTACTTTATGATCTGACGCGATACGTTGTTTCAAAATTTGAGTAATATTTTCAGAAACTATTAAAATTAATGTACGTGATTGTTAAATAATTAATAGGTAGACAGATTTGTTTGTAAAACTGAAAACTAGGAACTATATGAATTAAAGTTTTTGTTCCTTTCTTTTTTAACAGTATGATGTTAGTTAATTTGTTTTAATAATAGACACAAAAGCTTTCATAATAGAATTTACTATATTGAAATAATTTATTTTACTGATTTTGTGCTTTTCCTTTCATTTTATAAATGTTTTTTGGCATAGATTGTACATCTAATAGGTAACGAGTATTTTATATATATTTCTCTTATACGTGGAATTGTTGGCGTGTAATGGTCTGTCTTTGCTTCATCTACTATCAACTATTCTAGAGAGGATATTATAAAACTCATCACGAGCACAATTGTTTTAATTGTACAAAAATTTACTAATTTCCATCAAAATATTCCTTAACGATGTTTGATATTTGATATAGCAGATTTTTTCGTCATTCTACACGCAGAATATTATTTAAATGTTCCATGAATAGAAAAATCAAAGTTGTATACAATAATTGTCTAAGTATATTTTGATTTCCCCCCCTAAATTCTAGGCTGCCGAAAGACGAAGGTTGACATTGAACTGCATTTCAGGAAATTTATAAGTGAATGCTCCAATCAAACAATAGTAAAAAATATAATAATAATAATAATAATAATAATAATAATAATAATAATAATAATAATAATAATAATAATAATAATATATTGAAAATTTTCAAAATGTCTATCCCTAAATTGTTATAATGAAAAAAGTCTTGTATTGTTTCTAGAATTTTTTTAATGTCTAAGAATATATCCAATTTTATAATAATTTGAGAATTGTGTTTATGAGATAAAACTGGTTTGAATTTTCTGGAGTTAATTTTCTCTATTCCATTTTTAATATATCATTATACAGTATTGTAATGTTTGATGGTGTAAATATTTTAATCTCTCTAGTCTTCTATTGTTTGAAGCATTTCAATTGCATTATTATACGTAAACCAATGCAACATACATCCATATATTTTTTTTGTAAATACTTGAATTTTTTTTGTAAACACGGTTTTTTCTAAACTTGATATTTGAGCCACTTAAGGTAAGGCAAGTCACTGTTAGGAAAAACTGAAAATAATCTGTAATTGATTGAACACAGTCTTGTAAAAGAACTGACTACAGAGTAAATTTTCAGTTCTTTATATATCGTAAAACATTAATGTTATTCTGTTTTTATTTGATGCGTAACAATGGAACATTTATTACCATACCCTTAAATCCAGAAAGTGTTGAAAAAATCCATTAAACTCAAGAAAGTACTAATTACACACTTCATAGTTACCTTTCTTCTTGAAGTAAAACACATAGTAAAAATGTAAAATTTGCTATTGTTCACAGGGACAGAGACCAAGGAGAGGAGATACAAAGGTAAGTTCACAAGATAACATTTTCTTTATGTTTTAAAAGTAGAATGTACTATTGTGGAATATTCTTATTTAAATTTCGAATAGTAATTAAATTATAAAATTATAAAAGTTTGTGTCTTAAGTTAGTAATCATATTCGATGAGAAAGTATTTTATCTATGCTTTCATTTAATTGAATACTTATAAAATCAAATATGCTGATTTTTATGGGAAACAATTCAATATTCCTATAAATGATACAGTGAACCACAATTTTGCGAACATGGGGAGGGTGGTAATAAGAGGAATAAAAATGAAACACAGAAATATACATATTTTCATATGATAACAGAAAGTGAATGGAAGTACTGAAAATACATAGTAATGGAGCTAAATGATAGATGTGAACAGGGATGCAAAGAAGATATAATGCTATTGTTAACGGAAGGAAACTGAGATTATAGATACAGATTATACAATTTTAAATACCTGGATTCACTATAATAAGTATCATGAATAGTAATCATTATGGTGATTATATTTATTAAACACAATGTGTACATCAAATTAAATTTTGCTTTTTACCAGTCTTTAATTAAATTGTTTAGAGGCAGAGTCCTGTTTTTACACTTCGCTAGATGATATTTTGGACATGGATAGTTGCATAATTTACAGATGCAGTCCTCCTTGGGTTCATGGTACATGTTGTTCAGGCATATATTTCCATGAAATCCATGGGCTGCGAAAGGTGTGTACAGGTGTCGAAGTTCGAAATTCGGTTGCTTCCAGGTTTTTGTTTTCATTGCGTCTGTTTCCATAATTTCTGTCGGTATCTGGGCGGCTTTGTTCTGTCTCTCCTCGATGACGATTCTGTATGCTTGCGTTTCCGGTAGTCTGAAACAGTGTCTGATATCTTCGATGAAGAAGGATTCCTGGGCTATTGTATAGGCATAACTATTTCTTGTATATTTTGAAATTGACAGTGCTCTTTTGAGAAACCTTGATTTAACGTTCTCCAGTTTCTTAAGATGTTTCACTGTCAAGTAATTCCATATAAGCTGGATTCCGTATGTTGCGGCCGGCATTACTTTAAGGTTGAAGAGTTCATTGCAGTTGAGAGGGATAGTCTTTGGAGTTTTGGGATATCGTACATGGCTTTCGTTGCAGCTGTTGCTCGATCCTATATATGAAGTGAGAAAGCGGTTCCAGTTGTTTGTATTTAAATGGTATGTGGATTTCATCACGTCTTCAGGTATATTTTAGGTGATACAAAAGATGGAATAGTCCAAGATCCGGCTGCAAGATTACTACGTTCATCGAGTGTATGAACAAAATCAATGTTTTTCATAAAATTGTGAATTACTGAATACATTTTTGCCGAGTTGCCTATTAAATTTCGGCCACCAGTATGCTTAATTAAAATATAATTTATTTATTCGAAATAATTTGATTCACATGTTATTAAAATAAATTATAATCCAGTTCGCAGAAATCGATGTATAGAGCTTGAAAAGCTTTGGTTGCCATTGCACACTTGGCCGTAAACCTCCTCGCGGTTACAGCAGACTGTGACACCAATCAGAAATAAAATGGCGGTAAATACGTATTTATTGTTTTATATTGTTTCAAATAAAGTTTAGTTCATTTAAAATGCTGTGATTTGTTTCGTATAATGTATATTAACACTACTTTTTGGATATATTTTTGTATATACTTTGTACGTAATATACATAAAGGGCAGTGGTTTTACTTCCTGCTGCGAGGGAACAATATAAAACAATAGATACGTACTTACCGCCATATTATTACTGATTAGCGTCACAGCCTGCTGTAGCCGCAGGGAGGTTTACCGCCAATTATGCAATAGCAACCAAAACTTTTCAAGCTCTATACATCGATTTCTGCAAACTGGATTATAATTTAGTTTAATGACAAGCGAATCAAATTATTTCGAATAAATAAATTAACTATAAGGTAAGTAAAGTAATCCCACTACAGGCCTCAGGAGGCCCTTGGGGCAGTAGGAGGTTAAGGCTCCCACTATTTCTGGACAATCGGCACTTGATGTCAGCCGGGTTGTCAGCCCTGCGTGACGGCCGTCTTTACCCCCAGAACTAGCGTCTGGTACTCATTTCCGTTAGAGGCTGAGTCGACCCCAGGGCCATACTGCCGCCAGAAGGTTTGGGTCAGTTTAAAAATCCTGACCCTACCGGGACTTGAACCCTCGACCTTCCGGCTTGTAGCTCAGTGCCTTAACCACTACGCTACGGCGTGCCCCCAAATAAATTAACTATATTTTAGTTAAACACACTAGCGGCCGAATTTTAATAGGCAACTCGGCAAAAATGTATTCAGTAATTCACAATTTAAAAAAAAAAAAGAAAAAAGATTTTGTTGATACACTCGATGAACGTAGTAATCTTGGAGCCGGATCTTGACTAGAAGCATATAGAGAACATACAATGCTGTAATAATACTTTTATATATATTTTTTTCAAATGCCCCAAGTTGTCTTTCGACATTCCTGGTTTCTCTCCTGGCATGGCGTACTTGTAACCCACTTCTGGTGTTAGGGCGGCTGGAAGGCGGGGTTACGTTGCCCCGATGATATGATGGGCGATGATGATGATGATGATGATAGTGATGCGCCAGTAGAGTCCCTAATCCTAAGATGAATATGAATGATGATGATTGCGATGGCCATATGATTTCGGGGACCGTTTGGGCCTTAATATTTTCCTGACATTTGTCTTGCAGGTGAGGAAAAAGCCCGATAAAACCTTCCCCAGAAAAACTGTCCCGACTGGGGATCGAACCCGGGCCCGCTGCGTGACAAGGCAGCACGCTACCTCGAGACCACAGCGGTGGACCTTTTATAAAATGTTTAAACCATAAATTTGAATTACAGTTAAAGAGCAAATATCACTAACATCTATGACGTAATTCCTTATTACCTTTAAAACGGCACTGTTTAATCAATAAGCAAATTTACCCATTATATATATATATATATATATATATATATATATATATATGACAAGATGAGAAAAATAAATGTATAATAAAGTTGAACGGTCCAAATATCGCCAATGTAGGTAAATTGTAGCTCGAAGGATCACTATAACCCTTATAGTGAGACAGTAAAAATTACTAGGAGTATTTATTGACAAAAACTTAAATTGGAATACACAAATAAACCATACATGCAAAACAGTCTTCTCAATAATACATTCATTAAATCGTGTACGAAATTGTTTGCCATTCGCCCTTAGGAAAATGTTAGTAGAAACACTTGCAATGCCCCATTTTGATTATTGTGACACTCTTTTTACAGACTTAAATATTATTTCCACTCAAAGACTTCAACGTGTTCATAATTCTTGCGCACGTTTTATTTGTGGTATTCGCAAATTTGACCATGTTACACCGTCCCTGGAACAATTATCGTGGTTTCGTCTAAGAGATCGTAGAACTGTCCATTCCCTATCCCTTCTCTATAAAATACTTCACACATCATCGCCTAATTATTTATCACGCCGCTTCATCAGACTATCCGACACACATAATCTTGACACTCGATCCCATCAGCATATTGTCCTTTATATCCCGCCTCATCACACTGTATATTATTCATTATCTTTTACGGTGTCACTTACCAAAACATGGAATTCCCTTCCACCCTATGTCAGAGACTGTCAAACTATAACATCCTTCAAAAACAAACTAAAGAATTATTTAATAACAAACTGACTTATACACCTCACTGATAGTATTCTTTTAGCAATATTAATATATTTAATTATTTATGTAAATAATATTAAGAATAACAATATATTTTATTTGTTTTGTTTTAAATATTGTATAATCGTAAAATTAGTTTTCTATATCTCATTATTTTCCTGTTTTTTATAGACATTAGACAGGGACAATTTAATATGCCTTGCTTGTATACATTTTATTATTAGTTTTAGTCTTAATTTTAACTAATATTAACTGGTTGTATTATAGATCGTAATATGTATATTAGATATTATCTTTTGATCAAATTTTTACTTAGTGTTTAATATTAGAGTTAATTAAGATTGTTATATTCTTATGTAATATATGTTTGTCCTGGTGAGTGGAAGAGAAGGCCACATGGCCTTAACTCCACCAGGCTAAATAAATCTAAATAAATAAATAAAAATAAATAAATATAACTAATTCACTGGCACTATCGAACCTGCAGATTTATAGCCGCGCGGACATAAGCTACTCACACATCCCTATCCTGAGCTAATATTTTCCAATCATCCCTGTATAATCTACTTCTCTCCAATCATGGTTAATGTTATTCTCCCAAATCATTCTTCATCTTCCAACTGGATGTTTCCCACTGGTTTTCTACAAAAAGTATAAAATGCCCCTTGTTCATTCCCAAATCATGTCACTTGTCCTGCCCTTCGTAGTATACATGACTTAAGTATTCTTAATATATCTGCTATCGTATAAACATAAAATAGCTCACTGTTATGAAGTCTTCTCCATTTACCTGTCTGTTCATATCCTTGGTCCAAAAATGTTCCTAAGAACATTATTCTCAAATTCTCGTAACCTTTTTTCCTCCCTTAAAGTAAGAATCCATGTTTCGCATCCATATAATATAATTGGGAGAATAAGAGTTTTATATATTTTAAATTTTAGAAGGTTCATTATAGCTATATCAAATTAAAAACTGCCATAATATGGAAGATTGCATTGCAATTAACGTATTGTATATGCAAAATTTTATTATTAGCAACTTAATAGAATAGTAAGTTAGCATTTTAAAATATGGGTTAGATGTTTATCTTTAAAAAAAAGTCCAATTATTGTCCATTGCACATAAATAGTGGTCCAAGAATCATTTGCAAGGGTAAGAGCAAAAAAGTAAGAAGAAATACTCGTCGAAGTATATTACTACCATATATTAATAAACTGAATTCAGCTGATATTTGAGATACCTGTGTATTGTATTGTAATGTAAGCCTATGTTTTCCCTTTACAGAGATTTAGGCGCTCTCCCCCTACAGGGAAGAATTTGAACCATACTAATTTAGTTACACTTGTTTTCGTATAGATGTCATTTTGAGTAGATACCTATGTAAAAAAAAAAGATACCTATGTAAAATAAAAAAAAATGAAATACAGAAATAACTTATTGACTTGCTGCAACAACTTACGCTTAGGTAGGTTTGTGCTTTTCATTTGTTTAGTCACATTTCTCACATATCCATTTAAAAACCTGTTATTCATCAGAACCTTGTTGTCGTTTGAAAATAATTCGAGGCAAATTGGACTTTCAGTAATATTAGGAACAACGTAATGAGCGATATTGGTGCCGAAACTACTGTCTAATATGGCTTATGCCTTACTCATTGTCAGTACAAATTAAATTAACAGATTCATTTTATGTGGGAATATTACCCAATGCTTGTAATACTCACTGCATATTATTAAAAAAGAAAGCATTATGTACAATTATAATGTAATAACCCGAACGTAACTTACTTGATAACTCGCAAAACGTGAATATTCGTCCGGCGTATTTCAAGCTCATTCACGTGTCACAAATTACCTGTAACTGAACACACAACAGTTGTATGTGTAGTCCATCAAATTCTGAAAATTGTTAGCAGATAACTGCACTCTTCTACGAAATGCAATGGTAAACGATATGGGAACATGGGCGATGTGTGGGGCGTTAACTTTATATATCATATATAGGGCCTATCCCTTGAATAAAACTCCAGAATGGGGAGTAGCAAATGTGACATTACTAATAAAATACTCTAGACAAAAAGACAAATATAACGTTGGGGTGAGTTCTTTGTTACTTTTTTTGAAGTTTGATATTCCTGTAAATATAAAGTAAAATATTATTGTGGCATATATTTCGCGCCACATTCTTAAATCTCTTCGTATGCAGAGTTCCTGGGTGACGGACTTTTTTCTTTGTGCTGTAATAAAACTAAACGGATTTCTTGAATTTGGAAGTTGTAGAGTGGAATAAAAATGCAACTTAAAAAAGCTTTCTTACAATGCAGCATTTTCTTAACTGCCTTCTTTTTTTTTTGTAGAAAGTTTTTAATTTTTAAATATGATGCAGAGTATTGAGACACTATTAAACACGCCAAATTTTTAATGTATGCATTTACCCACTCTGATCTTCAACTGGGCAAGGAAATATTCACTGGCTAAAATAACAAAACAAAAATATATTAACTCTGTGATAAGTAGAGGTAAGGCTACGAAGTTGACGCACTTCTAAATTGCGATAATTTTGGATTGGACCCATTAAGATATTATACTTCAAAATTCCGTTACAAAATTCAAAACAATTCCATCGTACAAGTTTTTTGAGTTATGAATCTTTGTCATTTTTGTAGGCTGCGCCGAACGAAAGAAAAATAAAAGTTAAGTTTGAAGCATATTTTCTTGTCTTATATTACCTTATTATCTTATTTATGTCATCTAGAAGAGAAACAGTAGCAGCATTCCGCTTGATGACGGACCATCATCGTCTAGCACAACACCTTTACTACGTTCATATAATAAAATCGCCAAATCGCATGATGTGTAGACTAACAACTCTGCCATGAACTTTGAACACATGAGAAAATGTACGTTTTGCATTCCAGAAATTTTTGAATTGGACAAATGGGCAGATATATTGGGGAGCAAGAAGACAAAGTCAAATGTTCCACAAAATGTCTAAACATTGGCTTAAATGAATAAATATTATTTATAACCTGCAGTTTGAATAATATAAGAGCGAACCAGTTATTGATCATTAATAACATGTAGTTATTCGAGTTTGATAAATTTAGAGTATTAATGGTTTTCGTGATCCTCGTTACATTAAAAGTCGGCTGAATATTCTCCTTCTTCGGCATATAGCTTTTTACATAGCATGCAAAGTCCATATACTCAGTTTCATGCCGAATCCGGAATGTTTTTTGGGAAACAGCTCTAAGATAAAATTACTTGCAGACTCCTTTATGTTGTCTGGAATGTCTGTGTTCTCTTTAGGAGTTTCTGCCACCATATACAGAGATATTCGAAAGTATTTGTGAAATGCTTACTTTATGAAATATATCCTTATTTGGAATAAAAAGTGCAAAGACACAAATGTATTATTTTAATAGTTTGCTATATGATAGCTATTAAAATATTCTAATACTACATACACATGATCATATACAGTGGTGTTTCTTTACCTGTCCTTACATCATGACTCAAGAAGGGATAAGCTGAGTATACAAACGATCCCTCTGATGATCAAATCTACATGAAAACAAGTCACTAAACTTAAGAATTAACCTAACTCTTCGGAAATGGAATTTTAACTCTCGCTTATTACACTGAACAACAAAAAAGAAACTTTTTTTTTCTCAGAAAGAAAAATATGTGATTTTGATAGAATTTATTCTCCTGAATTCAAATATGAAATTGGTTTTTCTCCATCACGCAAGGTTTCCGAGAGACACTTTAACATTTTATACATTCGTAACTACATAATATTAGAACATTCGGACTCACCTAGAAAGTAAGTAATGACGATTTTCTACTATATTTCGCCTGTGGAGCATCTCTCTTGATGGTCCAACAATAATCAACCTGCATATTAGGATTCCATTTGCCTTGATATATCTTTTCCATAGCTGAAATTATTTGAGTTAGCTCATTTGGTTTTATTTTACAATGGAAAAATGGACGAAAAAAGGTTTAAAAATAATTATTTAAATCCATTAATTGAAATTGAAATACAAAACTGTGGGTGATGGAGAACTTCCGAATACATATTTGAAAACACGATAAAAACTGCATTAAGTACAACTCATGAGACAAAAATCATGTTGACCAGTGTTATTAAACATGGACTCTAGTAGTTGGAAATATTCAACAGTAGTGTATTTTAATATGCAGATACAGAAAGCTTCTTTTTGGACTTAGTGAGATTTTAGAATTGCTTATAGCTAGTTTTGTAAATTCACCCCGCATACAAAAAAATGTACTTTCTGTACTTGCTACAAAAATAGTGTTGTTTTATTTTTGTGGTAATTGTCAGATATCAACATATACTAAATTAATATTATTAAAATTATGTTTATATTGTTATCTTGTTTCTATTCTGATAAAGTAACCAAAAACGTGAATGCTTTTTAAACTAATACCGAAACATTTATTTAGTTATGCATAAACACATGGATTAGTGAAGTACGGGAATAATTGATGCCAACCGAATACACCAATACAAGATGCATCGTATATTTAGTTCTTGAAAAAAATGAAAAAGGCCAACAAGCCGTTAGCAGAAGAAATGGATTTTTGGAGGCTATCGACAAAAATTTCAAGAAGGGATAAAGTCAGAAATAGTACAATAATGGAAATTATGCAAGTTGAAAAAACATATTAGAAAAAAATAGAAGTAAGACGATTGAAATGGTATGGACACATCATAAGAAAGGAAGAAAATAGAATACCAAAGAAGATCCTTGATCGGAAAGCTAATGGAAGCAGTGGAGGAGGCAGGCCTAGAGAACGTTGAATAGATGGAGTGAGGGGAAGTATGGAAGCTAGAGATTTGAGGGAAGAAGATGCTTTAAACAGAAGCCTCTGGCAACAAATCACTTTGGGTTGAAGGAGAAACACTGTATTGTGGAACATTCCTAATAAAAAATTTAAATGAAAATTAGCATTCATATTTTTTTGGTAGCCTTATATCTCATATCTAAATGTAATATATCATCACTTTTTAAAATAATATTCGGTGTTTTGTGGAAGGTGGAGTTCTATGTCATACAATCTACATGACTTCTTGTACTGTTATCTTTTAAGGCAGTGATTACCGTTTCAGCAGGTTCTTCTCTCTTCTGAGGCGTCTTACAATGTTATTATATTATTTCCCTGTATTTGAGGAAGGATTTGGATTTTGGAAGATGTTGGTTAATGAAAACTGTTATGATTTTATTATAAATTATTTATTGAAAAAATTAAATTATTAAATAATTATTTTAAGTATCAAATTTTAAATTACATTCAACAATCTTAAATACATTAATTGTGGTGTTTTTATAAATAATGTTTGGCATAAATAAATATAATTATCAGGTTTTTTTTATAAATATTAAATTTGTAATTTTTGTGGTGAAGTCTAGTTAAATATACAATTAAGATCTTAAAGTCAGGTGAGATCTTAATAAGTCACATTCATGTTGTACGTCATAAGTCAAAGGTCCTTCTATACAAACCCAAGTCATTTAAAATCACATTTTCAATGTCATATAAAGTTCGTCTTATTTACATTGTCGTTAGTAATAAGCAGTATATCAGGTTGTTTTCGAAGATTAACACTCATTTTAAAAATATTGTAGGCCTACATTTCTTATACAATAGCTTAATTTATCTTGTTTTAAGTTTTTGACATTTATTACTTTAAGTTCGGGCAGTGACGATCATACGATATTAATCTATGAATATTGCTATAAAAAGTTTTGATTTTAATCTATTTTGCCTCTGAAATAAAATCTTAGTATTTCAAACGTATCGTATGACAGCAGACTTGTACCAGGTTGAATGTTTATCCATAAACTGAATCCATAACAGTTGAAAGTCTTGGAATTTTAACAATTCCTAATGCTTATTGATACTCCTTTTTTTTTTCTTGTCCTTTATATCAATTAACATAATCCAAGAGAATATCTTTCGAAAATTGTACTAAGTCTTCTAGTATAAGTGAAGCATGTAAAGTGGTTGTAAGTTGGTAAATGAAAGAATATTGGCTTACATTAGAGTCTTCTAGTATATTATATTTGAAAAGTTGTTATGCATTTATTTTTTAACTTTAAGATAACTTGGAAAATAAGATTTTGATTAAAGCAGAAACCTATTTTGAATCATGTTTTGTTAAAACAGATAATTAGAGCCTAATTTTAATAGTTTCGAACATTAAAAGTAATTATGTTCTTTTGCTAATGCTGTTTTTCACTTTAAAGAGTAATACAAGTTATAACTAATAAACAATACGAAATTACTTATTATTCATTAAGAAGAAATTAAAGCTATGTAAAAATATTTTTTGATAAACGTGTAATTTAAAACTAAATGTGTTATTACTTCCGTCATGTCCTCAAGTCTGTCAGAGTATTTCTCGTGAAGGGTCTTCCACAGTGTTTTGTCAGTCATTGTCATTTATTCATATTGTGACTTCTATTATTTGTTTTGTTGCTAAAAAATCTGTTCTTTGGTGAAATTAGTATTTTTTTCTTTTTCAAACCTATTACGGTACATATTTATTTTAATGTTTTGAAAAATTGATTACTATTGATTTTTGAGAGGTAGAAGAAAATATTGCGTTACCGTCGTACGGATATAAAGTTCATCAGTCTAATGTTAAAATACGTTAACATATGTCCATCGTATGACTGGTTCTGAGCGAATTGACTCGTTCATTTTTAACGAACTGTTAAACGTTACGGGTTATTGTATTTAAACTAAACCATTTAGAAAACCTTCCTGAATGTGATAAAGTGTTCTATTTTGTTTACTGTAAATAAATTACTAGAATATTGGTTTGAATTTGAGAGAGGAATTATTAAGGATTTGTTTCAGAACAATGGGCCATTGCCTTGTTTTCCTAAATGGTTTAGTTTTATAATACAGATTGAATCGTTCTTCAGAATTGACTAAGAGAACAGTTTGTGGATCGGATTATGTGACGACATAGGTCTGTCGAAGATTGGTTTTCAGTTCTCGTAGGAAGTTTGAATTATTCTTGTTTCTTCTCAGGAGCGTACGCCTGGTAAGCGATTTCGTGGGGGTCACTGCTATCAGCAAGTGGAAGAGATCGGCCATAATGCCCATGGCCGTGTTCGTCACCATACGAACTGTGGGAGTAATGTGGGTGAGCAACGACTTCGTAGGTTTGGGTATTGTGCTTGTTGCCCAGAAGTTTCTGAAGTCCGATGAGACCAGCCAACAGCAGGGCCAGTTTACCGATGAGAAGGGCCTTGAGGGCGAGGAGAGCGAGACCACCAAGTGCCACAGGAATGAGAGCTGCCATCTTCAACTTCAGGAGCAGCAGAAGGGGCAGGAGCATCTTCAACTTCTTCTTCTTGCCTCGGGCTGAAATGACAAAAAAAATGTTGCTCCCGTTATAATACTAATTACATTTGATATCTAATATTATTTCTACTAGTTTTAACTATAATAGTTGTTAGTAAATATTCCAAGTTTCATTTGACGAAAACTAACCTCGATCATTGATCGAATTATGACGAAAATATTAACTTCATGACTTTGCTTTCTTTACTAACTAACTTTCATATGAATTTGACTGGTGAAACTATGAGGCCTGAATAATATATTGTGTAACTAACTAACTAATTCACTGGCACTATCGAACCCGTAGGTTCATGGCCGTGCTGGCATTAGCTTTCCATACGTCCCTCTCCTCAGCTAATGTTTTCCAATCATCCCCTGTATAATCTCCGATTGAGGGTCTTTCCACTTTTCAGCGGTTGCCCTTTTACCAGCCGGCTGCTGGCCCTTCACATCCACATGTGTCAATCACAGAGGTAGATGATCAACAGCCAGTGTAGGGGTGACATGTGGTTAGCATGTCGAGTCCCCCAGCCGTTATAGCTGGTTCCTCAACCTGGAGCCGCTACTTATTGTAGCTACCCAATTGCCTCACGATGCTGGGTGAGCACCGGTCCCATACTGGCCGAAATACCATGAGAAAATTCTTCCCCCATGGAGACTCGAACCAGCGCAAGTCCCGTAGCTCTGCGCCAAGGCTTCCTACCTTAACCGCTCGGCTACGGCGCGGGACCTGTATAATCTACTTCCTTCAAATAATAGTTAATGTTATTCTCCTAACTCATGCTTGGTCTACCAACTGGGTGTTTCCCTCTGGTTTTCCTACAATAAGCTTCCATGCACGTCTTTCATTGCCCATTCGTGCCACATGTCATGCCCATCGCAGTCTACGAGACTTAACTGTTCTTATTATATCTGGCTTCCTATAAAGACCATGTAGTTCACTGTTATGCAATCTTCTCCATTCACCTGTCTATTCATCTCTCTTTGGTCCAAAAATTTTCCTAAGAGTTTTATTGTTAAATACTCGTAATCTTCTTACCTCCCTTAAAGTAAGAGTCAATATATCGTTTAAGGGAATCATACTAATGTTGACTTAATTTAAATGTAATAAATTTTCTTGGAGATTTGTATTGCGTAGATTATTATTATTGCTGTGTTATGATATTAAGGCCTATGATACTAGTTTGGATAGGTAATTTAAACAGGCCTTAATTTAATTATTATTACTATTATTTTATTACTATTATTTTAATTATTATTATTTTAATTCTTATTATTATTATTATTATTATTATTATTATTATTATTAATTACATTTTTATTTTGAAATATTTGCACTCTTAGCCAAACTATAAAAATATATTTGGGTGTAAGACCCTAGGATGTGTATGTAGGTCCTAGAGTCTCGTGTTTTATAGTACATTCATATCCCTTATTGAAAAGCTTACTCGGAATGTATGTATGGACATAGAAAAGGAATTTGGAATAGAGGTATAACTATTTACGGAAGTAGAATAAACTAGTATCAATGCTAGACTAGTTACGATAATCTCGTTTCAACTGAATGTGGGTCGCCGGATGTCTAGGGGTTCCGATTTCCAATTAAATTCCTTTAAGAAACGAGTTTTACATCAGGTCAATTCTCATCAAATGCACTTCTGATTCATCTCTTGTACACAGTCTATAAGTTTACGACGTTTATGTGAGGTTTTCTATAATTTCCGTTTAAATCTATTTTATCAAGTAATTATTAAATACATGTATAGTTTCTAACTATACATTTTAAATGTGTATTTTAATAGGGCAGGATAGTGCAATGTACTTAAGCTCAACATACTGTAGGGATTCTTCATCTACTAAAACTTTTAATAATGATAAGGTGTTTATATTTTTACTTCTATATAATTATTTTGACTATTTAACTCATGCCCCAAATGGGAGTCAATGACCAATCACGTTTCAATGATTTCTGTTTTACAACCAATCAGAGTCGTGTTTCACGAAATATTTATCAGTGTTATAATTACCATATTAAAGAAAGCTCCTCCTTTTTAATATTCTGAACAGGTCTGACCATTATTTTGCAGTGACTGAGTCAACAGTAAAGCCGCCATATTTGAATGTTCAAAATGGCAGAAACAAGATTTGGCTGTGCTTCAAATTAAGTTATAGACGAAATACAAATTTGACAATTGTGTGTTCAATAATTGTGTTTTTAAATAATGATATTGCCGAGTTCTTTTTGATAATTCTGTGTTCTATAATTGTGTTTTTAAATAATGATTTTACCGAGTTGTTTACTAAAAAATAAATTAATAACCTATAATTTTGGTTATAATATACAGTTTGATGTGTTTAATTTTTTCTCCGCTAGGATGCATTCTTATAATATTGCGATGATATTTCAAGTTTCCCACGCCAGATGGCAATATATAACATTATATGATCTTGTTGCAGTGGATGGAGAAACGAAACATAACGTTTCTCATTTGTTTTCAAACATCGCCGTTTACATTAAATAAATAAATATTTTAAAGTAACTATATTTAAATAATGATTTGTGAGTAAATAGCCTAATTTTATTCGTTAAATAGTCCTAACAAATGCCACTCTTGATTTCCAAATTCTCTAGATAAATTCACTCCTCACTTCGTGAGTCGTGAATTTATCGATAATTTGGAAATCACTCGTGGCATTACTTATGATAATTTCTCATGGCTAAACTCAACAATAATGGCGCAAAGGCTATTCGAAACGTAACAACTATGCTATAAAAAAGTTTAAATCTAACGCATGTCTATAGCTTTTTATAAGTTAAAAAAATTATATGTGTAAATATGAAGTGAAAACCAAATATTATCCTGGGATATACATGTCCTTTTATGCTGGAGTCGTTCCTTGGAAACATAAGTTTGAAAACTAGAATACAGTGAAATTGGCTACACTGTAGAATTCTTGGGCGAACTCAAAACAAATGGATAATGAAAACACAGCTCGCGCGGTTACAACGTATAATGTTGATACTATATACACTCATCCACGGGAAAAATCAGATAAGTCCATTTTTTTATTTTCTTAATGTATAGGCTACTGTTCTTTATGCCACCTAATGTGGTTAAAACAAGATAAGTCAATTATTCATTCTAATAGCTATAATAGTCAATTTTTGTTTTTTTATAAGTCTAAAAGTTTGGAACTTCACTGGATATCTTATTTATGCTTGTTTTTTGACTTGCCTGGGTTTTTCCCAGGGATGGGCATTATATTAATTAAATTTTAATTACAAAAAATAAACATTGTTGAATTACTTTAGGCGATAAACTATCAATTATGTAAAATGTAGTATAGAAAACACCGAAGACTAAGTTGATAAATTAATCTAATTAAAATTAATCTGGTTATTACTTATTTAACTGTTATTTTTTAAATGAATTAAAGATATTTCCATATTTAAAATGTATTATAATATGCATGAATTTATTACGATATAGCCTAATAAAAACTTATCTATTGGCTTTAAAACCTTTTGTAATGAATTTCTTGTTACAAGTTTATGCCGTTCTTCATATGTTACTAGTGATATATTTTTTTAAATGCTGCCTTAATAGCAAAAGCATTGAATCTATTCATCAAGTTAACGGTAGGTTTTCAACTAAAGAAAATAGTAACATGAATTCCAAAAACTCGCCTATTATATGTTGAAGTAAATGTTTTGAAGAAAATAAAAATAAAATAATCCATGGGTGTTTTTTGTGCTAATGTGGTCTGTTTTATAATTTCGTTAGATTATTTTCATTCTACCTTTCTATTTTATCAAAAGGAACCGAAACATGTAAATTATAAAATTATCAAGTTACGAAGTTTGGATATTAAATTTAAGGTATGGTTCATGTAATTTGAGTGGAAATTCAAATATAAGCATATGTAGTTTCAATTCAAATATTAATTTGTCTTAGTGTAAAGTACTTAGGAAAATTTTTGGACCAAAGAGAGATGAACAGACAGGTGATCGGAGAAGACTACATAAGAATGAACTACATGGTCTTTACAGGAAGCCAGATATAATAAGAACAGTTAAGTCTCGTAGACTGCGATGGGCAGGACACGTTGCACGTATGGGGAATAAAAGACTTGCATGGAAGCTTCTTGTAGGAAAGCCAGAGGGAAAACGCCCAGTTGGTAGACCAAGAATGAGGTGGGAGAATAACATTAACTATGATTTGAGGGAAGTAGATTATACAGGGAATGATTGGAAAACATTAGCTCAGGATAGGGATGTATGGAGAGCGTATGTCCGCGCGGCCATGAACCTACGGGTTCGATAATGCCAGCGAGTAAGTAAGTGAGTAAGTAAGTAGTGTATGGGAAATGGTGAAATTAAATACGCTAATTTTTTTTATAAAATATAGATCAATTTTTATCTCCGGGTGTAATAAACGTACAAAAATTGAGAAATATTTATTGCTCTAAGCCTGCTGAACTACTATAACATCACTTAGTTATGTATCAATATGTTTTGTTTTGTAAAAATAAAGTTTAGTTTATCATATATATAGTTTTTGAACATTGATGTAAAATATTCTCTATCTCTATCTATCTTCAGGTTTTTACAGCTGCTGCCGTCTTCCTGTGCCAAACCTCCAAAGCCTACGGTCTTGGGCATCTTCGATGCTTAGCCCTCTAGCTTGCATTACTGTCTTCATGTTTTCCTTCCATGTTAACCTTGGTCTTCCTCTTTTCTTCTTTCTGTTAGGATGCCATTCATATAGTTGCTTCGGCCATCGCTCATCTTCCATTCTTAAAACATGTCCTAACCACTTTAATTCCTTTTCCTCAATTCTTTCAATTATGCTTTCTTCTGCTTCCATTTTGTTTCTAATTTCCTTATTTGTGACACGTTCTAATTTAGACTTTCTGGCACTTCTTCGTAAATAGATGTAAAATATTCCTCTTATTTAAAATGTACATAGCAGTAAGTAAATAAAATATCTGTGTAAGAGGGTTGATTATAATTTTTATCAGTTTGCTTTAAGATGGCATGTAGGCCTACTATATTGAACCTGTCGCCGACTGACAACAAAATATCTTCCTTATAAATTTTATTGTATTTCAATGTGATAAATCGTATGCAAGTTCTCAAACAAAGAATAGGATGTTCTATGCATTATAAAATGCATTATTTTTAGAAGGTTACTTAAAAATTGTATCCGAAAATAAGGAGTAGACGAGATGCAGTATATAGAACACTATTTAAAAATACTGGTTTAAAAGAAAGTAAGCATGATTAGAATAAGACCGTTTAATTTAAGTATTATTACCCATGTCACGACATAGAAAGTTAATTATGGGGTTTAAAGATGTAGTCCACGAAACTGTTCTTATGGGTCATTTTATATCGAGATTTTCAGGATTAATGTACCGTAGAATACATTCAAATAAATATAATCTGTTATAAGCTCATCATAAAAATAACACACTTTACGAGGTTACAAAAACTTAATCAAACTAAATCTTCCTTTTTTTATGTTTTATTTTTGGCTTCCCCGTTCGATATAGTTAGTTCACATAATTTACTGAGCCTTCATTAAAAAATTATAGCTCACTCATTAAGATCTCCAAGATGATCCAATTTACTACTTAGTGTTTATTTATACAAGCTTTCTCTCTTTCAATGTACGTAAGTCTTATATTTTTGACACAAAATCATATTTTGTACAGAGTTGTGCTTACAATGGACTCTATGTAGTCATTTCATTTATCCGTCGCTATTAATGTTTATTATATACTAGCTAATACCCGGCGTGCTCTGTTACACCTACGTAAATTAAATGTAGGCCGTTGATCAATTATATGATTTTACACTGCGACAAACCAAACATGGCGGTTGCTAGAGTAAAATTTTAATTATAAATTGCAGGTAAAGCCCCACTTCTAACGGTCGGATTTCGCTGATTTTTGGATTATACATACCTCTGTTTATTTTAATTGGATATTCCGAGTTTTGTTGCGAAACATCGAAAATTGCGATCGCTTGAGCGATTTTTAAATTTTCGTTTCAGGTGAACTCCTACATCTAGTGATTTTAGAATATAATAGAGAACGGCCAAACACTAGCAACATCTGAAAACTTGTATATACAAATTTTCACGAAGATCGGTTGAAAGGTTTAGAAGTCTATAAAGGACAGACACAGACACAGACATACATACATCCCTGGAAGATCTATTGCACTAACCCAGCATGTTATGGATGAATGGAATGAAGTCTACGTACTGTGTTAAATGTGAGTTGTAGGTCGTCTTTCGGCTCTGCTTAAGAGGTTCCCGCAATTTTTGGGTTGGGTCCATGGCTCCGAGGAGAGACTACAACCCTCCACTCGGCCCCTTCTATCCTTTTTTTATTGCTTAAGCTCGGGCTCATAAACCAGCACCATGATGCCCCCCCCCCAAATTCCAGAAGTCATACATTTTCAACACCTGTGGTTTTCAACCAAACTATTTTCCCTAGAATGAGATGAAGTGAATGGTAATATGAAGGGGAGAAAGAGAGAATGGAGAACGTGGGATGAAAATCGGGAAACGAACACAGACAAAAAAATCATGGTATGGCAAGATTAGAGTTAATTCATACGAACTCTGGGTACATTTATCTATAACTAAAATGTTGTGTTTTCATTATCATTTGGGGTAACTTATGCTCTGAACATGACTAGCTAATTGTAAACTTCTCAGTTTAATTATTGTTGATACTTCTGGTTCACAGTAAATGTTATATAATGCATTTTTATATACCCCATACGTCCCATGTGCAGATATGGGTGCTCCCCTAGCGGAGTTTATTGACCGAGATAATTTAATTTCGCTCATTTTCTTACAAATGTCCCTGAATAACATGTGGTAAACACATCGCCTCAATGAAATGGTGAAAGCCGGTTAAATTTTGCTCAGATACATTAATATTAATCTTTCAC
The DNA here is from genome assembly GCA_030220185.1 of Diploptera punctata. Taxonomy (NCBI): domain Eukaryota; kingdom Metazoa; phylum Arthropoda; class Insecta; order Blattodea; family Blaberidae; genus Diploptera; species Diploptera punctata. Next base: position 1,431,526 of record JASPKZ010009377.1, on the reverse strand, counting down.
TATCCCAGAAATCTTCCGTATCGGCACCCATGCCTTAAGTCCCTTCCGGAGGACTTAACCCTAAGATTTTTTAGCCCTACCGGATTTGAACTCGCGATCCTTGGGACTAGAAACAAGGAACATAATCACTAGATCAACCGAGACCGACTATATCCACGCAAAAATCCCAACATAACATAATTGCACTTTGCCAGGTTTCCAAGAGAGCAATAAACTATTTTCATTATTACAAACATTATCTGGTATAATATGACAATTGTGTCATTTTGGGATTTTGGCGTCGAGATGTCGTCACAAACCAAATAATATTTAACTTGTGGTAATCAAGAGTTTTCTTTTTCTCTTCTGAAAAGTGGCAAAATGCAATTATGCCATGTCAAGACTTTGGCGTCGATATAAAGCATGTTTATATCTAATTTCCCATTTTACCCTACCGTTAATAGGTCTAAATGCTCTACTAAAATGTTTATTTCAAATTATAATTAAAATATTTATAATTTTTGTCACTACCCATGTTTCACTTCCATAGATCGTATCCGTATTGGTTTGATATTTTATTTTCATTTGTACTGAATATTTCTTCACGTAAACATAGTATTTAGTATTATTTATTAAATTAGTTCATTATGTTCAGGATTTTTACTATTTTTAGGGTTATTTTCCTGCAATTTAATCCTCAAGTAAAATTGGTTGCCTAGTCTTTTTGGGGCACGCCGTAGCATAGTGGTTAAGGCACTGAGCTACAAGCCGGAGGGTCGAGGGTTCAAGTCCCATTGGGGGTCAGGATTTTTAAACTGACCCAAACCCTCTGGCGGCAGTATGGTCCTGGGGTCGACTCAGCCTCTAACGGAAATGAGTACCAGACACTTGTTCTGGGGGTAAAGGCGGCCGTCACGCAGGGCTGACAACCCGGCTGACATATAGTGCCGATTGTCTAGAAAGAGTTGGAGCCTTAACCTCCTACTACCCCAAGGGCCTCCGGGCCTGTTGTGGGATCACTTTACTTTACTTTTAGTCTTTTTGGTTACGCCCTTTTACTTTTCTTTATTATTATTATTATTATTATTATTATTATTATTATTATTATTATTACAGAGTATAGTCATGTCAAAATACAGATTTTGTTTCACAATTGTATCAGATTAATACAATACATATTATAGTTAAGTATTATTACATTACTATTTACATTTTTAAGTATTCTATAAATTTAAATATTTTTGTTTATACTCCACGATGCAACAAATTAACCGAATGTTTACATACTTATTTTTTTAAATTTATATTGAGTCATATATTTTTACTTCTGTGGAGTTGTCTAAATTATATTATAAACATGTGTCAGTCATGTTCACCAATAAGTTTTAAAATAATATAAACATATTAGAGTTTACACAGTCTAAATCAGTTTTATATATTCTTGCTATCCCTGTACATCCCACTACGCAGAGATGGATGCTTCCCTATCGGGAAGTTTCTAATCGCATTAATTTAGTTGCGCATATTTCCCTACATACGGCATATCAGCGAGGGACATGTGGTTAATACATTGCCTTGAGACGAGATCTAATAGTTAATTAAGGTATTAATTGGATGAATGAAGGTCTGTTAAATTTTGCACAGATGTATTTTTATAATTGAGTCTTGCGATTGTTTTACGAGCCTGAAAATCTTCAGACTCGGGACACTCGCCTTAAAATCATTTCCGTAGTCTTGTAACTTGATTTTTCCATCCTAAAAAAGCTATCGACACCGGCCAAGTTTGAACTCGCGACCCTCGGGACTAGAATTAAGTAACATAACTACTAGACCATCGTGGGAGACTTTAGATATTATAATTATACTAGAATAAAGTAATATAGATGTTACGTATATAAAATACGAGTCAAAGTTTTATAATAAAAATTGTATAATACGAAAATATAATTATATTACAGTTTTCAATATGAATAACAAACATTAAGTATTATAACTAATATATTACTTGATTTATTAATATTTTATTCAAAAGCTGCAATAGAGAAATTTTAGGAAAAACGGGTAATATACTAGAATATACCCAAAGTTATCATTCAAAAGTAGCCTATGTTTTGAATAGCCCATTCAACTTCATAAACAACTTGTTCCTGTATTTTTGGCTGTATTCCAAACATAAATTCATACATAAGATATGATAGTGCAACTGTAATGAAGTGATAAAAGTGAAGAATTGACGTTTAAATTGGTTCTTGAATAATAATGTATAATATGGCATGACAAAGAGAAGTTATTGTAATATTATTTGTATCCAAGGGACCGTGACGTGGTAACATTATATAACTCTGCTGTTCACAACTAATGTTTATCTTTTTTTTCTCTTGTTTACAACGTGAATGTACGATTGAAAGTGACAGTTATTTTCGCTCATTTCATTAAACACCTGTCGATTTTTTTTCGTATTTATTTTTTTTTATTTTCCAGTCTTACATCTTCACAGTAAATTACATTCAGTAGACGAAAGTGCAAGTACCGCAGAAAGGAATGAATCTCTTTATTAAATGTACATGCCCTACTTTTTTTCTAAATTTATAAAAACAGCTTCCTTAAATTAAGCCTTTCTACATTAATATTCTAGCTATCAAAATTATTTTTCTTCTTCCTTCAATATAAATTTATTTGTTCACGCCACCCTGGCCTTACAGTGACAAGAACTTCGGGAGAAAATTTTAACTCTGGGTCACTTAATACTATTTTGACCACACAAAGGCATGAGAGGTCTTCCCGGGAGTGATCAGCTCAATGTCCGGGCCACCTCCGAAATAACATGAACATTTCAGACAAGAAAATCATTCACTCAAACGTTTGTACTATACAAGACGATTATGAAATGAGTGATTATAATGATAGTGTTAGGAAGATTATTTTGGCCTTAATATATACTGACATTATTTTACAGAAGAGAAAAATCTGCGTTTATAAACTTTATCTGGTGAAGTCCTGACCGGGCATCGATTTTGACCTGTTGGGTATGAGGCGACGAGGTTTACCCGAGATCACAGCGTGAACCCAAAACAAGAACATTAGCATTTAAAAAAAGTTAAAATTCTAATATTTTTTTTCTGCAGAGAACAGCATATCACAGCTTCCAACTGTTAAAATTATAAAGTTCCTACCACATTAACTCCCGTTCACTCTAACTAACGTTGTAATGATAGGGACGGATTAGGTTTACTTCAGTACGGTATAAAGATTTAACTATGACCTAGTAGTATTTGTATAAATTTGAATTTATTTTCTTTTTTGATGATCTTGTAGAAGATTTCCGGGCTATTGGCCGTGGTCTTGAGGCTTGTAGTTCCCCGACGTTTCACCAGAGACTGCGTCCGGCATCCTCAAGGGTTGTCTTGAAACGTCGGGGAACTACAAGCCTCAACATCACGGCCAAATAGCTCGGAAATCTACTACAATATCATCATAATAACTCTGGCCGTGAAAGCCTAAGTCATTATATTTTCTTTTTTACTTATTTTTCGAGTGAAGATTGATTCCTACATTGTTTTTAATTTTAGAATAAATATATCAACCATCAAGGTCTTTGAGATAGTGGTTCGTGGGATAAGATACAAGAATAAAAGTATAGGCTACATAAAAAGAAGATTTAGTGATATACACAAATGGTTATTAACTGCGAATCTCCGACCTAGAGATGAACATGGTAACCGCTAGTCCATCAGGGTAAGAGCTTATAAAGTTATCAAATGAAAGAATAAGCAGTATTATAATTAATATCGCAGATACAAACAAAGTCATGCTTAAAACGACCGCCAAATTTTGTTCTGGTGCATCTAATTTCATGCTTGAGATTATTTTACATCCTGTAATTCTACGACAGAACTCTCGGCTTTAAGTACTGCCCAGAGGAAGCCATGCTCATAACGGATTTTTAATTAATTGAAAATAGTATTATTTTAACTTCCACCTTTGCAAAAAAATCTGTTTGAGATATCAGCTGGGTTATTAACTTTGTGTGGCGCCGCCATTATTCCCTGAACATGCGTCTGGTACTCATTACCATTAGAGGTTCTAAGTCGACTCCATGACCACGGAGTCACCAGAATATTTTAATATGCATATATATATATATATATATATATATATATATATATTTGAAAATCAATTTTCTTTGTTTGATTGGTACATTTTATGTGTATTAGATTGGGACTGTATATTCAGTCATTAATTTCGTGTTTTGTTATTAATAGTACTATTCTGATTTTATATAATATTAACATCGTTATAACTAGTGTGTCCACCGCTGTGGTCTCGAGGTAGCGTGCTGGCTTGTCACGCAGCGGGCCCGGGTTCCATCCCCGGTCGGGGCAGTTTTTCTGGGTGAGGTTTTTATCGGGGTTTTTCCTCACCTGTAAGACAAATGTCAGGAAAACTTTAAGGCCCAAACGGTCCCCGAAATCATATCATCCTTATCATTATCATCATCATCCTTCACCGGTGTGGAAAGCAACGGGAAGCTACCACACCTACACAATTTCCTAGTAAAGCTGCAAGCATAGCATGAAAATGCTATGATTGCAGTGAAGGACCTGCCTTCGAGCAGATGGATAACTAGTGCTTTTAGTACTTCAGTTTGAGAAAACTGTTATCATATTCCGTTCACGTATTAGGCCATTTGTTAACTTTTTCGCTCTGAGTAGAAATATCATCCAGAAGTCTATTGAGTGGACGTCCTGGTCTTCTTCCTGCAGGTTGATAACTTAATATCTGCTTGGATATCCTGTAATATTTCTTTTGATGATTGACTTACAATCAAAAAATGTTATTTTCTAAAGATTCCATGTATGATATTCATCTAAGATATCTTCATTTTTTATTTACAGTAGTGTGTATCCATCATCATCCTAAGATATCTCATTTCAGCAGATCTAAGTCTGTACAGTATATCCTTCTGTTTCAATGACAATTCTTCGCTACTATTAAATAAAGTCCGAAAGGCCAATGTTATTATCTAATACAAGTATTGTGGTTGTTGTATTATAATGGAACGTGTGTTTGTCTGGACTGAATGGAAGAGGACACATGGTTTTAACTCCACCAGGCATAAATAAATATATATTAAATGCTACATTTCATTTGTAATCACAATATTTTTCTAAATAAATTGAAAATCGATGCTTTAAAGTGAAATAATTGAAAAGTAATGAGGGCACATTGAACTTGTATTTGAAATGAGGGCACTAGTTTATGTGCAACCAGTTTGTTCGTTCCAGTTGTAGAATTTTATGTGATGATATGGGCAATGGTAACTAGCCAACACTTGTACACGCGCTTTGAATGTTTTTACGCCGAACCTTTGAGAAACAGCCAAATAGTTCGCACTAATGGTAGTTATTAAAGTAGTTCAAACACGGTACTTTATTAATCTTAATTATTTTTAATTTCCCCTCCCATCCTTCCTCCTGAACTTCGATAAAATTTCTCTTCGGTTGTCATTTTTTAAGTTATTAGTTTCAACGTTGCTGGTGACAACTTTCTTAATGTGGCTGCGGAATGTTTTGTATTTCTAATGTTAAATCAGTGCATATTTCCTCAGAATCTACTAAGGATTTGAGTGTGGATTCTTTATCATTTATAAAATTTTGACTTTAATCGTATTTTTTGTCTCATTAAATAAATATGTTTTTCTTCTATCATATTATGGAACATTGACTATGTTATGATATCACCTATGGAAACACCATGTTCAATTCCCATTTCATAAGGCCTTATATTTGCTCCATGTCAATTTATTCAATCCTTCCAATCTCCGATATCCAGTTCCTAAGATCCATCGAAATATTGCCTCACCTAAATCTAGGACTTCTAATGATCTTTTCCCATATTGCCGTTGACAAGATTCTTTCGTCTCTCATAAAATTTATCTAGATAACAATGAAAACTCATTTTGGATTTGAGTAAACTATTCCACGATTAAAAAATATATAAATATTAAAATTATGATCGCAATATAGACCTAATAAAATAATTGAAATATTAAACTCTAATAAAAGGAATTTCTTGCCACGAAGTATAAAATAACTCCATACGTCTTCCGAAAACGGTGTGCAAATGTAAGAGTCAATTTTGATGATAGGGATCAAGTGAGCCGTGAGAAAAAAAAATACATGTTGGGAAAAGTGCGATAGTTTCATTGATCGATCGATATCTATATGTTTGAAAAATATATCAGTAAAATGTATTAAAATTATCATACACGAAATATAAGGATTATTTAAGAATACAGGTATTGAATCCACGTTTTATCTTATTGTTGTAGTGCCTGGCGTTTTTATTGAGGCTATATTGCGAATGTGAGAAACGAACAAATGCTTAAGAAGTGATAATCGCAAAATGATAAAACAAAATTAATAAATTAGTGGCGATGCACAGATATAATTAATTGAAGTTCGTTGTCCTCCTGCGTTTTACTGATTAAAAGTATTATGGAATAGAGTGGACATAAAAATTGTGACCGATAGAGCGATTTTTAAATTTTCGTTTTACGTTAATACGTAATGATCCGATCTTACTGGTTAATGAACTCGATTTTAATTTTTTCAATTAATTGATGTATGCCAATCCGAGAGCTACGCCGGCGGTAGCATTGTTGCCGTTAGAGTTACCCATGCCGATCTGGTTGAAGATGATAAGCCAGACGAAAAAAGTACCTTGGTCGAAAGAGTGACGATCTTTCACCATAAAAATACAACCGTCAAGAAATGCGGACATGGGTTCAACTGGGGTAAAATATTCCGGAGGTCAAATAGTCCCCCATTCGGTTCTCAGGGCGGGGACTACTTCAGGGAACCCATGCCAAAGGCTCAGGAGATTACGAGTATTTGAGAATAAAGTTCTTAAGAAGATTTTTGGACCAAAGAGAGATGAACAGACAGGTGAATGGAGAAGACTGCTTAACAGTGAATTACACGGTCTTTATAGGAAGCCAGATATAATAAGAACACTTAAGTCTCGTAGACTGCGATGGGCAGGACATGTGACACGAATGGGGGATGAAAGACGTGCATAGAAGCTTCTTGTAGGAAAACCAGAGGGAAAACGCCCAGTTTGTAGACCAAGAATGAGATGGAAGAATAACATGGACTATGATTTGAGGGAAGTAGATTATACAGGGGATTATTGGAAAACATTGGCTCAGGATAGGGTAGTATGGAGAGCTTATGTCCGCGCGGCCATGAACCTACGGGTTCGATAGTGCCAGTGGGTTAGTTACGCCAAGTTTGGTTTCAATGAAACAATAATTGCGGCTGTATTACATTTTCGGTGTCTACTATATAGGATCCGTGAAGTTCTATACGAGTAAAAAAATCATGAGAACTGCCTTCGGAACTCGCTAATGGAAAATGTACTGCATGCTGTATTGATGGATCATTACTTACTTACTTACTCACTGGCACTATCGAACCCGAAGGTTCATGGCCGCGCGGACATAAGCTCTCCATACATCCATATCCTGAGCTAATGCTTTCCAATCATTCCCTGTATAATCTACTTCCCTCAAATCATAGTTAATGTTGTTCTCCCACCTCATTCTTGGTCTACCAACTGGGCGTTTTCCCTCTGGCTTTCCTACAAGAAGCTTCCATGCACGTCTTTCACTCCCCATACGCGCAACATGTCCTGCCCTTCGCAGTCTACGAGACTTAACTGTTCTTATTATATCTGGTTTCCTATAAAGACCATGTAGTTCATTGTTATGTAGTCTTCTCCATTCACCTGTCTGTTCATCTCTCTTTGGTCCAAAATTTATGGATCATTAATATGAAGAATTCGAATAATAATAATTTGTAATAGTGATTAAAAATATGTATTAGAGTTGATTAAAAAAATAAAAACGACTTAGTTTTGGTGAATATGAACATAAACTGGAATAACATGCACTATTAAGGTGAAACCGAATATTAATGAGAGAAACTCTAGAATAGCAAGATACTTCAGTTTTTTTTATTATGAATGGACTTTATATTTAACATCTCAATTATATTAAACATAACATTGAATTAGATTGTATCTTTCCAATGCTGATTATATTAATCATAAATAGTTTATCAGGGAATACTGAACTAGACTATTGACGATTGTAGGGTGAATATCACACAAGAAATAAACTATAAAAACTTTGGAGCTGGAACTCCCGAAGGAAATCAACTTTTAGTGAAGCCGAAACGCAGTTGGAGAATATATATTTTTAATAAGACACTGCATTGAAGATTGAATGAACCTCGGTTCACGTATGAAAGAATTCATGTGCAATTTTTTTTTTCCCAGAGTTCCAGTTGTAGCTCCTAAGAGAAAACAACTTTTAAGACTGGACTAACCTTGGCCAATATAAAGGGGAATTTTCGTCTTGTGAAGAGTATTGACGCACTTTTATTCCGTAAGTCAGTTGCAGATAAATAAAAAAAAACGCATTAGGGATTGCAGTCAGAATAGTTTTCTTTATGTTTCGGGATCACAACTAACATTTGTGAGATATAGGTTTTAAAACTCTGTGAGAATTTAGAAACTAAAAGTTTAATATATGTATATGCATTCCATTTTTTAAAATTAATATTTATGCTTTTGCAATATGAACATATTCCAAGTAAGTAAAAGTATTTTTCATCAATGTTTTATTACTTATAAAAGGATTAATTTACCACATTTAAAGTTACATCTTCTCGTAACTTGGTTAAGAATCTTGAATCCTTGCCTCGGCGTACCCATTTAAACTGTATGACGCCAAAGGTCATATAGTTTAAATGGGCACGTGAAGGCAAGGATTAAAAAAAAATAACCAAGTTACGAGAAGATGTAGAATGGCTGATTCTATAATCCGGCTGACTTTATCCCAGAAATATTCCGATACTCATAGGAGACTGAGTGTCTCTAGGATCACTCTGGACAAAAATCAATGAAGATACATCTCCTCTTCGTTGTCCGGGAATAAATCCAAACCTTCCAAAGCGTCGCTTTGCAGCCTCACCTGTCTCGTCCACTATTCTTATGTGTTTAAGTTGTCGATCGCTAGGTCTATTGGTTGTTTCTTGTCTTTAGTCCTGGGCGTCGCGGGTTCAAACCCGAGTGGGTTCGATGGATTTTTAATACGGGATAATTCAAGGGACAAGTCCTCCATGAGGGACTTTTAAGCCATGGGTACCACGTCTAAATGTTTTCGTATTCGTAAAAGAAGCTCTAATCTAAATTAGTGCTTCTGAGCAAAATTTAACCGACCTTCCCCACCCACGTAATACCTTACTTGCTTGCTAGTTGTGATGATCACATGTCACTCACTGACATTTGTAGGAAGCGTAACCAAATTAACTTGGACAAGAAACTCCCGCTAGGGGAGCACCCATGTCTTCATGACAGACTGATGATATATATATATATATATATATATATATATATATATAATTAAATTAAATTAAATCGTTTCAGAAATTTTAACTATTAGGAATATATTTTAATTATTTATTTTATCGTACTTCATATTTCGATCTGGGAAGTGCTACTGTCAACATATTAATTTTCTCTACAGTAGGTAATTTATTATTATTATTAGTATTACTATTATTAAAGTTTCGTTGAAAAATCCGTTAAATCGAGTAAAAAGTACTTTCACAAAATTATTAATATTGTGGTTAAATATTTGACCTATGCATCATTTAAGTAATGCTTCATTTGTTTTGGGTCGTTATACCATTTAACTGTGTCAATTATCTTTCAATGAAATGTTTTTAAATATTGCCGCAGTTCATGTTTTTCTCCTGAAATAAAAATTGAAGTCTCAGTTCAATATGTATATTTGTAAACATATTTGAAATACAAATGAAAGATATATTTAACATAATATTTAGTTCTCAGACAAAAATTTGTATCGGAATATTGAGGCGGTTATCTACGTTATAATTTATAGGATAAATTAAGGATATACCATGTTCAAATCTAGTGGTTGCAAATACTTGACCACTGAATCTTGTTTCTGGCCTTTCATTGATATATTTTGTTACATATAATTTCCATAAATCCAGACCATATACGGTACATGTAACAAGTTGCTAATTTACCACCTGTTTCTAATCTTGTGTCAGTTAAATGGTATCGTCTAATTAAATTATTAGACCACCAATGGAAACATTTTCAATATTCGTGACATATTTAAGTGGATAAACATCTAATTTAAATGTACGACTTTAGGACCTTTACGACTGGAACATGTTGGTTAAGAAATACGCTGCAAGGCTGAAGGTCGCGGGTTCGATTCCCAATGTGACAAGTTTTTTTTAAACCTGCCTAAGCCTTCTGGCGGCACCATGGTCTGGAGTTGATTCAGACAGTAACGGAAAAGAATACTAGAAGTGTGCACTGGGAATAAAAGTGAATGTCATGCAGCGCTTGACATACCGGCTGATATCTCGAGACGATTGTTTAGAAAGGTGGAAACCTTAAACTCTACTGTCCCAAGCACCTCCTAAGGCATGTAGTAAATTCACTTTATAAGCTTTACGTGTTTTTTTTAAGATATGTGGACGAGCCAGTTCCCGAATCTACATTAAAATATGAATTAGGAATGTAAATAGTGTGGTATCTGCAGATGAGAAAATGAAAGGTCATGAGCGGTCAAGGGAATCAAAATACACACTCGTCAACATTCACCATATTTTTTTTGGAAGGTGTATAAGTAGCTTTTAAATGACTGATGTACGTAAGGTCATTCAATTCCCTTCTGCATCTAAATGAATGCAAGTAATGTGTTCATCCTCAACATTGCAATAAAACATACACACGATTTAAGGTATGTTTCATATTGATCCTAAAAAAAACTGTATTAATATAATTTAAATAAGTTTATAAAATATATAGTGAATCCGTATACTTTCATTGTACTTATAAAGTTTATTCTTGCTTGAATAATTGTTTAAGGGATTTTTTTCTTGGATTATAATTTCCTGGCGGACAATTTCTAAGTAATGAAACTTAGTTAGTAGTCATTCTATATCTTGGAATTGATCTTAAAATGTTTAAAAATATTTTTTATGTCTACGTTTTAACAACAAACATGTATTTTTTCTTATTTATGAAGAATAATAAAATAATAAAAAGATTGGTATATATTTTTTATAATTTGGTATTTGATAAATAAATAAAATTATATCTTAAAAATCAAGGTCAAATGTCATGAAACCGTAATTCGATTAATAACTTACGATTTTTACAATTATTACCTCTATAATTTATTATTGTAAAATTAATAATAGTAATTGGAATGTTGGGGGAAATTTTATCTAAGCTCGGGGAACTCCATTTACAATACATATCTCAACATGTGTCATTAATATCTTCACACACACACACACACACACACACACACACACACACACACGAGCCAACAGGCTTAATCCCTGAATGATGATGATGGTGATTTTAAAATGTGATCTAAGATGCAAAATTGAATAATTAAGGGTCTAAATAATTTACATGAGTCATTAATAATTTTTCATACCTTTAATACAACTCAAGTTAAAAAATCTGTATGTGAGAATAACTATTATATGCTAACACATTATATTAGTTATTTTGACTTTTATATTGTTTCATTTAAATACATTTTTCAAATTTTCTTTATTTATTAGCTTGTAAGTACTAGTCAAGACTTTATAATATGTAGACCCAATAAAGAACCTACGTTCATTTTGCATTTTCTATCTACTCATTTATTGAAATATAAAAACTGTGTTTTAATTGATGTGTTACGTTATTTAAAATTACTTTAACTCCCAATTAAATTAACAAATAATATCAATAATTTTAAAGTAAAGGAAAACAAGCAAATATAGGAAAAATAATCTTAACAATGATTTACTTAAAATAATATAATTAATAAACCCACTATTAATACTATCACATTTTTGTTTTCTTTCCCTCTAAGACCTATATATTAATTTTTTATAGATAATTATTAATCTTTTAAGGATTTTTTGTATTAGTAATATTCACATAAAGTAGTTACCTTCATCCAAGGTCCTCTGGACTTCGTTGATGGCAGAATCAGGTACTTTAAGTTGCAATGTGTGGCTCTGTAGGAATTTGGCTACTCTGTCAACCAAAAGATTTTCTACTTGAGTATCTTTCTCTTCAGCATTTTTAGGTAAACTTGCGTCCAATTCATCTTCTGACAACGCTCTTCCATTGAGTTCTCTGGAATATACGTCTTTGGTAGACAACAAGGATACACCGTCATATAATTCAACATCACCAGGTTTTCTCAAAGCTTTGTCCACAAATGTCAACGCCCTCATTTTCAAACATAGCGACATGTCCTTCTCTCCACAGCTTTGAATAAATCTGTAAGCACGTTCAATTCCATCTTCTATGAAGGACGTTTCTTGAGGTTGAGTTGTTTCTTCATTTGTTGGAAACGCCGTTGTTATACCGATCGCAGCGAAAATTAAGATCCACTTGTTGATTCCCACCATCATTCCTTTTCAAAAACACCCCTTCGTCACAAAAAAAACTAACAAAAAGTCACTGCCACTAACTGAAGAATAGATGTGAACTATTCTGTAGTAAGTCACAAAGGCACACTGATGGAAACTTACTAAGATGGTCTCTTATATTTAGTTTCCCCCCACACCATTAAAAAAGAAAACCCAACCTAAAAAGGATTCTTCTTTGGCAAAAGTTTTCATTGAAGCGTTGGTAGATAAAAATATGTGAGTCGTTTGAACACGTGGTATAAGTGGTGGTGGTAAAGGAGGAGAAAAAGGAGTCATCTCGAAGATTTAGAAAAAAATGTGTCAAACTATTGGAAAAGAAAGAGTAGGAAACACACGCATGATAGCGTTTGAGCGAGAAAGAGACGGACTACATTGATGTACGTATCATAAAGAGGAAGGAGTTAAGTGAACTCAAAGGAGAGGCAGACACATCGGTAGTAGGGGAAATACAAGCAGTAAACAATTTTTAAAAGAATTGAGTTTATGAAATACAAATCCTCATATTGTAATGGAACCAAAGTAGAGTTTATTGAATGAGTAAAGAGTGTTAGAATAATAGAAAAGGATGTTGGAAAAAAGTTGGTCAAATTTGAAAAACAAAGATGGAGATATTGTCTTGTAGCTTTTGTAGTATATAGTTTAAACATGGGCTGGTCTTACTTGAACTCATTCTTCACTTACTAGTAGTAGATCGTGTCTGAACGTGAAATTATTTCTTATTTTCTTCATAAGTGTTGGTGAGCTTACAGTCTTACTTCTTTGAAAGGGACGTTAAACTTACAGTAAAGTGCGGATAATTTTCAGTTTCAATTTCCGAAGACAAGGTCACGGTATACTGTAGCCTATATGCTGTGCAATTTTAATGTGAAATATAACTTTTATTTCCTGACACCTAATTGGATGTATCTAATACATTACATTTTATGACAGTTATTCAAGCAAGTTCTACACCTTTTTAATGTAACTAAATAACTTGTATTTAATAAGCGGCGAATCCAGTAAAATACTTATATGTCCAATATTTTTTATTTATTTTTATTTACGCTATTGGCAGTATTATTAATTTATTTTGAAACTTAAAATGTAACAGAGATACACATTTTTTATTTCTTCTCCAAAGAGAAGGCCACAATATATATAACTTCAATATGAAATATATATTTAATTTCGTGACACCTAATTGGTTGCATCTCATACAGTGGATGATAAATTACACATATTGTGATATTCAAGCAAGTTCTAGACTTTTTTAAGTAATTAAATAACTTACATTTTATAAGCGTGGTATCCAGTAAAATTATGTATACGTACAATAATGCTTTACTTATTTTTATTTAGGTCTACGCTATTGGCAACATTATTAATATACGTTTAAAATTGTAAAGCATGAGACCTACAAGTTATTTATTTTATTTCTCCTAACCATTCTAGATTTAGTCATATTAAATTCCCTTCTAATTGAGTTGAAGATAATAGTGTTATATCCAATGTTTAAA
>JASPKZ010009377.1:622500-812500 GCA_030220185.1 Diploptera punctata | reverse complement strand
TCTCGGGGTAAATCCGATTAGTATTGATCGGAGTTACCCCAACGTGCCATGTTGGAAATAGTTTGACACCATTTCTATTGGAGTTATATGTTTCATATTAACATTTATCCTGTTATCAAAATCTGAAAAATTAATAAATTTAATTGATGAATATCTAACTTACCTGGCATAAATCTCCTTAGCTTTTTTATAAGAAAATATATACGAACACAAAATGTCCACCGCACTGCAAAGATGGCGCTCAACTAGCATTGACATTATACACAATCCTTGAAACACTTTGCAGAAGATGCCGGCAATTTATAGAACGCGATTATAATAGCAGTTTCTGAATAAAATCATGATTGGAATTGCCTCTATAATCGGAATTCCCTCACCTTACCACTACCAGAGAATCCTAAGGTGTCATATATTTTTAAAGAAATAATACATATCCAGTTTTATTCTATGCAACTATATAATTATTGAATATATTACTGGAGAAAATAATATATCAGCAAGTATTGGTAACTTTATTGTAGGTACTAAATACGTAAATAACCATATAATTTAAATGGATAGGATTCCATCCATCCATAGTAATTCTGCCCGAAGGCAGGTCCTTCACTGCAATCATAGAATTTTCATGCTATACTTGCAGCTTTACTAGGGAATTGTAGGTGTGGTAGCTTCCCGTTGCTTTCCACACCGGTGAAGGATGATGATGATGATGGCCATATGATTTCGGTGACCGTTTGGGCCTTAAAGTTTTCCTGACAATTGTCTTACAGGTGAGGAAAAACCCCGATATAAACCTCACCCAGAAAAACTGCCCCGACCGGGATCGAACCAGGGTCCGCTGCGTGACAAGGCAGCACGCTACCTCGAGACGACAGCGGTGGACTGAATAGGATTAATTTAATAGAATTTAATTGATGATCCGCGAATTGATTTTTAACTCCAAAGGAATATATTAATGTGGACCCTGTTAATATTTTCTTTAATTGGTGCTGCCCTCTAACAGAAAATAGTTTAACTTCTTCCCCTCATCAACTTTGATGTGTTCAATGCCAGTTTCTTTTATTCTTCGTGCGAAGAAGGGCTTATTTGTGATATTTATGAAAACGACAATTTTAAAAGTTTTTCTAGCTATGAATTAATTCTTAATTTCTGCTATTGAAAATTTAAATATTGAAAACTCTTCCAAATATATTATGTAGCTGATGTTTTAATATACTGACGGGTTTGGTTTGATATTATGTGACATGGCTGCTATATAAAATAATTAAACATCACAAAGGAATTCGGTTAATATGGACCCCCACGAGGCTATTAAAGTGGATCTGGGTCCACTTTCGAATACATATATTTTTTAATGAGGATACTATCTGTAAAACCATGCACTTAATTAATTGTATTTAATATCCTTGTAATTTTACCAAACCCAAAGACCGTCGCCGACAGCAGATGAATGACATGTGAATGTTATAATCAAATAATTTTTCATAACATTAAATAAATATCAACGCTTTTAAAATTACGATCAACCATAAATACTTTCAGATCAATTTTTGCCTGTCTGTATAAATAATAGAGTGAATAAACGCAAAAATAGTCTAAAAGCTAGGATGGACTCTGTGGTCCTCTTTATCCAAATATGGAAGTTAAAGTAGACCTTTCTTGTAATGTAAAAAAGTTTATAATTTATGAAGATGTTTCCATATTGCAATAAAATAACAATGCTATTTCAGAGTTATAACACTAATGATAATCACTGTAATTAAACAAAATTCAAATCCCTCACTTAAAAGAAGAAAATCAAGATATTCAAAATAGGGGTCCATATTACCCGAAGTTCCTCTATATATAGTAATAGCATGAAAAATAAACATACAGTACTCACTGAAGGACATGAATTCGTTTATTTCTGAAAGTTACATCAATAATATTATTTATATTCTCTTGCATGAGTGGAAACTCGTGTTTAGGGAAGCTTTCGGTAAATAATAAAAATAAGTAATTAGGGGCGTTTCAGAAGTGATGATCTAAATTTTGGAGTCAGAACTAAAAGTGAAGAGAAGCAAAAATGTTCAGCTAAATAACCAGTTAGGATTCTAGATGTCAGCCCTTCCGACATCCATAGGTTGTGAAAGCGATACAGAGAGACACGTGGATACAATACGCGGCCCAGGCCGTATGAAGAAGACTGCAGAGATACAGGATAGATTTCTTGTCCTATCAGCTTTGCGCAGACGAATATCTACAACCAGAGATCTATAAAATGATTTACGAACAGCAATTGGGGCGGTAATTTCTGATCAGACTGTAAGAAATATACTGAGAAATGCAAAGTTGACGTCTAGAATCCCCTTTAAAGCCCCTCGCTTAAACGTCAGCACAAGACGCCCAGATGCGATTTGCTCAGAATCATATCAACTGGCAGCTCCGCCAATGGAAGGGTATTCTATTCAATATTTCGTTTAACGGGTTGTGATGGTCGTACACGTGTATGGATGGAGATGTCCTGGTGAACGTTTTGATCCAGCCACAATTATTGAACGTGACAGATTTGGTGGTGGTTCGGTTATGGTTTGAGCTGGAATTACGATTAAGTCTCGGACAGAGCTTGTACTTGTCCCACAACGCATGAATGCTAATGTTTACATTAATGACATTATCCTTCAACTTGTCGTACCCTTGCTTATGGCATGGACCCTAATTTTCTTCTAATGCATGATAATGCTAGATGTTATACAGAACAGGCTACCAGAGATGTCCTGCAAGAATGCCAAATTCGGGTGATGGACTGGCCTGCATGCAGTCCGGAATTCAATCCGTTCGAGCAACATATGTGGGATAAGCTGGAAAATCTTGTTCCTAAACGTCCTGCTGTGCCACAGAACCTGAAAGACCTTTCAAATGTACTCACCGAGGAATGGGAGAGAATCTCTCAAGTTTCTGTAAGAAGTCTTCTGCGAAGCATGCCTCATAGATGCAATGCAGTCATTGAAGCTCGTGGAGGACACATTAAGTACTGAGTGTTGAAATAACTATGGAAACATTAATTCCTATTATAATAATAAATCTCAAATTTCCACTTTGTTCCCTGTTACAAGTGATAACTTGTTCGTATTTCTAATACTGTACAATAACATATGTTTTGAATGTCCGAATGTTACATAAACATTCAATTCGTATTTACAAAAATCAAATATTAAATTGTTTTAATATTTATTTTGTGGCTTTGGTTTAAACATGTGTTCCTCTAATTTTTTTGAGTATATATATATTACAAAATATCTGGGATTGAGATGAAACAATCAATCAATCACGGTTGTAAAATACATAGAATTGCCAAAGTTATTAATTATTATTGTTGTCTGAGATTCTGCATACGATATAAAATAAACATTATATTCTTGTTCCACCTTGTCCTTGACCGTAAATATTTACTATTCAGTAAGTGAGGTAATCAAGTCATTGCTGTGCTATATAAATTACTACTGCTTGTTCGACATTCCAGAAAACAGGGACATGTAGATATATAGCAGTGCCATCTCTTATTGTAATTGACAACTGCATATTACCGTCGTCTTAGAATCATCGGTGTCATTACTCAGATGTACCGGTATACAATTTATTACACATTTCACCTCTCTCCCCACTTCTCACTCACTTATATTCGGTATCTATAATCAGGTGTATTTTATTTTTCTCTCTGTTGCACTCCATCTCTCCCTCTATTTCTCACCTCTCTTTCTAGAGAGAGAGAGAGAAAGAGAGAGGTGAGAAATAGAGGGAGAGAGGGAGTGAAAGTGTGAGGAAAATAAAATACATCTGATTATAGATACCGAATATAAGTGAGTGAGAAGTAGGGAGAGAGGAGATATGTGTAATAAATTGTATACTGGTACATCTGAGTAATGACACCGATGATTCTAAGACGACGGTAATATGCAGTTGTCAGTTACAATAAGAGATGGCACTGCTATATATCTACATGTCCCTGTTTCCTGGAAAAAAAAAAAAATATATATATATATATATATATATATGTGTGTGTGTGTGTGTGTGTGTGTGTGTGTGCGCGCGCGCCCTTGTGTGTGTGCGCTCGTTTGTGTGTGTGTGTGTGTGTGTGTGTCACTTTAAGGAAAGACGGAGTTTTTAAAGTTACAATTCTTAGGAAAAAATTTAGGCCAAAGAGAGATGAACAAACAGACTAATCTAGAAGACTATGTAACGGTAAGCTACATGATCTTTATAGGAAAACATGTAAGAAGAAAAGCCAGAAGGAAAGCTCCCAGATAGTAGACCAAGAATGAAGTGGGAGAATAACATTTACTATGATTTCAGGGTGTAGATTATACAGGGATGGTTTGAAAATATTAGTTCGGGATGGGGATGTATGGAGAGCTTATGTCCGCGCGGCCATGCACCTTACGGGTACTATAATGCCGGTGCGTTATACACATGCTACTCCACATGCTGTGGGCCTTATGTTGGACGAATCGAAGTCAGGGTTTTCTCCGGATTTCTCCCGTTTTCTCTTTCCAAAAATTAATTCCATTATTTTTCCATATTCATGTCATTAATTTCTTTCCATTAAATTTCATCTGCCCCTGTGGTGGCGTGACAAGCCTGGTCAGCCTGCATTCTTGATTATCACAGACCTTCAATTACAGGGACTTCATCTCATCTCATTCTACGACTTGGCCTTCAAGCGGATAAGGAGAGGATTTACTCTCTCCTCTCTCCAGTTTATCTTATTTCCCTCCTATTTTTTGTTTCTTTCTCCTTCTCATTCTTTCTTGTCTAATTCACTTGCATGATCGAACCCTGAGGTCACGACCGTGTGGAACTTAATCTCTCCATACATCCCTTATCCTAAGCCAGTTTTTTCCTACCATTCCCCTATAATTCACTTTCCTTAAATTATGGTTCTTGCTACTTTTCCCATCTCATTATTGCCCTATCTACTGGTTATTTGCCCTCTGGTTTCTTCTAATAATTTTCTCTTTCATTCCCCATTCTTGCTGTATATCTTGACCATCGCAGTTTACGAGATTTCTTCTTCTCCATCTTAGTTTAACCTCTCACCTTATAGGTACTTTTATATGCCCTATGCATCCGGGATCTTACAGTGGAATGACCTATGGGGAGAGAGATTTTAACTTTGGGTCATACATCTATCTTTTTTTTACCACACAGGACATTAAGGACCTTCTTGAATGAATGATCAGACTAATTCGGGACCACCTCCAAGACAGCACAACAATAAGACGAAACGCATCATTCTCTCACACATTCATACTAAACACGGCGAATAAGATAACAATGATTATGATGGTCAGATGATGTTAGTTTGGTCCTTAAAGTTTCCTGATATTGTCTTAAAGGTGAGAAAAAAAACCGATAAAAAATTATCCAGGAATCCTGACTCGACCGGGATTGAACCCGGATCCGTTAGTGCGAAGCACCGACGATACGCCGAAATATCAGTGGTGGACAGTTTACGATACTTAGCTGTGCTTATTATATCTGGTTTCCCACAAAGATTACGTAGCTGATTATTATGTAGTTTTCTCCATTCACATGATTGTTCATTCTCTATTTGGTCCAAAAATGTATGAAACAACTTAAATCTAAATAATAAAGGTTATTTTTTAAAGAAAACCCTGATAAGTAATGCCTAGGCGCTAAAATATCTTAAATGAGAAATACGGTAGAGGAACTTTGATTTAGCAGTTTTAATTTTAGAATGCCTATTTTTAAAGTTACAACTTACAGCTTCTCATAAAATCCATCAGGTTAGTAGATGTGTTCCTACATTTTATCGATATTTCTTATACCAATCACGTTACGTGTTCCATGGAAAAGAGACCAGTGTTGTAATTAACTTATGTAAATGTTTAGACGAATTTTCTTCCAAGATAATTTGGATTGTGAAAATCTTCCTATTTAATGGTACAATATTTACACAAGCTGGTTCACGTTAATCTAAGAGAGAGCTTTCAAACATTCTGTATAATGTACTGTATATATTTATTATTATTATTATTATTATTATTATTATTATTATTATTATTATTATTATTATTATTATTATTATTATTATTATTATTATTATTATTATTATTATTATTATTATTATTACTATTATTAAATAAAAATGTTTCTGAGCAAGTATTAACTTTTTGAGGCAATACTTTCATTTATAAAATGTATCTTTTCAATTAATTATTCTCAAAAAATCCTTTCATTTCATAGTAATATGCTATTTCTCATTTATATACCGTAATGAGAAAAGAATAGTTTCTGAAATTGAATACTTACTTCAAAGTTAATTTCGAAATTCGAAATATGATGGCAGAAGCCTTGCGAGCTTATGGATACACAGTTTATGAGGACGTTAATGGTGTGGCCACTAATGGGAGTAACAGACGAATAGATATTATTGCATTTACACCATCTTCTAAAATTGGTATGATATTAGATCCTACAATTCGTTTTGAGAATCATAGTGGCTAACCTGAGGAAATTGACTCTGAAAAGAAAGCCATATATGAGCCAACAATTGACTATTACAAAGATATCAACTAGATAGTATAACTGTCACAGGGTTGATGATCGGGGCAAGAAGTACTATACCAGGATTCTTATCCAAATTTTGGAATTCTTTAGATTTGGACAGGGTGTATCTTTCTAAAATTGCCATCGCTGCCGTTAGTGGATCAATTTCAAATTTAAGGAACCATATTTATAAAATTTCTACTTTATGCTATGTATACTTCAATTAGGCCTATAATTTGACATTTTTTAATGTATTTACAAAATGTATTTCATCAATTCCAAAAATTAATTGTCTCTATGACTTTGTCCTTGAGGCAATCCTCTAATGAGGAAAGTTGTGTATAATAAAAAAAAGTATAGATCTTGTGGAAGTTTTTCGCCCAGTAGGGCCTATATATACCAAGAATAAGGTGAGAGAATAATATTAACCATCATTTGAGGGAAGTAAATTATACAGGGATGATTAGAAAACTATGGATAGTAGTATGGAGAGCTTATGTCTGCGTCGCCATGAGTTCCGGATTCTATAGTGTCAGTGAGTTAGTTAGTTATAAGTCCTGCGAGAGTTAGTGTCAAGAAAAATAATAATCAATAGATGAAATGTCAAAAACATAGGATATTTTCTAGAGGGAACTACAGGCATATCATTTGTTTACTAATAATTTATTTGAAAAATAAATTAATATACAATAACATCAATTAACATTTATATTACATAAACAATATTTTACAAGTGTAAATTGAAGGAAACGGAGAGTAAAATGTTTACTTACCTTTTACGAAGAATCTAATAAAAAGTGAGTTGTAAATTGATCTATTGATCATCATTATAAAGTAAACCTAACGTTATTATTTACATATGTTCAAATAATAAAATTTGTAAGATTAACATTCATCAAATTTTAAATTTCTTAAAAGAAAAATAATACGATTAACTATGATGATCTTGATGAAAATTTTCGGGCTGTAGGTCGTGGTCGTGAGGCTTGTAGTTCCCCGACGTTTCGCCAGAGACTTCGCCTGGCATCCTCAAGGGTTGAGGATGCCAGGCGAAGTCTGTGGTCGTGAGGCTTGTAGTTCCCCGACGTTTCGCCAGAGACTTCGCCTGGCATCCTCAAGGGTTGAGGATGCCAGGCGAAGTCTGGCGAAACGTCGGGGAACTACAAGCCTCACGACCACGACCTACAGCCCGAAAATTTTCATCAAGATCATCATAGCAACTCCGGCCGTGAAAGTCTACGTGAATACAATACGATTAACATTTTGTTTTCGTTGCTCTTCAATTACTGTATATTACAAGTTCAGTTTTCGTTTGATAAGTCAATATAATATACTGAACTCAAACAAATTAATGAACTTACAAGGGAACCTCGTATGCCGAAACCAACCTTGAAATTTCTCTCAGATAAATGTTGTCATATAGGCCAACCAAGGCCGTATGGAAGAAAAAAGTGCTATTTTTAACTGAAAAGCGCCAAAATCCAGCGTCAGATCTCTCATTTAAATTACAGGAAAGTAGTACAACTCCAAACTTGGTGAAATGGATAATGCTGATAAATGCCCGCGTGCCGCTTCCCGTCACTCTCCACATAGCTTTACTCGCGCAGTTAGTCCATCTGCTTCGCACTATAGGTTACCATTGCTGGAATTTGATTTCGATTCCTGTGCCTTGCAATTAAAAACGGCACATATTTGGACACGGCTTTGGTACATCAGAACGCTTGTCTGTGAGAAATTTGAAAGTAGGTTTCGACATGCAATGGTTTACATTTTCCTTGTTAGAAAACGTACAATAACTTATATTTTACACTATAACATGTAGATTTTTCGTAATTACAAATACACAATTAAAAATAAATTGTTTTATCTTATCCTGTCTACCCCCTTATATCCCCACATGTGGCAAGGGAGCTCTCTTCCGGGAGTTACTTAACCAAGGCTAATTTAATTACCCATATTTTCCTATAGATGTCAGAGAGTGACAAATGGTTTGCTCATCGCTTTAAATTACTAATTACTAATTAGATGTGAAAGGCCGATTAAATTTTGTTCAGAGGCTCTCATTTAAGATTGAATTTCTTTTTCGAGTTCGAAAATCTCCAGACTCGGGACCTGAGACTTAAACTCCATCTCGGAGAAGTTTTTTTTTATCCTAAAATGTGCATCCACCTCGGTCGAGTTTGAACCCTCGAGACCAGAGGTAAGGAACATAACCCCTGGATGATTGAGGCCGATAAATTATTTTATAGGAAAGTAGATTTTATAATATAGCATTAATATGTATTTTATTTTGTACAGAAAACTTCATGGTTTTGTAGACCTTATAACTAGTATAATAGAGAAAATATTCCATTTTAACATTGATATTAGGTCTAATATAAAATGTTGCATAATCCAATTAAAGGATTTACATATTATTTCATTTACATTCATATATACAGGATATCATAATAGTTAAAATTATATCCATATATACATTTACATTCATATATACAGGATATCATAATAGTTAAAATTATATCCATATATACATTTTTTTATCCATAAATTCTACGATTGAATATGGTCAACAGAGCCCCTCATAATCCAAAATGAAACAAGCACATTTTTTTGGATCCTATAAAACTGTGATTCTACAATCTGATCAAAACCACTTATCTTCGGAAAATTAAAGAAGTTATAAAAAAGTTTCCCAGTGAATGCCTACACTACAAAGTTTTCAGTGCGGATATTAAATCGTTAATAAAAGTGAATAAGCTATAGAAATATCTGCCAAAATAAAGATAGTGGTGTGATATATCTTTTTCACAAAACAGCAAAACTTCACAGTGACTTATTTAATAATTATGAACTCCATGGGCCGACAGCTTAGAACGCCTACATCCGACTGCTGGCCTCACATCCATATGTGTTTATCACAAAGGTGCGCATATGTTCAGCATGTCGGGTCTCCCAGCCGTTATTGCGGTTTTCTCAACCTAGAGCAGCTACTTACAGTATTGTAGTTATCAAAATTCCTCACGATGCACCGATCCCATACTGGCTGAAATTCTATGAGAAAATTGTTTTGCCTTGGGATCGGGCTCTGCACCAAGGCAACATATAATAATAATAATAATAATAATAATAATAATAATAATAATAATAATAATAATAATAATAATAATTACAGTTATAGATTAGAAAATTGGCCTGTTCCGCTTCAGGATAGAAATTGATCCCTCCATCGCTTCTTATGTCTTCCTGGGTCTCTTCGCTCTGTGGGTCTGTAGTTGATAGCTTCAGAGGTAGTCTATTGTTTGACATTCTGAGCAGGTTTTCCTGCCAATTATTTTGGT
The DNA here is from genome assembly GCA_030220185.1 of Diploptera punctata. Classification (NCBI taxonomy): domain Eukaryota; kingdom Metazoa; phylum Arthropoda; class Insecta; order Blattodea; family Blaberidae; genus Diploptera; species Diploptera punctata. The sequence goes on along the minus strand of JASPKZ010009377.1, from coordinate 802,613 downwards.
GTATTTGGACGGTTTCAGTTATTGCTAGTGTGTTGAGAGCTTTACGGATATCTTCATTACACATGTGGTCATAAAGCGTATAACCCGCTAAAGGTCTTAATAATCTTCGCGATATAATTTATTTCCTGTAGATTCTGAGTATGTATAGATATCCTCAGAATGGGGTACCAACCCTTCGCTAATAATAATAATAATAATAATAATAACAATAGTAATATTAATAATAATAGCATTAATAATAATAGTAATATTAATAACAATAATAATAACAATAGTAATAAAAATAACAATAATAATAATATAATAATAATAATAATAATAATAATAACAATAATAATCCCGCACAGTGGCCGACCAATTTAATGCATCCTGCCTAGGTCCCAAGAGGTAAAGGATGTGGGCTATTCATAGTCCCATGAGGGGAGAATTTTTTAATGAAATTTCCGTTATGGAATCGGTGCCCACCAACATCGTGATGAATTTGGATAAGCAGTGGCTCCAGGTTAAAAAAAACCAGCTGATAGACTATATATACACCATACAAGCCCCTGTACTAGCAGCTAGCGTGATTGACAGACCTACATATGACATGAGATTGTCAGTAAATGGTAACCCGTAACAGTAATAATAATATCTGGCATGTTTTGCTATGTGAACATTTTTAATAAGTCATGGTAAGGACTTCACACAACTAAACTCAGAGATACTATTAAGCTCTCATCATGTGTATCTAATTAACCTAAATCGATTAGCTAGTAAAGTTCATTAAAGAAGTTTTACAGGATCAAGAAATATATATGCACTTATAATTTAAAAATGTAGGGCCTATTCTTCATGTAATGTCCCATGAATTCATAGGAATTCATGAATATTCTACATTTTTGTTTTATACTTATTTCATAATAATTATGTCTATTAAATTCTAATTAGAAGGCGGCTTCGTGGCGCAAGCGGTTAGACGCTCGCTTCTCACCACTGGGATCTCGAGATCGAGTCTCGGTCACTCCATGTGGGTTTCGTTGTGGTTTTCCCCTGCCACAATTTCATTCCACCATTTCTCCGCATTCATCTCAACCATTTCGTTTTATTTCGTTCATCTGCCCTTGTGACTGTGCGTCCGGCGTGGTCGGCCGTCACCCTTGTCGTTCACAGACCTCTATAAATACCCTGAGGTGGGCACGAGTTGAGGATATTTATTTTTTAATTCAAATTATACATTTTATTTAAAAGACCAATATGGTTTGCTTATATTATACCTCCCCTTCTAACGCTTAAAGCTCACGATTGAAATGTTTATATTAGAGTTTCTGTAAAAATCCTGAGTATGGCTTCCATTGGAAGAAAGTAATGCCATAATTATATTTTGTGATTTATTGCTCGTAAAAATATCTCAAGAGGTCTCTGTACAAAACTTGCCGGCCCTGTTTACACTCATGTTTGAAATGTGAATGATGTTTATGTACTAAAAGTTAAGACTGCGACTTACGTAGTATAATGGATTTTTTTTCGAAAACCCGTCTCTAAACCTCGGTTAATATAACTAGAGATAAAAATTAGCACATGAGCTGGGATGTGAACACAAGATCTTCAGGTTTACGGGCTGGCGATTTACCATTGAGCCTTAGGCACACCTTCAGGATCAAGCACAAATTTCTCTCTCTTTTAATCCCCAGTACTTCTAAATCAGTTAGTGTTTTCACTCTAGTTATGTTAACTATGGCCTGCAGATGGTTGTCTCTTCTTATTTCTTCTGGCTTCCTATCACGATCGTGTAGTTTATTGTTATGTAGTTTTTTTTCGTCCCCGTTCACCTATCTGTTCGTTTGTCTTCGGTCCATTCTTTAGTTTTTTATTCTTAAATACTTGTACACTCACAATAAAACATATAATGATTGTTGTCTGCCCAAGATATAAAATACAAAGGTAAATGTAAAGTGATCCCACTACAGGCCTCAGGAGGCCCTTGGGGTAGTAGGAGGTCAAGGCTCCTACTTTTTCTGGACAGTCGGCACTTGATGTAAACCGGGTTATCAGCCCTGCGTAACGGCCGTCTTTACCCCTAGAACAAGCGTCTGGTTCTCATTTCAGTTAGAGGCTGAGTTGACCCCAGGGCCATAGTGCCGCCAGAAGGTTTGGGTCAGTTTAAAAATCCTGACCCCACCGGGACTCGAACTCTGGACCTTCCAGCTTGCAGTGCCTTAACAACTACGCTACGGCGTGCCCCCATAAAATACAAAGACAAATACATTATTCAAGATCAAGTCTAGACTGCAATAAATAATCCGTTTTGTGTCAACAAATCATCTTCTTTTTGAGAGACATAAAAATCTACGGTTTGATATGAATAGTTCGTTCTCTTCTTCTTTTTCTTCTTCTTCTTCCTTTCATGTGATAGACCTAGTGGCCTGTTACGGTCCCAATCCAACGTTTGAAGGGTCTGCCCTAAGATCTCTTGCCTGGTGGCTGGTAATTTATTATTTGACGTGGTATTCTTGTACTGCTCATTCTTCTTACGTGAGATTTCCAGTTGTTTGGTTCTCTTTGAAATTCTTATAGATCATATGTACCTTCAGTTTTAAGATAATCTTAAATTTTAATGTAGTTACAGCCACCATAAATAATTTGATTGTACCAACGTACCATAATGACTCAGTTGTACTCAATTACGCCTTTGAATTGCGTAGACTTGACCATTATCAGCGTCCATTAAATTACTGATTTTTGTTATGATGCTTTTGTAGAGGGAAAGTTGTGGTCGATGGGTATCTCTACGAACCCCTTCAACAAAACCCTCACGCCACACAGAAATACTATAGAGGTGCTGCTGATGGACGATAGTCCGAAAGGTCTAAGCAGTTAAAAACCATAGTTGATAACGAGTGAGTTACTCAGATACTTACTTACTCACTGGCACTATCGAACCCATAGGTTCATGGCCGCGCGGACATAAGCTCTCCATACATCCCTATCCTGAGCTAATGCTTTCCAACCATTCCCTGTATAATCTATTTCCCTCAAATCATAGTTAATGTTGTTCTCTCACCTCATTCTTGGTCTACCAACTGGGCGTTTTCCTTCTGGCTTTCCTACAAGATGTTTCCATGCACGTCTTTCATTCCCCATACGCGCAACATGTCCTGCCCATCGCAGTCTACGAGACTTAACTGTTCTTATTATATCTGGCTTCCTATAAAGATCATGTAGTTCATTGTTATGTAGTCTTCTCCATTCACCTGTCTGTTCATCTCTCTTTGATCAAAAATTTTCCTAAGAACTTTATTCTCAAATACTCGTAATCTTCTTTCCTCCCTTAAAGTAAGAGTCCATGTTTCGCACCCATATAATATAACTGGTAGAATAATAGTTTTATATATTTTCAGTTTAACGTTTTTTAAAAGGAGTTGGGACATCAAAAGTCTCTGCAATGCATAATAGCATGCATTTCCAGAATTGAGCCTATGTTTAATTTCTTTGTGCATCTCATTCCTATTTGTGATTACTGTTCCTAGGTATTTGAATTCAGCCACTTCCTCAAAATTTCCCTCATTTGTCATTAGCTGTCCGTTTCCATTACTCAGATATGTTAGAAAATTTAACTTAAATAGTTATCTCAAAAATATTTTTTTTTAACTTGTAAACCTCGTGAAAAACAATAAATTCATGAATGATGAATTAAAAGAAGAAGAAACTTATTATATATCTTGTTCGATCTACAGGACTGCAATTTTTCTATCAGAAAATGAGCCCAAACTTCGGAAATAAAATCTATAACCCGTTATAAAGTAGTCCTATAAGATTTGCTGTAAATTGTATTGTAAATGTCAGTTAGTCACACTTATGTATCACAACAACAAATAACGGAGTGGTTCACCACTGTGGTCTCGGGGTATTCAGCGGGCCCTTGTCGGTACAAGTTTCGTCGGTGAGGTTTTTTTCCAGGGATTTCCTCCCCTGTAAGACCTGTCAAGAAACTTTAAGAGAATAGTGTGTCTTATCTTAAATGTCCGTGTTGTCTCGATGGTGGCCCTGACATTGAGCTGATCACTCATCCAGGTAAATCCTCCATGTCATTGTGTGTCAAAAGTATGGATGTGGTCCATAGTTTAGAATCATTTCCCTGCAGGTCATATCCCTGCAAGGCCCATATGGCGCGAAGCATTCAAAAGTGCATATATGGGGAGGTGAAACTGAGGTAAAGGGAGGAAGAAAGAGAATAATGGAGAAGTCCAAATTACTTAAATGTATGGCAAATTATATAACAATTCGCATTAACAACAGAATCATTATGTATTATCTGTTTTCGCTGCGGTCCGACGTGATTAAATAAATATTGTAGACTACGTATGAGAAATTGAGTTTGGTCATTTTAAGAATTAACTTTTTTTTTTTTAAGATTTTTAACGCAAACGTCGAATCGGCAAATGGGTAGTTGCACCCGTCAACAGATTTATTTCAGTTGATAGTGGAATTGCATCAGTCTGTACAAGAAGTAATATTAAAATAATTGAATAATTATACTCTTTCGGGTTTCATCTTTTCTTGAAGTGTTGGTAACCTTGATACGCGAGTTGTTCAGAGTCGTATGTCCCTGTAGGATTGCTGTACCCTGTTGCGGATGAAGACTCTTGAGATATAGGAAACGATTGCTGCTCTTTCATAGACGAAAATGGTTGGTTCTGTGATATCCTCGAATATGGATTATCATATGATGAAGCGGCTTCATTGCTGTAAAAATATTAAACATAAATCAGCCGATAATTTATCAGGTAAACATTTACAATCCATAAAAAATATAGTTACTTCTGATCTATTCTTAATGATAATAATAATAACAATAATAATAATAATAATAATAATAATAATAATAATAATAATAATAATAATAATAATAATTAGTAGTAGTAGTGGTGGTGGTGGTGGCGGTGGCGGCGGCGGCAGCAGCAGCAGAAATGTGGTCTCTGGGTAGAGTCCAAACGGGCCTGGGTTCGATCCCGTCTGGACAAGTTTCGTAGATGATTTTTTATATTTATTTAGTTTTTTTCTGACATGTAAGACAAATGTTAGAAAACTTTAAGGCCCAAATAATCCCCGAACATTATCTGCGTTTCATAATAAACATAACATTTGCCATGTTTAGTATGAATGTGTGAGCGAATGTGTGTGTTTATTTTGAATGTTCAAGTTGTCTTAGAGGAAGATCTGGATAGAGCAGATCACCCATTCGGAGAGGCCCTCCATGTCCTTGCGTGGTCAAAAAAGTATGTTAGTTTAAAACCCCTTTCTCGACAGGTCGTGCCATTGTAAGGCCCGACTGACGTGGGGCATGCAAAGTACATAGAAGTGGAGATATTAAACTAGGTTGGAGATTATTATTGTTATTATTATTATTATTATTATTATTATTATTATTATTATTATTATTATTATTATTATTATTATTATTATTATTATTATTATTATTATTATTATTCTCATTCTCAGGATCCAGATGATGCATCTTTCATGTCAAGGAAATTAGAATACATAAAATGGGGATTACAGATAAATTATAATAAAAAAGAATATCTTTCATTGGATACAACAGATGAGCTAAAATGTAATTCAGGAAGAATACGTAATGTTAAAAATGTTTAATATTTAGGATTTATTTTAGATAAAAGTGAGAATTCAACTACAGAAATTGAAAGAAGAAAAACTGATGGAAGAAGAATCATTGGTATGTTGTCAGTGCTTTGAGAATAGTAATATTAAACTTCCTAGAAGATTATATTGTCTAGGGAAGTGCTCAGCAAGCTTATTCTCTAAATGTTTTTGAGTCGGACTGTCCTATATACGTATAAGAGAGCAAGGAAATCCAGAGTCTGGTCGCTGGAACAAGAAAGATGATAAATGGGGCGGTATTTTGGAGGTGACTATTAAATGTCACTTGGGTTTCACTTTGATTTAATTGTGAATTTACTTGCCCTTCCTCGGTAGCTAGTCGGTTCCTGTTTCAGGGTGAGCGCTGAGACTCCTATCTATATAGGGTTCGGAAGGAGAATTGCGTGGGAACAGACAATCACTAATTATTTGAATTATTTTATTTAATTAATCTCTGCCAATTTAAATGAACGTTACACAGTAAAAATAAAACTGTTCTGTCCCTGGCCTTCGATATTTCGCTAATGAGGACTAGCAAATGACTAATGAGTTCGGGAGATTTTCCCTAAGTCCATAATCGTTGTTACTAGATATTTTTTTACTAAACAATCAAGATCTTCTTCCTTCTAAGTGTCGAGTAGAAGTGTAAGTGTCGAGTATAAGTGTAAGTGTCAGTGTATTAAATTTTGTCCTCATGAGTTCCGTATCGAAGTCAGGACCAATTATTCCCATATATGGTCTCTACCCTAACTCTGATTTCGATTGGTTAGAATATTTAATCACATGTCCTCCAAGGGCGTAACTATTTTATTTAAACCACCACCTACCTTTTGATTTTATTCTCACGGCTAGGGACCGTGTTTGCCAGCTTGGGCTTAACGCGATTGTAAATTTGAAGATTGACATTTCTCCCAAACGTGAGTTTTGAAGCTAGACCCAGCTTAAACATTTCAGGTCTAATTTGAGGAGTTACATGTTTATGACCTCTTTTACTTAGGGTTTCAACCGCTTCTTGTGAGAACTATTTACCAATATGAAACTTATTTTATTTTTAACTATATTCTATTCCTTCATTATTTATTCATTTCTTATATTCATTAATCACTATTAGGGCCGTATCATATTCGTCTCACAATGCCTCTTGTTAAAACAAAAAAAAAATAGTAACGTAAAGTTAAAAATATCTTTTTTTTTTTTTTTTTAACACAGCTCCCCTTAGAAGAGAAGTAATTAAATATGCTAATTACATCAAACCAAAATGTATTACATTATTACTTTTCCTACAAGTGCCATATATGGAAATGTTTTATAAAACACAAAATAGATTATATTATTGAACATATATCACCCTGGTTTACTTACAGTTTTCTGCATATTACCACTAGAACAACAACAAAAAGAAAACATGTACATTTAAACTCAATTTGCGATCGGTGGTTCACCTTACTTATTTTTTTTTGATCAACAATTGTTTTTCTTATTTTAACCCTATGGTTAGTTTATCATATCCCATACATCTTCTCGTTTTTTTCACTTTATTATACGTTTGTTTGTTTTGATTACGTCACTTTTATTTCTCACACGCTCGGTAATTTAGCATAATACGTTTTCCATATATCACTCAGTTTATTATTGCAATGTCATGCACATTTTTTTATTTATATCATCCCTTTATATCGTTCGCACTTTCCATGGTTCACACTTTACATATTCACTGGAACTCACTTATTATAAACTAACATTCTTTTTATTCCAATTAGCTACTAATCTATTCTATTGGGTCATTTATTTCTTTAATGAGACATAGATCTTAATGTTGCCGTAAACATATTTGCCCTCTTTTAATCAAATGGTAAATTTACTAATTAGTTTCCTATGTAATTTTCGATGATCACCCTTTATAAATAAGCATATTGGTGTTTAATAATAATCATATATGTTTATCTCGCGATCTCAGTTTTCAGAACATTTCACGATTCATCATAATAATTCATTTGTACATCTATATATATATTTTTTTTTTAAATAGGCGCTCCCTTAGCTGTGGTCATTAAAAATTTCTTCTCAGCATGTTCACTGACTGATCTTCACAATACCTTGAAAATCTATTTATTCTTTATAGAACTCATTTATTCATCATTCGCATATTATTTTTATTCAATCGATTAAGGTGGAAATTATCCTTATTTATTTACTTGTCGGTAACATAATATCACATTTCATACGCGCAGAACCGTCGCTGTATACAGAATTTTTATATCATCGTAGCTCATATTCGTCAATTTCGTTTTTTGACGACAATTTATATTTCATTAGTAAAACAACTCGACAACACCGGTCGAATCAAAATCATGTCGCTCTATCTACCCATAACAATTCTCGCTACCATATGAGCGAACGTTTATCGTTTAAAAGGACATAATATAAACGCCTCCTTCGGGCTTTGATCCTGTATTAATTAATTCTTTCACTTTGTCTACGCTATATTTTTTTATCTGTCACCAATCATAAACTGTTAAAAGGACGATGCCTTAACCTCTTTCTTAAATTTTCGTATGCTCATAACGCTTCCATTTTATTCCTCAAGAATAATATTAGGTTTTTAAGAACATTTGAATCATTATGAAATTGACTATAAAGTTATAATAGCACATGGTTATTTTTTTTAAAGAGTTTTGTTTAAACATTTATTTATTCATTTCACATCGTATTTGTGTAAGTAACTTGTTTTCGACAAATGAATTTTGTACCTGTGAAGGGTGTGCCTATTTCCGTCTCACTCGCGCTCTTTCATCTTTACAAACATTTTAAGTTTAGTGAACTGATTTTTATCTCTATTCTAGACTGGGATCAACGTTTCTTACATATTCCCGCTACGATCAGCTGTTCATTTCTTTATAATTTTCACAATTTATTTATTATTATCATCGTCTCTGTTATTGTTCACGCTTTAGATTAAGGCAAATATACATGCTAATTATTTTTATTATTTTTTTTCTTATAAAGCGGGGTGGTGCCTCTCGCTCCCTCTGTAAATTTAAATTTTCTTCCCCTGTTTTGGTCAACATTTATCTAGTCTCATTATGTTTTCTAGTGAGTACCAATATAAACCCTTTTAAACTATTTCTCATTAAATTTTCCTAATGCTAATCTGACATATGCATGACCAACAGCTCTTGCATTTATCATACTAATATATTCTTACTTTTTAATTACACATTTATTTAATTGTTGTGCATACAATGCAGATGCATGTTAATGTCTAACTGATATTACATCCATTCTAACAGGATAGTATGAATTTTGCATTCTACCATTTTGCGATAATTTCGCGCCCGGATCAAATATTTCAGCACGATATTTTTCTAGGTAACATTCTCTCTCATCATGCATTAATTTAGTACAGTACTTCATTATGTTACCTTTGAATCTAACGTATTGACTGTTTTTCGACCATTTTCCTCCTATTTATTTGGCGCTTCTTTATTACTCGGTATGACTTAAGCATATTTTCTATACGTCCTACCTTTTTCTTGTTTTTCTTTCCATATTTTGTTCGTATCTTTCCCATGCATCTACTTTGCATATCCAAATTTTCAAATTGGAACACTGAGCGGAGTGTTGGCTGTACCGAAATCATCAGGTCAGTTGTTCCATTTTGATTTAATTTAACATCATTAATAACATGCATTTCATTATTGCATTTAAATATATTTTCATGTAATTCATCATCATTGGTTTGAGGTATTTTGTTTACATCTATAATAGTTGGCTCGCATTTTTTTCCCTCATTCTGAAGTGTCATTTCCCTATCTGAGTCCCTTTGAGTTTGATCTACAGTACTTTCACCTGTTGTAGTAACTACCATACAAATATCATTGTTACTTTTACATTTATTTTCTTGGGGAGTTTCATATCCTGTCTCCCTTTCATCGTAATTATTTCTACCTATCTCACCCTTTCCTGCTAAACTAGTGGTCAATTTTTCTCCTGTCCCCTGAATTTCTGATTTTAAAGAATCACGAGTTTGTTTTATTGCTAATCTCAAATTGCTCATGTCTTCCCTCATTTCTTTATGACCTTGTTTCATTTCTTCAATAATTTCTTTATGACCTTGTTTCATTTCTTCAATAATTTCTTTATGACATTGTTTCATTTTTTCTCCCAATGAATCTAGCATATTCTTAATATCATGCAAAAACATCAAGGAATCTTCATGGTTAATTTGGGTCATATTTATTTTATTTGATTCTTTGTTTTGACCCTCTAACAAACTTCCTCCACCATTTAAATTTATATTATTTCCCTCCATTATTTATTTAATTCTACAATTTATTAATATTAATATTTATTTTCTATTCACAAAAAATATTTTTGTGTGATTCAGCACTCTAACACTTTCGTTTAATTCGTTGATTTTCCACATTAAGTTATTTATCCTCTTTTGACAACTTTCATGTTCTATTATTTTTTTAAACAAATCTGTCACTTTACCTTGGTATATCTTCTTTGTTTGTCTTACGTCAGGTTTGTAGAGATCCGCCATCGGTTATCTAGGTTGATCTGCTCCTGGATTGTTGTCCACTCCTAGCTGCACCTTCCATCTCGTGGTTTGAATGTTGTCTTCCACACTGTTGCTGGATCATGATGTTCGGTCCATACTTTCGTAAGTCACTCTTATTTCGAATGCACTCCCGTTGAAAACAAACTTTGTCACAGTAAAAGGACCCTTTCGTTGGGCGACACTTTGGGGCGGTATTTTGGAGTGTGGCTGTGAATTGTCACTGCTGGGTTTCACTTTGATTTAATTGTGAATTTACTTGCCCTTCCTCGGTAGCTAGTCGGTTCCTTTTTCAGGGTGAGCGCTGAGACTCCTATCTATATAGGGTTCGGAAGGAGAATTGCGTGGGAACAGACAATCACTAATTATTTGAATTATTTTATTTAATTAATCTCTGCCAATTTAAATGCACGTTACACAGTAAAAATAAAACTTTTCTGTCCCTGGCCTTCGATATTTCGCTAATGAGGACTAGCAAATGACTTATGGCTTCGGGAGATTTTTCCTAAGTCCATAATCGTTGTTAAAAGTAATTTTTTTACTATACAATCAAGATCTTCTTCCTTCTAAGTGTCGAGTAGAAGTGTAAGCGTCGAGTATAAGTGTAAGTGTAAGTGTATTAAATTTTGTCCTCATGAGTTCCGTATCGAAGTCAGGACCAATTATTCCCATATATGGTCTCTACCCTAACTCTCATTTTGATTGGTTAGAATATTTAATCACATGTCCACCAAGGGCGTAACTATTTTATTTAAACCACCACCTACCTTTTGATTTTATTCTCACGGCTAGGGAGTGTGTTGCCAGCTTGGGCTTAACGCGATTGTAAATTTGAAGATTGACATTTCTCCCAAACGTGAGTTTTGAAGCTAGACCCAGCTTAAACATTTCAGGTCTAATTTGAGGAGTTACATGTTTATGACCTCTTTTACTTAGGGTTTCAACCGCTTCTTGTGAGAACTATTTACCAATATGAAACTTATTTTATTTTTAACTATATTCTATTCCTTCATTATTTATTCATTTCTTATATTCATTAATCACTATTAGGGCCGTATCATATTCGTCTCATAAATAGCTAGATCTTCAATACAAAGGTATAGTTAGAGGTATCATTCGATCTTGTATTTAAGTTATGGTGAGAAGAGTATAAAATGTAAGCGAGTTTAAAAGTAAAGTGTTGATGACGTAGAGAAAAGTTTAGCTTTCCCTATTTTCCAATCGGAGCCAAGACAACATGTCAAACGTTGGAGTTAATTGATCTGATTAACGGAGATTGCACATATAACGCTAACTGGTTAGTCTTTTGTAAAGTTTTTCTAAAAACATGGCCTCAGAAATTAAGGTTGAAAGCTTGGGAGGGGGGGAATATACCCCGAAGAGATTTTAACTAATCGAAGTGTGAAAAATTTTAATTCTTACAACACCAGTTACTACAATAAGGACTAGATTCTTCATTTGTCCTACTGATGATATGTGTAAGTGATTGTGGCGTTTTAACGTTCTGAATAAATCCTAAATACTCGTATTTGTTTTTATGCTACCTGATATATTGTCTAGTAAGACGAGATGTGAAATACATATCACAACCATATCTTAACGGAAGGAAATAAAATTGTCATGGCCGTAATAGACTGATTGAAGATGTGATGCCTTCGAGCAGAACTGCGGGACATGCGCTGGTTCTGGTCCCGGCAGAGGAAGCCACTTTCTCAAGGAATTTCGACCAGTATGGAACAGGTATCCACTTAGCATCGTGAGGGATTTAGGTAGCTATAATATGTAGAGGCTCCAGGTTGAGAAAATCAGCTATGGTGACTGGGGAATCCGACATGCTGACCACATGTCTGTCACCACTTTACTGGCTGGATGATTATCTACTTGTGGCCAACACATATGAATGTGAGACCAGCAGCCTGAAGCTAGTCCAAGGGCCTTCTAGGCCCGTCTCGTCATGGTTGGCTTTAGAGGGGGAAATGGGCTTTGAAACCACAATATTCAATTTTACGCGCTGGTGATCCACCATTAAGCTACTAGGACAAACATTGTGGAAAAACGAATATTCCACTTTATTTAATCTTCGAGTAGCCCTTGATGAGTGTGCTTCTACGTAGTCATCAATTTTTTTTATTTCAAATTTTATTGCACTTGTATTTTTGTCCATGAATTTCACTCCCACCTTTTTTTAAGTACTAATGAATATTGACCCGACCTCTAAACAAACAAACTCAAGACTGCGAGAGAATTGTAAACCGTATTGCAGTCCATCAATCTGTTATAGTAAACACATCGGGGTGACTATGTATAGTATGTTTCAGAAACATGGTCAATTTTTTTTTTTTTTTTGCTAAACCTTACAACATGTGACATGACTTTTAAATTACTGTAATTCATAAACTCCTGTCAAATTTTATTCTTAGGGTTTCATTTTTCAAATTATTTACAGTGAGTTTTACATGTTTTATAACGGTTATTTGAATTTTTTTTCGCGATATTGAACTACTTGAAGACTTGGCAGTCATATTGATTTTAACGAATATTCTGTTTTCCATTGTAGCCAACATGGAGTCTGTACTAATTAAACTTACACTAAATAAAATCAGCATGCATTCTTTCACAGGTTAGAGTACTTAAATTGCGTTAAGTTAGCTTTTAGGTTGGCCATTCACAGGTTATAGTACTTAAATTGCATTAGGGTATCTTTTAGGTTCGTTGGCAACTCGAGTTCAAATATAATATGTTGGCTGCATCCCGTGATTCCATAATGTAAACCGCATCGCGTCTGCTGGAACTTAGAAAAACGTTCTTGTCACATGTTGCAATGTATTTCCAATTTTTTGATTGAAAAAAAATAGCATACATTAATGAAGCTTATTTTCTCACAGATAGGTAGCATATCAGAATAAATGTGCCTGTGTGAGTCGGTCAGAAGTGAAAATTGTAATTAGAACACTACAGTATGTATATTTAGAGGGTCATTATATAAAAATATTGAGTTAAAACCTGTGAAAACTCTGAATTTGTCGTGAAGTGATATTACATTACTTGTCTGATTATCATGAATTTATCTAGAGAATTTTGAAATCAAGAATGGCATTTGTTAAGACTATTTAACGAATAAAATTAAGCTGGTTACTCACAAATCATTTTTTAAATATAGTTATTTTAAAATGTGTATATATTTAATGTAAACGGCTTGAAAACAAATGAGAAACGTTATGTTTAATTTGTTCATCACTGCAACCAGATCATATTTATTCCCAAAAATCGCGATATTTTAAGAATTCGCCCTAGTGGAGAAAAAAATGACACACATCGTTACAGGTTATTAATTAATTTCTGATGTCCTATGATGTAAATATATCAATTACATTTTCTGCAACGTTAATTCCTGGGAAATAATACCTTTAAGAAAGTGCAAATAGTGGTTTCTTTTTTTTTATGGTATAATCAATTGCTACGAATGTTTTTCTAATATATCTCGCAAGCAGAATCTGGTTAGATTCGTGCATTATATATACAATCTTGGAGGCGCTTGGTTAGATGAAAGCGATAAAACGAAAATGATAAAATCTAGGTGATAAGACTGTGATTGGTTGTAAATCAAAAGTCATTGAAATGTGATTGGTCATTGACTGCCATTTGGGGCATGAGTTAAATAGTCAAACTGTAATAGCATAAGTTACGATACTTGGATAATAAATGCTAGTATTTCATTCTCCTTATAAGTTGTTTCTGTTTGTACACAACCACTTGAATCACTCTGCACAATATTAAAAATAAGCTATAGAATATACACGTTATTGTTACCTGAAGTGGTGATGACCTGCAGCAACTCCTGTTGGCGTATATTTATGTTTGTAATGTGGCGGTTGGTGATAAAAGCTGCTGTGTCCGTAACTTCCATAATTATGATGTAAGTCAGGTTTGCACAACTGGAAGAAACCAATAAGTCCAGGCACAACTAGAGCCAGGAAACCAAGAAGTTTCTTGAAAGACGCGAGTCCCAAGATGAGTGGCAGGAAAAGTAGTAGTTTAAGTTTAAATAATTTCAGTATAATCAGCAGCGGAATGAAAAGCTTCTTCAGATTTGTACGAGCTGAAATAACAATATATTCATTTAACTTTTATAACATTATTATCTCCAATAGTAACCAATAGAACAAGTGGCAAAATATAACTTCCTAGGTTGCGAAATATCATACACAATGGAAACAGATATAAATAACAAACTAAATAAGCTTAATTATATAACAGGAACATTAAAAAGAACTTTGAAAAATAAAGCCAGAAAAACTCTATAATGAAATAATACAAGGCAATGGCGGTTCCTATTATTACTTACGGATCCGAAACATGGACAGTGACAACACAACAATCTGCCAGAATCAAATTTCTAGAAATGAAATTCCTCACACCAATAGTAGGATATCAAAGAACAGACAAAAAACATAACACAGAAATAAGACAACAACTAAAAATAGAGGAATTAAACACAACAAAAGTGAAATGCAGAACAAACTGGAAAGAACACTTAGCAAGGATGACTGAGAACAGAATACCAAAAGGAGCGTACTACTATTCACCAAGAGAAAGAAGAAATTTGGGAAGACCAAAGAAAAGATGAAAAGAGCAGCAATTTGAAGCCGGAACAGACTAGCAAAAAGCCTAAACCATGAAGAACTTAATTTTGTGTGTCCTACATCACCCGGGCCTTACAGTATCACTACCTGTCGGGAGAGCATGTTTAAACTCTTGATCGCCTTTTCAATCACACAAGCAAGAATATGGAGTGCCTCCTCGGATGGTGGATCAGTAAAACTAGGACCAACTTTGAGATATCACGAAATTTAACACAAGATGCATCATTCACTCACACATTCATACTAAACAAGGTAAAGGTAGGATGATTATAATGGATAAATGGTGCTCGGGTACTAGTTGGGCCTTAAAGGTTTCAACATTTGCTTTACAAAAGAGGAAAACACAGAAATGCCTCACCCAGGAAATGTTTCCGTCCGGGATCGAACCCGGGCCCTTTATGTGTGAGGTAACGGATTTGTCCCGACAACACAAGCGGGGGACGAGGAAATCATATGCTATTCTAATTATTACTATTATTTATTAGAGGCACGCCGTAGCGTAGTTGGTGAAGGCAATACGCTACAAGCCGGAAAGTTGACGGTTCGAGTCTCGGTGCAGCTATGATTTTTAAACTGGCCTAAACCTTCTGGCGATACTATGATCCTAGAGTCGACTCAACCTCTTATGGAAATGACGTATGTTCTAGGAGTAAAAGCGGTCGCAGGCAGAGCAGAGCTGACAACCCAGTTTACAACTCGTGCCGATTGTCTAAAAAGGTGGAAGCCTTAACCTCCTCTTACCCCAATGGCCTCCTAGGATCTGTAGTAGAGTTTCTTTACTTATTGTTATTTATAATAATAATAATAATAATAATAATAATAATAATAATAAAATGAAATAATTCAGGAAAATGGAATTGAAACCAAAGCCAATAAAAGTAGATGCCAAAAAATGGAAACAGCATTTCGGCTTACTCACAACACTTATAATAAAAAATGCATATCGTTACATACAAAATTACGACACTATAACACTGTAATTAAACGAGAGTGCCTCCGTGGAGCAGAAACATTAATTTTGAACAGAAAAAAATATATCGAAAATATAGTGAAAAAAGAATGCAAAATTATAAGAAAAGTTTTAGGTCCACAAGTCATGGATGAAACATTTAGACTCAGAAGTAAAACATAAATAAAAATATATACAGACATTCATACTGATATTAGGAAACGAAGGTTAACATTTTATGGCCATATTAAACGAATGAACTCAAATAGGCTTACAAAACAAGCAATGGAATTCTACAAAAACAGAAGTAAACCTCCAGTGGATACTATGAAGCGGATTGATGAAGTCAAAAAGGTCTTAAAATTGGCAGGAATTACTAAAGAAGATATCCCAAACAGAGATATATTTAGAATTAAGGTGAATAAGTGGCAAGTTGACCAAGAGGACAAACCGAAGAAAAAAACTGGAACAACTTGGACAGATGAGAGAAAACAAGCTCATAGCAAAAGAATGAAAGAAATTTGGGCTCAAAGGAAACGCCTCTAAGTACTTTGCGTAGTCCTACATGGGCTCATCCGCAATTTAAAAAAAAAATAATATAAAGCTGTGGTTTGTTATACAGCGTGTCACGCCCGACGTGACGCGTGCTCGTGTTACGCTCGGCGTGATGCTGGTTTCGCATGGAGCGCATACCGTCCATATGTATGGAATTATGGCCAGATGGCACCACATATATGGGAAATCGAAATGACCCCTTCTTAATAAATACCCAAATGTGTTTATAAAAAATGGGTGTATACAAACCTGTCCTTGCATAACCTAATGAAATAAATTACATACTTACTATTTAGTAAACTATAAACTAATCTGATGTACACTAACCTGACTCATCGGAACCTAACAAAATGAAGTGATTGAACATTTATTTCTTAAAATATGTTTTGGAATTAAATGCGAATGTTGGTCATTCACACATGTATTTCGTGCCGTCTGGTGGATTTAATTTTATAAGCGTTCGCGCATGCGCACTTCAATTCTAGAGAACTTTGAAAAACCATTGAGATGAAAAGTTATAATTTGTGTACATAGATATACACATAATAAATCTTTATACAAAAAAATTTAAGCATCGTTGCAAAACGTTTAAAATAGTACGAAATATTAGTAAAGACGGAAAAACGCCTAGAGCATCATATGAATGTTGTATGGAAAATAATAGAACAAATTATTCTTAAGTTCTTAAATAAACACGTTTGAAAATAATACCAAACTTTAGAATACTTCAGATTTTCGCCTGAGCAGTTTTATCAGGTTTATTAATAACAGTATAATACAACAGGTGAACAATTTTAATTATTTAGGATGCAATGTATCATACTGCCAGAAGGAAGATATTAATATTAAATTAAATAGATTTTACAGAATGTGTGGCACTATAAGACGGACACTGAAAAATAAAACTTTGAGGAGCACACAACTAAAATTTTACAAAATTATGGCAGTGCCTGTCTTAACATATGCAAGTGAAAATTGGACTCTTAACCGTTCAGACAGAAGGAAAATAGAAACTGCAGAAATGAAGTTCCTACGTTCAGTAGCGGGTGTGACAATTTTGGACAAGAAAAGAAGTGAGGATATTAGGAATGACTTAAATATTTTCAATTTAACAAATAGAATTGACAACATGAGAAACAACTGGTAGGAACATGTCAAGAGAATGCCTACAGATAGAATCCCTCAGCTGTTACTAAAGTACAAACCAATAGGACATAGAAATGTTGGACGCCCATTTACTAGATGGGAGGATTCATTAAATCCCACTTGATGTGAAAACAGGTCAAAAGGCCTAATTTCATGAAGCAGAAGAAGAAGAAGAATTTAATAGAAGACGAAATTCATGTACATCCATAATATCCCTAAGATACAATACAGTATTTACAGTTTTATTTATTTGTTGACTAAGTTCAAGCCATAATAACTCTTTTTTTCTGTACATCTCTGTACTCCTTCGTGCTCATGTTGTACAGAACTCGATGATTTGGAACAAAACTATAAAAATTGCGTCGTTAAATTTGCTGAAGTTACAATTTGTTTTACATACATGTTGTCATAAAATCTTCGTTTGTTTTAGCAATTACACCAGTGAGTACGGATAATAGCTCCTGTATTGTTTGTTTGCGCCGGCAAATTGCGTTCGGAATTCAAGTGATTCAAATACACAACACGTCATGTCAGCGTAAAATTTTCGCGCCACCGCTCCGCGTTGTAGAGAAACCACGTCCATTCAAAAACACGGGGAGCGATTTTTGCGCTTACGTGTTGCGTCGTAGATAAACCATAGATTATCTAACTCACTGGCTCTATCGAACCCATAGGTTCATGACCGCGCAGACATAAGTTCTCCATTCATCCCTATCCTGATCTAACGTTTTCCAATAATTGTCTATATAATCTACTTCCCTTAAAATCAGTGGTACTCACTAGAAATTACAAGAGAGCCAAATATAATAAACCATACCTGTTGACACAGGGATATCCAAAGTTTTGTAGAGTTTCAATAAAGATAATATTATTTTATACTTAGAATTAAAAATTTAAATGTATTGTAATGAAGGTAAATTTATTGCAAGAGCCTTAATAAATATCTCCAAAGGCCGCATGCGGACCGCGGGCCGCGTAGTGAGTACCGCTGCCTTAAATCATGGTTAATATTCTCTCATCTAATGTGTGGTAACTACATTTATAATATAAGAAATTACTTGATTATAGAGGAGTTACAAAAATCAGTACTTCAGGTAAGGAACCCAGGCTCCCAAAGAAAACGAATTTTTTTAGATATTATTTGTAAAGTTGTTGATATTCATTATATTAGCTTAAAACAACATATGGGCACGAGTTATCAAAGCCCTTAACGCGGCAACCGTATGTAGGTTCATTATATTTTAGTGCCCATCGTTGAATGGAAATTATTAGTACCGATTCATGTACTTTATTATGGTTTCTGGCTTCGATACACCAGGCACTCATACACAATTGAGATCAAACAATGATAGATTTATTCTATAGACCCATTTATCTATAAAAAAATAATTGTGAAAAATAAGTAAATACATAATAAGTAGATACATAGTAAATATATTTTTTCATAAATGAAATTTAAATGCGCATAAAATTAATTTAAAAAATGAATTAAAAAAAGTCCTTCATCTGTAACAAGGAACGTGGTCAGTCTCACATATTCTTCACTTGTAAGTATATTACAGTATGTGAATAAATACATAGAGTCAAATTACACCCCAAAATTATCATTTAATATATATATATATATATATATGTGTGTGTGTATGTGTGTGTGTGTGTGTGTGTGTGTGTGTGTGTGTGTGTGTGTGTGTGTGTGTGTGTGTGTGTGTGTGTGTGTGTGTGTGTGTGTGTGTGTGTGTGTGTATTATTGATAAACAGCCCACTGCTGCTTGTGGTCAAGGTAGCGTCGCTGCTTGGGTTTCTTCCGGGGAATGTCCTTCCTTTAAGACAAACGTCAGGTAACTTTAAGGCCAAAAATGTCCCATAACATCATCTGGCCATCATAATTATCATCATTATATTCGCCATGTTTTGTGCGAATGTGCGAGTGGATGGTTTTTCTCGTCTTAAATGTTCGTGTTGTCTCAGAGGATACCCTGGATTGAGCTCATCTCTCATTCGAGGAATATCTCCATGTCGTTGTGTGGTCAAACAAGTATTAGTTTCAAAGTTTAAAATCCCTTTCCCGACACGTCGTTTAATTAAAGTCCTTGTGGCGTCGAGCACAAGTAGCCATAAGGTGAGAAGTCAAAATATGATATACTATAGAGAAGAAGATTTATAAACAAATCCTTCTAATAAAATGCGTGAAATTTTTGACAGCCATTCAATCATCTAATTTTAATATCCATTGTATTTTACGGTAATCTTATTATTATTGTTATTCCTTCTGGATTTCTTCGTGTTGTGACTTGCAAGTAGTGTTGAAGTTCCTTAGGACGGGTTACTGGCCCGACGCTAAGTAGTCCAGTGGTAGGGCTGCTACCTTTTAGTCTCTGGACAGACATTAGGATACCGCATTTATTCAGTACCCGATGGAACGGTTATACCGCCGTGACTCGGTCCTCAGAGCCTCGTTTGTGAAATTCGGTTGAACCACGAGAAGGTGAGAATGAGAATTGGGTAGGAGAGGTTATATACACGTCACTACCCCTTACAACCTGCAGGAAGAAGAAGACAGGACATCCACTCTCTTGAAGCCGAAACAGGTCAACAAATGGCTTAAATTCCTGAATGTACTATGATGTTGATGATTATTATTATTACTATTATTATTATTATTATTATTATTATTATTATTATTATTATTATTATTATTATTATTATTATTATTATTATTATTATTATTATTATTATTATTATTATTATTATTATTATTATTATTATTATTATTATTATTATTATTATTATTGGAGGAGGAGGGCTTCTAGAAATTCAAGAAGATAAAAAATTAGAAGCACTAAAATCAGATAAATAATGGTGTTCAAAAAGACGTTCTACACGTTATTGAAGAAAGAAGATAGAAATGGTTTGGCCGCATAAAGAGGGTGTCAAATGACGGGATACCAGACGTTATTATATTTTGAAGCGGAGGGCAACAGAAGATAGGGGAGACCAAAATAACAGTGGATTCAAGGAGTACATAGGAGTATGGTATCGAGAGGTAACTGAGATTGATGCAGATAATACCGTAGTGATTTATGGAGGAGTAAAATTTACAATGGGCTATAGGAAAACTACTTTATTGTAGAGAAATTCCCAATAAAGAAGAAATATTATTATTATTTATTATTATTATTATTATTATTATTATTATTATTATTATTATTATTATTATTATTATTATTATTAAACATTTTCAGCATACGACAGATTATAGAAAAGAAAACAATCACAGCACAACCGCTACATCTAGTATTTATAGATATAGAAAAAGCCTACGATAACATTCCTACATCCAAATTATGGAAAGTCTTAAAACTAAAAAAATAAATCCAACACTGATTGAAGCAATTCAAAAACTATATTCAGAATCATATGTGCAAATAAAAATGGGAAAGTACTTGTCTAAAGGTTTTCAAACAAATAAAGGATTACAACAGGGATGCTGTATATCTCCAACATTATATAAGATTTATGCTGAAAAAGCTATTGAAGAATGGAAAAAGAAATGTAAACCGATGGAAATACCACTAGATGATAATTCAACAATATATACACTCCAGTTTGCAGATGACTCAAGAATTTGAAGATATAGAATACCTCACTAGAAAATTAATACAAGAATATAGTTTATGGGGTTTAAAGATTAATATGGATAAATCTAGATATATGACAATAGGGGATCTTCCTCAAGATTTAATACTAGAAGAAAATTTAGGGACAATTAAATACACTGAAGAATATAAGTATTTGGGAATTAAAATGACTAAAGATGGAAAACAAGAAACAAGGATAAGAAACAGGATCAATATAGGAAAGTATGCTATATCTGCCCTAAATGGAATAATATGGGACAAACATATCTTCAAAGAAACAAAAAAAAACTATTTTTAATACAATAATCAGAAGCATTATTACCTATGGAGCAGATGTGTGTGCTTTAAATGCACAAATGAAAAAAAATTACTCGCCACTGAAATGGACTACTGGAGACGTGCTGCAAGAATATCCAGGAAGGATAAAATTAGAAATTCATATATAAAAGAAAAAATGCAGGTACAATATTCAATATTAGATTTTATAAAGAAGAAACAATTAAATTGGTACTGACACATTAGAAGGATGGAAGAAGGAAGACTACCTAAGATAATCATGGATTGGGAACCACAGGGAAGGAAAAAGAAGGGTAGACCAAATATTACGTGGATTCAGGGAATCAATGAAACTAAGAGGGAATGGGAAATAGAAGAAGATATAGCCTATGGATGAACAGACAAGAATGGAAAAATGTGTTGAAACAAATGTGTAGTTAACTGTGAACATAGGTACCGGAAAAATGCATATTCATTGTAAAAGCCGGAATAATAAAAAAAATTATTATTTTTATTATTATTAATATTATTGTTATTATTATACTTATTTGAATGTTTTATGTGCCTAAGTAATGACCGTAAATGAATTATATAAATCAGACTGCCAGATTAAATGAGATTTATTTATTTTTCTTTGACTATAAGGATAAAAGTTAATAAGTAAACTGTTTTTTAGTTTTTAATTATAAGTTATTTAATATTTGTACATGAGAAATAACATAAGTCATATAGTTTCTAAGAGTTTGTATGTCTATATAGCCTACAGGATGTAAATTATGTATATCACAGTTTTAACTATTTTACACAGCAGCCTTACACAAGCAGTGTGCAATATGAAACCTGTTGCGCAAAATATATCAATAAAACTAAATATATGGTCACACGTAGAAATTCATTAAATAATGGAAATGGACAGCTAATGACAAATGAGGGATATTTTGAGGAGGTGGCTGAATTCAAATACCTAGGAACAATAATCACAAATAGGAATGAGATGCACAAAGAAATTAAACATAGGCTCAATTCTGGAAATGCATGCTATTATGCATTGCAGAGACTCTTGATGTCCCAACTGCTTTCAAAAAACATTAAACTGAAAATATATAAAACTATTATTCTACCAGTTATATTATATGGGTGCGAAACATGGACTCTTACTTTAAGAGAGGAAAGGAGATTACAAGTATTTGAGAATAAAGTACTTAGGAATTTTTTGGACCTAAGAGAGATGAACAGGCAGGTGAATGGAGAAGACTACATAACAATGAACTACATGGTCTTTATAGGAAGCCAGATATAATAAGAACAGTGAAGTCTCGTAGACTGCGATGGGCAGGACATGTTGCACGTATGGGGAATGGGAGACTTGCATGGAAGCTTCTTGTAGGAAAGCCAGAGGGAAAACGCCCAGTTGGAAGACCAAGAATGAGGTGGGAGAATAACATTAACTATGATTTGAGGGAAGTAGATTATACAGGGAATGATTGGAAAGCATTAGCTCAGGATAGGGATGTATGGAGAGCTTATGTCGGTGCGGCCATGAACCTACGGGTTCGATAGTTCCAGTGAGTAAGTAAGTAAGTAAGTAAGTAAGTAAGTTGCCTGCAAAATAAAATCACTGAGTTATGAGGAATGTAATTGTGTAAAGTCTGATATTGATAAATCAATAAGAGAGTAGAGTTGGAGCAGTTTTACATATAAATAGGGACTCTGGGCAACCTGACTTCTAATGTTTTGTTAACAGAATTTTTGTGGCAGGTTGAGAAAACCATCTATAATGGCTGGGGGTCCTTATTTTACCTCTATACTGGGCTAGATTTATGATGTACACGTGTGAATATGAGGCCAGCAGCCGGCTTGTGAGTCAAGGCCTTCTAGGTCTCTTTGTGCATTGGAATTAGTCTATAGTATTATTTACATATTTTGTAAACGAATTAGTAATTAATTTTCAATTGATTAAAGTCGGAAAGAATCGTGATCAAAAAAAAAATCCCGGCTGAGAAAAACCGCGACAAGAAAACTCCAATCAGGTTGGAAAGTTATGTTATCTAAACTCACAAAAAATATTAATCTCTAATGTTGCCCTCTGTGAAAACTGTGAGAACCAACCTGTATTGGTTTTGAGAGAAATAGCTTGATTTGACTTTTAAGTTGAGTGACATTTACCTTGAGTATCGAATGTAAACATTCCACACAGTGAACTATCGTGACCTACTTGTTGCGCTTCCGTTACGTAAAACTGGTGTTAACTAATTTCTTCTCACGTCCTTATTAAATGACGTACTTCTCGTAATTACATTTGCATTGCTTAGGGACAAAACGACATAAAGCCTGTAATATTTATTAAAACACACGCCATATATATAATATTAAGTTTATGTCTTAAATTATGTAACTTAAGGGGACTGTCTGGTGAAAATGTTGAAAAAATCACAAAAAAATGCATTTTTTATTTATTTACTTTTTAATAACTCTGATTTTTTTGGATCATTTTCATATAAAATGTTTTATTGTAGGAGAAAAATTGAGTCGGTGACGTAAGAGTTTTAATACCCTTGCACGTTTGGTCAGCAATACTACCCAAACTTGAATATGCATTTTTTTTTCCGTTTCCATTTTTTTTTTACATTTTCCAAAACTTAAAATGCTCCTTATGATGCAATGTTCATGCTATCAAAGTGAAATTTTGTGGTTAGACTCTCCAATATATGCTAATTCACATTTGCTATGCAGTTACTAGTCTAAGAACCATGTGTTCTTTTAAATTGAGATGGAAAAAACAATGAGAGTGATATTTTTTTTTTCAAAAAATGAAAAATAAGCAGTTTCCTCCATTTATGATTTTTTTGCATAGCAGATATGTTTAGTGGAATCATAAAATGTGGAATAAAAAAATTTCATGAGAAAATATTTAAACATGCATCGTAAGGAGCATTTTTTAGAAAATATCATAAAAATGGTTTTAAGAAAATCATAATTCTTAAACTATTGTACTTACAAACACCAAAAGTCACGGAAAAGTTTCTATAAGCACCAAATGTATGTGATAAACATTTCAAAACAATCAGAGAAAACTAAAAAGAAATGAAATTCATCATTCGGTCGCATTAAAGGGCATACTACTTAAACTTAATTTGATATATTATAACTTCTTTATGCATATTACATGACGAAATTGGAACGAATTAAAGTACATTAATTTATAGTAACCTGGGATGGATATGTGTTTTCAACAAAGGAATGTGTAATTAAATAATTATTATAAAATATAAATAATAAAGAAGAAATACGGTAGAGAATAATGGAAAAAGAGAAATTATCAAAGAAATCGCAAAAAATTGATCAAAATTACGTAGAGGTTTTCCAATAAATATGAAAAATATAAAAACATAATAAATAGTTTTATAAATAAATTTTACGGAACACCATTCATGCACACATTCATACTAAAGCAAGAATTTTTCAAGAATATTTCATTTCTAAAATAAATTAAGATAATTTAATTTTAGGTATCCATCCATCCATAGTAATTCTGCCCGAAGGCAGGTCCTTCACTGTAATCATAGCATTTTCATGCTATGCTTGCAGCTTTACTAGGGAATTGTAGGTGCGGTAGCTTCCCGTTGCTTTCCACACTGGTGAATGATGATGACGATGATGATGATGGCCATATGATTTCGGGAACCGTTTGGGCCTTAAAGTTTTCCTGACATTTGTCTTACAAATGAGGAAAAACCCCGATAAAAACCTCACCCAGAAAAACTGCCCCGACCGGGGATCGAAACCGGGCCCGCTGCGTGACAAGGCAGCACGTTACCTCGAGACCATAGCGGAGGACATAATTTCAGGTATAAAAAATGAAAATCGGAAGATCATTATTTGTTTTGTAGTATTAAAATTTAGTTTTAATTTTTTTTTCGTATTTTATATTTAATTATATTATATTTTAATTATAAATAAAATGTATGTGATATTTGAAGAATATTTTAATTAGGCATTAATAATAATAATAATAATATTTATTATTATATTTTATTACTATTATTTTAACTATTATTGATAGTATGTAATTCACATTATTTAATTCTTGTGCCCTAAAAAGAACCTTAGTTTGTACCAACTATATTAATATACTGTTTAATCAAATTATAATAATAATAATAATAATAATAATAATAGCTTTATTTTACCTGGCAGAGTTAAGGCCTTAAGGCCTTGTCTACCACTCAACCAGGTTTAAAAAAAAATACAAAAGAAAAGTCTTAAATCTAAATTACAATATATATATATAAACGATTACAAGTTATGAATACAATACAATTAATATTTATAATGTATTTTAATTTACTCTAAATTTAACGAATTAAATATATAATATGTACAAGATATATAAAAAACGAGGAAAAGATTAATGACATAGTATAAAATTAAATAAATAGAGAAAAATTAATTATTAGACAACAGGTAACTGTATAAGCGTGACTTAAAGGTGCCAAGTCCTTGTAACCATTCGTATAATATTTTATACTTAGGATAATTCTTAATTATTATGTATTATTAATCTGTGATTTGAGTTTAATTCCTATATTAGTGTATTATACATTATTATTCCCAGTTACGAGAGTATAGTAAAGTCAGGTGTTCTTATCTCAATCAAAATAAATGAATACTTTAGTTTAATGTAATTTCAAAATAATTGTGTTAACTGTATTAAAGAAGAACTAAAATAAAATAAACGAATTATAACTATTAATATTCCTATGTTATAATTATTTAAGTAAACAGTAAGATACAATGTGTATTTAGGGTGCATAACTTACTCTTAACCCTTAAATTCATAATGTATCCTTTTGGATACATCAGTTGGTTTAATTAATTTAATATTATAAATAAATCAGAAGAAAACGAACAAAAATAAACCGCTTAAATGTGTGCCTAATTATACAATTGACCTAATAATAACAATAATATACAAGATTCCGTTTTCACTGCGGTCCGCCACATTCAAATATCTAACAGAAGAAATTTTTGTTTTGCCAATTTAAGGGTTAACAAGCACTGGGAGTAAAATGAATGAACAGTTGATAATTTCTTGTTTAAATTTGTACTTACAGAACGTGCTTTCATTCTTGTCCTCAATTATATCAATTTCGGTTGCTATTTCATCTATAAAACGAGGTGCATATCGTCCCCCATTGGTGACCTCGTTAGAGAACTGGACTTCGATGGCGGTCGACTTGACAAAACGTTCCACCTTGCGCATCAGGAACTTCACAAACTGATCCCATTCTGGTTCGTCAGCTCTAGGCGTGGATGAAAATTCAAATGGCTCTTTATTCAATTGCCTTAGATGATGTTTTGGCATTCTTACCATTCTAGCTGTATCGCTCAAAGGGTAAGCATCTCTATCAAAGAATTCGTCTAAAGAAGTTAAAGCTTTCAACTTAAAGCAGTCCGATAAATCACCAGAAAGACAACCGATATTCACACGTGTCAGATAAGGATCTGAATCACTTCCACTGAAGAAAGTTGTCCAATCAAGTATATTTTTGCTCTTTCGATAAATCCCTTTAGTTGTATAATTTTTATAACTCATAAACTGGTTGGTTTCCATTGATTTAATTGTAGAGTTTCCTGGTGCTGTCCCATTTGCTGAAATAGCTGTTATAGGAGGCGTTCTTTCAGTTTTTTCGTCGGTTGCTAACATCACAACACACAACACATTAAAAACAAGTATAAACAGTCTCATTTTTTACACAAATACTGTTTCTGAAACCCGTTATATTATTTTAAACCTAGGTTTTGTCATATAGAGAACATAACACTGAAAGCTGTCTATTTGAAATATTTTTTTAAGGCTGTAGGAGCCGTGGACGAGAGTACGTTAGCCACAGTTTGAAGTTGAGATAGAAGTTGTGGTGATGATGTAAGAAGGAATGCTGCAGTATAGTTGGTACCGTTATGTTGCATGAAGAGCAAAACGGTATACGCGTCTCGATACGTCAGCTGGGGCCAGCCCTACCGTGTCTTACGTTTCCTTATGACCGGATGAAATCGTTTACCCAGTTGTCGATGGGGTCTCTGTTGGCTTAATAGAAAGTGTAATGAGAGAACATTCTAGGTTAAGAGTTTTCTTGGTTGAGAACGCACGAACATGTGTTTCATTTGAATGAAATTAAAAGAAAGCTGAATAAAGCATTCAATATTTTTACATTAAAATGCAAGACCTCTATTTCAATGAAGAACAGGAAGTTATGAGTAATTTCTTTCAGGTTTTAACATGCGAATCTATAAGAATAGAACGTAGATAATATAGCATTTCTAATATTGTTGATAAAATAGATAAATATAGGTTAGATTCCTAATAATGATTAGAAAATATCATTGCCAAGCATTTGTTTCAAATAAGAAGATGTATATAAAGAAAATGAGGTCAATATTATTAATCTTTCTTCTTTATTTTTTTTTAATTTCTTCAACATAATATCTTATCGCGTCTAGAATGTTTGGTTGTATCCAGTAGTTTGCGAATTTCTATTGTTGATTTAATTCTCTAATGCTACATACTATGACGGAAATATGAATTGGAAATGAAAATTCAATCCAACTTTGTCTTGATGACTCAGGAAAAATGAAAACCCGCGGTCGACGACAGGACCTCTCGAATATGAATCTCAAACTGCCAGATTAAGAAAAAATTAAGAGCAATGGGTCAATAATATTAATACTATTTTTAATGATTGCAACTAATGTCACATATTTTATTCAGTATTATTCAGAGGCGTTAGAAATCTGTGGTCGTATCGCATCTCAGGGAATAAAAATAAACTGTTTTTTCTCAATAAATTTCCGTTTTTGAATCTAAATTTCTTGATTCCTAACAAGTTTAGTGTTCGCCATACCAAAGGAAACTGTCTCAGAAGTTCAACCAGGATTGCACCGAAAGGATGGAATTATTAAATAATGCATTACTTGTGATTCAGAAATCATATTGGGTGATACAGACAAAAGCGAGGCATTATCCTACAATAGGCTACATTTCTACTTTGAAGCATCGTCATTTATATACTTCATAAAAATTCCATTTTCTTTTTTCTTTCTTTCTTTCTTTTCTTATCTTAGTATGTACTTTTACATGCTGCACATCACCCGGGTCTTCCTGGGATACAACCTGTCAGGAGACGATTTTGAACTCTACGTCAAACATATACTTTTTTTGACCACACAATGTCAAGGAGGCCTCCCTGGATGAGTGATCAGCTCAACACCAGGGCCATCTCTGAGACAACACGAACATTTAAGACAGAGACATCATTCACTTACAATTTAAACTAAACAACATGAATGTGATAGGATAATTATGATGGCCATTCGGGGACTGTTTTCTGACGTTTTTATAGGTGCGATAAAATCCGAAAAACCCTCTTGTCCCAACTGGAGATCGAACCCGGGCCCGCTACAGCTGAGGCAACAACGTTGGTATTACACCACAGGTGTGAACTAAAATACTCTTATTCTTTACAAATACTATCATTTTGTTTGCGTACACTTGACCAACCTCATGGTCTAGTGGTCAGCGTTTCTGACTACAATTCACGAGGTCCCGGTTCGATTCCCGGTCAGACCATAGGAATTTTTCCTTAAAGGGAATTATTGCTGTGGTTGCCCAAGGTCTGGAATTTGGGTTAAGTTTAGGCTAAGGACTTCCCTGGCGCTACAAAAGCATTTATCACCCATCATATCATTTGGGTACCTAACTCTGCCTTTCAAGTGCCCCAACCTAAGAAATGGATTACAATTCCGCCATTGCCAGCGGAGAAAACCAGATATGTCAAAAAAGAAAACATCGTGGTATTGGACAAAAAAAATAGTATACACTTCCATTTTTTAATAAATTACACTTATGAGCTATAAAATAAAAATCACCTTTTCGTATCACCTTTTTTGGATTTTTAGCAACTTTTCCTTTTCCTTTTTATCATGGAAATTGCACCTAAAAATCCTAAGCTTAGTGATGAAGATATTATCATAAGTAATGCCACGAGTGATTTCCAAATTATCGATAAATTCACGACTCACGAAGTGAGGAGTGAATTTATCTAGAGAATTTGGAAATCAAGAGTGGCATTTGTTAGGACTATTTAACGAATAAAATTAAGCCGTTTACTCACAAATCATTATTTAACTGTAGTTATTTTAAAATATTTATATATTTAATGTAAACGGCGATGTTTGAAAACAAATGAGAAACGATAGGTACGCTTCATCTGCTTCTTTTGTTTATCACTGCAACTAGATCATACTATTTCAGAATATTAAAAAGGAGGAGTTTTCTTTAATACGGTAATTATAACACTGATAAATATTTCGTGAAACACGACTCTGATTGGTTGTAAAACAGAAATCATTGAAACATGATTGGTCATTGACTCCCATTTGGGGCATGAGTTAAATAGTCAATAAAATATGTTTTAAATATTCTTAAAAATTCTTAACCGGTCCTAATTAGTAAGACATCGAAAATGACTTTACAGAAATGTATGTAAGCTTATATAACGCTCTAGTGGTCGATTGTTTCAGCACCAAACTCGGCATATACTAACAAATTAATAAAAGTAAGTTCGAGTTCGTTAACCAGCAAAATCGGGCCATTAGGAGTGAAAGTTCTCCTGAAACAAATATTTAAAAATCGCTCTACCGGCCGACTTTTTCAATTTTTTCAGCGAAACTTGGTATATACCATTGAAATAAAACAAAAAAGCTATTCTCAAAAAATAATCAAAATCTTATATTTACTAGTAGAGGTTTACCCGAAAGCCGTAATTTAAAAATCGCTCTATCGACCGCCATGTTTGTTTTCTCGCAACGTAACTATATTCATACGATTTAGTTAACAAATGAAACATATCTTCCGTAAAAAACAAAATCGATTCATAAATTAGATTTGCTGTGGAATTTGTATAGGTTATACAGTTCGATTTTTTGTTATTTTTATCTCTTGTAGATAGTAAAGAATCTAAAATTCTTCATTCATCAACGTGAACAAGACAGAATTAATTTAACAACATTACTCTTTCGTTTTCATCTTCTTCTTCCTGTTATTTCCTCTTTCAGGCATTTTCTCTGACAATTTAGGTCTGCTCTCAACCCCTCTTTTAATAGGGCTTCCCTTACCTTCTTTTCATTTAGATGATTATTTTCTTCAGCTTTTTTCTAGGACCTTCCTCAGTCTACACATGTGTTCCTTCCAGTATTTCCTTGTCTACTCTAACTTTTTCAGTTTCCATTACATTTTCATTTTGAGACTTTTCCTCATCACTGAAGGTTTTCTTCAACCAATCTTAGTAATTAACGTGAATTTAAAAAAATACATAAATGACTACGGACTTACAGACTATAAGTTTACAATAAACATTCACAAATTTTTCTTAATTAAAGTTCTCCATCGTTCTCTGTCCTCTGTGTCTTCATCTGTTACACCAAATTTCCTCATTGAATTTTGAATGTTATTCTTCCAAAATAAAAAATAAAAATTCACTTTCCTCTCCCTTTTTATTGTGAATTCTGTCATATTATGCTTTCCCTTAAATAAATCTTAAAATTGTTATGACACAAATATTTATGTTTATATGTCATTGTTAGTTTAATTGCTGTTTTGTAATTTTTCTCTTTTTAAATGGCAAATATTTATTTATATAAACAAATAGGAATTAACACCAATATCTAAAACTAATTAAAATTAATTTGTAAGTATATAACTCATCTCATCAGAAGAATTTTCTCACCTGGACATGTTTTCAAAGATCATTCTCATTTTCAGCTAGATTTCAACAATTATATTGATCTCCTGATGTAAAATGGTTTTCTTCCACATGGTGGTAGTAGATAAACTTTGAGTTCAAAACTTTGGATGAAGAATCATAGAACCAAAGAAAATGCAAAACATAAAAAACAAAATAAATTAGAAAACCACTAGAATTCCGTGGAAATGGACAGCTAATGACAAATGAGGGAAATTTTGAGGAAGTGGCTGAATTCAAATACCTAGGAACAATAATCACAAATAGGAATGAGATGCACAAAGAAATTAAACATAGGCTCAATTCTGGAAATGCATGCTATTATGCATTGCAGAGACTCTTGATGTCCCAACTCCTTTCAAAAGACGTTAAGCTGAAAATATATAAAACTATTATTCTACCAGCTATATTATATGGGTGCGAAACATGGACTCTTACTTTAAGGGAGGAAAGGAGATTACAAGTATTTGAGAATAAAGTACTTAGAAAAATTTTTGGACCAAAGAGAGATGAACAGACAGGTGAATGGAGAAGACTACATAACAATGAACTACTTGGTCTTTATGGGAAGCCAGATATAATAAGAACAGTTAAGTCTCGTAGACTGCGATGGGCAGGACATGTTGCGCGTATGGGGAATGAAAGACGTGCATGGAAGCTTCTTGTAGGAAAGCCAGAGGGAAAACGCCTAGTTGGTAGACCAAGAATGAGGTGGGAGAACAACATTAACTATGATTTGAGGGAAGTAGATTATACAGGGAATGATTGGAAAGCATTAGCTCTAGATAGGGATGTATGGAGAGCTTATGTCCGCGCGGCTATGAACCTACGGGTTCGATAGTGCCAGTGAGTAAGTAAGTAAGTAAGTAAGTAAGAGTACTAGAATTCATAGTTGAGAAAAATATCTACATCCAAAGAACAAGAAAAGGCCATGAAGTCTAAAGTTCCTGACAAACTGTCAAAGTTCATCCACAAACCATCAGAGGGAACATAACCAGCTTTCAGTGGAAGTTTAATTCAAACATTTGGAATCTAATTGAAAATAGGGACAAAACATGTCAAAGTGAGAAAATTTGTGTTATGAGGTGCAAATTGTATATTCCTGATTCAACATTCTCATTTATTGAACCAATTTGTATCTTTCATACATTCTGAAATTTTACTTGACATTTTCAATTTTGGTATACATTTTTGTAACTTGTCATATAAGCTTCCAAATATTTTAATTCATTCCTGCATAATGATCTTTCTTTCCAACTCATTGTGTGTCAAAAGAAACAATGAGAAACAATTATAATTTTAAGAACTATTACATTTGTTATTGTACCAGGATAGTTTGTATAACTTGTCATTCATTTGTAACCACTAATTAAAGTGTCTGCAGATGGGTACTGAAACCGAGGTTGAATTTTGTGTTAAATATTTTCCTGAAAAAAAAACATTTATTTAATTCTAGGTTCTGAGAGACACTATAAGTGAAAAAACTCAATAATACTCCGTATGACTCACTTCATGAAAATGGTATCTTACTGTAAAGATGCATGTAGTAAGTAAATTAAATAAATGTAATGTTGAATGATGATTATTGGTTGCGGTGATGACAATTGTAATGATTAGAGATCGGATGCTTAGGTTTTTACCTATTTTTTCCTTACTTCTGAAACGAAAAATACTTTAATACTTTTCTGAATCACAATCAAAAGAGACATATACATGAATTTTGTAATATTTAAATAAAAGCTAAATGATATGCAAGTACCTAAAATTACTTAATTTTATGTTAATAAATTATAATCCATTTACTCCGTCATATTATAATATATATTTGAGTTTTAGTTTATAATTTGTAAAAATAAACCACAAGACAATGTTTATTCCTTGCTCTAGTTGATTGAGGAAAATCTTATTTGTCAGAAAATTAAAAAAATTAACAAATACAATATATAATTTTACATTTCTGCCAGGCCATCCATTTATCTTGTAAAAGTGAACAATTGTCCTCTATACCCTGAACAAAATTCCAAAAATAAATATCAGTATTGCCGATTTCTTGGTCACTATATCCATCCATAGTAATTCTGCCCGAAGGCAGGTCCTTCACTGTAATCATAGCATTTTCATGCTATGCTTGCAGCTTTACTAGGTGTGGTAGCTTCCCATTGCTTTTCACACCGGTGAAGGATGATGATGACCATATGATTTCGGGGACCATTTGGGCCTTATAGTTTTCCTGACATTTGTCTTACAGGTGAGGAAAAACCCTGATAAAAACCTCACCCAGAAAAATTGTCCCGACCGGGGATCAAACTCGGGCCCGCTGCTTGACAAGGCAGCACGCTACCTCGAGACCACAGCGGTGGACTGGTCACTACATAAAGGTGACAAATATGAACTGGAAGTGACTAATAATGTACAATTCACAATCTTCTAGAAAAAATAATCCTTTCTTTGACAATTCATAGAAAATAGTTTTACATTCATTGTTGTTTTGCACTTTTCAGCTTGCTATTGTTGTCAACACCTTTAACCATTAAAAATCTAGCTGTGACAAAGAGAGTTGGAGGAATATATAATTTTCTAAGATAAATTAAAATGTTTCACACTTCTCTTATAATCAATCTTCTAAGTAGATCGCAATTTCAGGGTCTTGGGGACCCCCATCCTCAGTATACTCTTGCCAACTGATTTTATATCATGGTTCTTCTGATCGACATAATATCAGTCAGTAGGAGTGTACTGAGGATGGGGTCACCAAGACCCTGAAATCGCGATCAACTTACAAGATTCATTATGAGGAGAGGTATGAAACATTTTATAGATAGATCATGAGTTGATTAATGTCTTTGACATCTCCTACTATTTGTAGATCTTGAGAAAGCATACAACAATGTCCCTATAGAGAAACTATGGATTGCTTTAAGACGTATGGGAATTAAGACTATAACAATTAAAGCTATACTAAATTTATATGACAACTGTGTATCCAAAATTAAACTTGGCAGTAAATTGCCACATGGTTTTACGATAAATAAAGTTCTTTGTCAAGGTTGTTGTCTATCGCCGACTCTGTTTAAAATATATGTACATGAAATATTAAAGAATTGAAGGAGAAAATGTTCGAGCATGGGAATTCCTATTTCAAACAACAAAACTTTATACAACTTACATTTTGCAGATGATCAATTGTTAATTGCACAAGATTATGAAGATTTAGAATATATGACTAGAAAATTAATAGAAGAATATGAAAAATGGAGATTAAATTTGAACATGAAAAAAACAAAATATTTATCAATTGGTGAACCAGAACAAAATTTAATTTTGGAGTCTGGAGAAACAATAAAATCTTGTAGTGAGATCACATATTTAGGAATTAAAATAAATAAAAATGGGAGTTATGAAGAGGAAATAAGAAATAGAAATAATAAAGGAAAATTTGCAATTGCTTGCCTCAATGGAATATTGTGGGATAAAAATATAAGTAATAAAAATAAAATGAATATATATCATACAATTGTTAAAAGCATCATTACTTATGGAGCAGAACTTTGCCCATTAACAACAAAAACAAATAAGTATCTTTTGGCAACGGAAATGGATTTTATACGAAGGGCAGCAAGAATTTCAAGAAGAGAAATATTAGGAACTCAGTTATAAGGGAGAAAATGAAGATTAAAGACACTATTTTAGATTATATTAAAACTCAGCATTTAAGATGGTACGCACATGTCCAGCGAATGGAAGAGGATCGACTACCAAAATCTGTTTTGGAATGGAAACCTGAGGAAAGATGAGGCAGAGGAAGACCTAAAACCTCCTGGAGTCAGGGAATATGTTTATACATGAAGGAGAAACATCTACAACCAGGAGATTGGATGGACCGACAAAATTGGCTATTAGGTATCGGACGATGAAACATTTTATTTTATCTTAAATTAAACCTGATAGTGATTTATTCCTATAAAAGTTCAATATATCTTTTTTCTTAAGTTATGTAGATAGGAAATAACACTATGAGGTTCTTTAATATTGTTTATTTTTTATTATTTCACTCACCTCATACTTCATGAAGTATGAGGTGAGTGAAATAATAAAAAATAAACAATATCTTTTTCTGTCTGAAATTTACCTGCCAAATTGAACCTGAAGGAGATTTTAGTACTGGTGTAAACTCTCATTGACTGGTTGCGTCATTTTCGCAGGATTTCAGTAAAGCCACAATAAGTTAAGTTGCATCTACAACATGAGTGGATCGGAGATGATTATAATTTTTAACATAGACGGCATGATATATTGTCAAGCTTGCCAGAAAAACCTAAGTGATGATTAATTTTATTTATTTATTTTTATTTGTTAATTTATCTGTCTGTCATGTATATAGATTTACTTTATTTATTTAAGATTATTAGGAATCAATTTTAACCTTTGTGTGATTTATGACAATTTTTGCCACACTTTTAAACACAAAACTGTATTTAAAAATCTTTTCTACCTACTAAAAACATAAAAAACTTATTTTATGTTTTTGAAAACTTAAAATAACAATTATGAAAACCTAAAAATCTGGTCCCTATTAATGATGTAACTGAAAAACAGTATGTTTCTTCTTGGATTATTAATTGATTCAGAATGCAACTGCCTTGTTTATTTGCCATATTTCTATTTTCTTCTATTTTCTTTCCACACATATTTTACCTACTGCATTTTTGATACCCGGCAGGGTTGAAAATTTTAATTGTGAAATTAATATAAGGGACCAAGGAAGACCAAAACATCGGTGGAAAGATCAAGACCATCTTCGCTAGGTTTACCGTACAGGCCACATGGCCTAAAACGAATTTGTTCATGATGATGATGATGATGATATAATTTAATTGCAAAACTTTTAATCTCGGGTCCAGGTGGTGGTGATGTACAATTTTAAAATGTTAGATTGTACACAAGATTCCTGTATTAAATTGTAAACCTCGCTGCAATACATATGTTGAGAAGACATATGGTACTATTGATAGTAATTCATTCATCAGTTAGGACGTTAAACATGGCAGCCTTTCAAGATAGGAGGAGACTTCGTGCCAGCAGTGGATTTCAACTTCTCTCTTCTCTTTATCATCATGTCTCATACAATACAATACACTGCTACACTACACTACACAAACATTCTACACATGGCTCTGTACACAATACAAGAATACATAATCTACATAAAGTGGTCTGTCAAAGTGTTGCATAAATTGAAAAAAGACCACAAGCATATAGTGTATGTCTTGCATTTTACCTTCTACACAGTGCTCCTTTCACCTCAAAATCATAACACTATCTATCCACCCAGCGCAAAACTTTAAGCACATAAAGTGCAGTGGGTGAGATTAGAACACACACATATTGTAAATTTAAATTTCATAAATATTATAATCTAATAGCATACTCAGTCTGATGCATGGTACATATAATGTAATGTTGCCATCTTGACTAGCCAAACTATTAGAAGCAAGCAACTCTCAGCTCTATGAATGCTCTTCCTGTTAGCTGAAGTTACTACACCAAATAGCCTAGCACTTAGAGGGCACTCTGTTCAGGTGTCACTGAGATGAGAGATATTGCTTAACTTAGTAAACCAGAATGAACAATAGCCACAATTTATGGAAAAATCATGATGTGATCACTGTAAATGAAGTAATGTTAAATAACAAAATATTTTAATTTTTTTTTTTTCAGTATACCTTCTTTTTTATTCTGAGATGTTTGATAGCTTGAGGACAAATGAGGAGTATCATTGTAAACCATATTATGTCCATCTCCAGACAAAATTAAGTTTGGCATTAATTTGTATAGTTTCAGATCTGCTCTTTCAGGCTGTGAACTAT
Source organism: Diploptera punctata (assembly GCA_030220185.1). Classification (NCBI taxonomy): domain Eukaryota; kingdom Metazoa; phylum Arthropoda; class Insecta; order Blattodea; family Blaberidae; genus Diploptera; species Diploptera punctata. Next base: position 765,538 of record JASPKZ010009377.1, on the reverse strand, counting down.
GTGTCATGCCACATTTTGTCCTGGTATAACTGAGCTTTGAAAAAAAACAGTTTTTGCAGATCATATTATGTTCACATTCATGATTGGTGAAAACTGACTATGTCAAGCACCATCAATTATCATGTTAGTAATTGTTTTACATTTAGTCTACTAGGTTTGTTATTGTGATTAATTGATCAGTGCAAAAAGAACATGTGCCCATTGTCATAATCTTCTTAAAAATTTATTAGTATAGTGTAGATAAATGAAAGTGAAAATGCACATGTGTGTGTTTTCTAATGCCCCCATTGCACTTCATGTGCTTTGGGTTCCACACTGGGTGAATAGGTAGTGTTAGGTTTTTTAGGTTACGAGGAGCATTGAGGAGGAGGTAATGACAAGACATGCATTTTATGCATGTGTCGGTTTTCCATTTACACAACATTTTGACAGACCATTTTATGTAAATGATGTATTCTTGTATTGTGTACAGAGACAAGTGTAGAATGAACGTATGTTCGTTTGTTTAGTGTAAAGTGTGTTGTATAAGGCATGATGATGTAGAGAAGAGAGAAGGTGAAATCTAGTACCAGCACATAATGTACTCCTATCGAAAAACACCAAGGGGCCCACCAGGCTTAACATCCCCATCCGACGGATGATCGCTATCAATAATACCATATGCCTTCTCAACATATGTACTGCAGAGAGATTTGTAATAAATTTAATACAGGAATCTGGTTCACCATCTAGCGATTAAAAATTGTATACCACCACCTCTCCTGGCCCTGAGATTGAAAATTTTGCAATTTAATTTAATTAATTTAACAATGTCCACTGCTGTGGTCTCGAAGTAGCATACTGCCTTGTCACACAGCATGCCCAGGTTCAATTTCTGGTTGGGACAAGCTTCGTGGGTGAGGTTTTTCGGAGTTTTTCCTTACCTGTAAGACAAATGTCTGGTAGCTTTAAGGCCCAAAAGGTCCCCAAATATCATCTGGCCATCATCATCATTATCATCTTTCACGAGAGTGGAAAGCAACGGGAAGCTATCACACCTATAATTTCCTAATAAAACTGCAATGCATAGCATTAAATTGCTATGATTGTAGTGGAAGATCTGCCCTAGGGCATAACACTACAGAATAGAATATAACAATTAAAATTTTCAACCCCACAGTGTATTGAACCCAGACTCACTAGTCAGAAAGTAGCCATGCTAACTCCTAAGCCAGCACTTACAATATAGTATGTGGTATAGTTAAAATAGCTGGCCCTAAAGCAGTGTTGTAACATGGCTACTAACAGTACAACCGATCAAGCACGTATTGTTTTGTTTCCTGACTGAACAGTATTGCTGCTTATTAAACTGATTTGTGGCTGCCTATGGTTTAGAGTAGTGGTTCCCAAACTTTTTTGAACATGGATCGCTTTGGACTTACAAACAAATTCGTAGATCCTCAATGAATTCTATATTTATACTATGTAAGATAGAAAATAAACATCTGCATTTACGTGTTTATTCATGTTATTATAATTAATATTTTATTTATTTTAAAAAATGGTTAATTTAACTAAAATCCTTTTTCTTGCAACTCAAATTAGTGTCTTCTTATTACAGTTTCTTCAAATGCTTAGTTCCATTTATATTTCTTAAATGTTTATGTAGTTTATAATAAAACATTACATTTTCATTATATGCAGATTCTCTAATATTATATTTGCAGACCCCTGGAAAATTATTGTTTCTAGTATCTAGATTGATCTTTCCGCTTCTTCATTCTTTAACATTACTCATCTTTAGCTTCATGAAAGTAGTACACTCTCTTGAATAGCTATAGAAAAGTGCTCAACAACATAAATTATATTTGTAGAGAAAAATTTTCGCCTAGACCGGGACTCGAACCCGGGACCCTTGACTTTCCGGGCCAAGTGCTCTACCAACTGAGCTACCGAGGCGAATTGCGATCTAGACGCAAATTTTTCTTATATACGTTGTAATTCCCTCGCGCCAAATGCTTGAAACCATAGCTTCTATCTTTGCAAATGGCGGCTTCTTAGTTAAGAAGACATTTATTGGGAATTTAACACTACTTTATAAAGCCAGTAGGGCTTCTATTGACGATTTTATTATTAATTTAACACTTCTTTCTCTTCATATATAATTTATCCTTCAATGTTAAATTAATAATAAAATTGTCAACATAAATTACTGCCATAGCAGAATTATTTTCAAAATTATTTATCTACGATATGAGAATACTTGAATATTTTATATTGTTAAACTTTTCTATAATCGTAATGATTATTCCATTAATTGAGATCATCATCATCTCTCTATCCTTCAATCCATTTTCAGATTTTCCTTCTAAATATTGGAGTGAAATAGAGTAAATGGCATCATCACTAACTTCTAATCGTTAGATACTAACCAACATTATTAACTTCTTCATACACTGAATATTCAGCTATTAATAGAATAGCATGCCATAGAATAGTTCGTTAAAGCAATATGTCTACAAGTCAGAAAGTCACGGGTTCAAGTCCTGATGAGATCAAGGTTTTTTAAACTTTCCTGGTATCAAATCACCACTAATCGAAATGTGTACCAGACATATGTTCTGAGGGTAAAGTTGGCAGTCATCCAGGACTGACAACCCAGCTAATAGCTTGTCCCGATTGTCTTAAATTGTTGATACTTTACATTTCTACTACACCAAGGGTCTCCTAAAGCCTGTAGTGGGGTCATTTTACTTTTTTATAAATGAATTAGATAAAATGTTTTTATATCTCACCTCATAAAGTTTCATGTTTTCACGATACCGGTTTCAAAGACCATTTGCCTACATCTTCAATCAAACTCCAACTGTTGAAATTTTGTAACTTTGGGATAGTGAATATAAACTAGTTTTGCAGCAAGCAATTTAATTTCAGAAACAGAGCAAACTGAGAAAAAAAAAAGATCAGATAAAGTTTCCAACAACTGCCACTAAAATTTTTCTAAGTCGGAGGCAGACACCATGTGCATGCACTAGCAGATGAAAGTGGATACAAATTTTAATCATGCAATGTTGCCAACATACACAATGATGTTTGTATAATTTAATATAAAATATTTTTAGGCCTAAAATAACATAAAAGCTAACCTAATGCAGTTTACATACTCTAACCTGTAAAAGTATGCAATGCCCAAAAACAGGTAGTGTAAATTGTAAGTTCTGAAATTCTGAAGTATATGATGGCTGCATTCGAACAAAGAAATAAAATGGCTCGAAAATTAACATTGGCTGCTACACCAAATGGTACATATTGTTAAGTAGTCAATTAAAATACAATGGAAAAAATTTATAAAATGTTTAAAATAGGTTTTGAGTAAAAGTTAATATGAAAAAATATTAATCTGTGAAAGTAAAATGAGATTAGAATGTGTGTAAGGTTTTTAAAATGTGCGGTAGTTGTTGGAAATTTGAGCCGAAAAAGTTTTTACATCTCACTTCTTAAAATACGTTTTCATGATACCGGTTTCGAAGGCCATATGCCTACATCTTCAATCAAACTCCAACTATTGAAGTTTTGCAGATCCTCCTTTGGGATGGTGAATATAAACTACTTAGGCAGCAAGCAATTTAGTTTCAGAAACAGAAGAAAACTGAAAAAAAAAAAAAAAAAGATCAGTTAATTTTTATTCACGTGTATTCAAATTTGAATCTGAATAAAACTCTTTGCTAACTTGTCAACAATTAGAATGTGCAAATTCACTTAAATTAAAAAAAAAAATCATTATTATAGGTGTGCTATATTTGAAGTCTGTTCAGTCATGTTTTCACTAAAAGCAGACAAGTTCACTATATCCATGTTTGTGGAAAGTTGACAAAAAATTAGTTTAATATTGATAAATAATAATTGAATGGATCAGAAAGATGAATAATCACTAAAAGACAAGAACAAAGATTGGAAGCAGCTGAGATGAGATTTTTTTTATGAAATATAGCAGGTAATACTCTGCTGGATAAGAAAAGAAATGAAGATATAAGAAAGGAACTAAATATTTTCAAACTTACAGACCGAATAATTAAATATAGGAACGATTTGAAAGAACATGTTGATAGAATGTCAGAAGGAAGATTTCCAATATGAATGAGTCAATATCTTATTACTAAATTATAAACTGCACGGAAGAAGAAATGTTGGATGCCCATACAGAAGATGGTCTGAACAATTTTAATAATTCTAGCTTTCATGAAACCGAAATGAGTCAACAGGCTTAATCCCTCAATGATGATGATGATGATGAATAATTTAACATATATTGTTAATTTAATTAAATTTTAGGATTTACTATATGAAGTATTGAAAAAAAGTAACACAAAAAAAATCAGAAAAGGGAGATTATGGACAGAATGTGGATAAAGGGGCTAAAGGTCACAAAAAAAAGGGAAAAAGCGTGATAGAAAATTAAGATAAAATCAAAGGTTTCATACCTCTCCTCATATTAATCTTCTAAGTAGATCGCGATTTCGGGTTCATGGCAAACCCATCCTCAGTACCATTTTGCCAACTGATGTTATGTTGATCGGAAGAAGCACTTCAGTTGGCAAAATAGTACTGAGGATGGTTTGCCATGAACCCGAAATCACGATCTACTTAGAAGATTAATATGAGGAGAGGTATGAAACATTAGATTTTATCTTAAATTAAACCTCATAGTGATTTATTCCTATAAAAGTTCTATATAAATGATAGAAAATTTCCTGATACTCAATTTCAGGTAACATCTGACTCATGAAGAATGAGTCATTTTTTATGTTACCTCATAGTTTATTATTTGTTAAACACGAGAACTGCAATTTTCAAGAGGAAACATCCCTCCCATTTTCAACTGATATTATGACTACCGGATTTTCATTGGAATCTCCATCTATTACATTGCCATCTGGTGTTGATTTGACGAACTTCGAGATCAGGTCCCGTTCATCAGGAATTTCGAAATTCATTAATTTAAATTTGTTCTTTTGAATATATATCTTCTATCAAACTGTCAATTCTAAAGGTTTTTTCCAAATGTTTTAGAAGTTTGGCCTCTTTTTCAATTTTATGACTCTCCAATAAACTATGTTCTGCAATTCTGCTTTTTCAATTTCACCATTTTTAATATTTCTAAAATGTTCCTTTGTGTGAGTGATTTTTGTAAGATATAAAAAATGACTCATTCTTCATGAATAAGAACCTCATAATGTTATTTCCCATATTTAACTACGAACATCTCATTTGTTGGGTCATTCAGAAAGCTCTAATTTGACATAAAAAAGTGAGCACCTAAAAATCCTATGCCTATAAGATAAACAAATAACTCAACAAGTAAACACGTTAAAATATCTGGAAAAGATAATTTCATATGGCAGAGAAAAGGATCTTAGAAATGTGTTAAATAGAGAAAAACTATAGTTCAATTTCCACCGTAAATTTGTCCTGCAGGATAACAGTATGCATGCGCATATATTTATAGAGTTGATGCTAGGTGGAACCACATATCTATGAAGTCCTACCAAAAATTTATAGAGTTGTCGCTAGATGAAACCACATAGCTGTGAAATTGATATGACCAACCTGTGCAATAAATTCCCAAACATTTATTAGAAATGGATGTACACTAACTTCTCCCATCCTAACTTAAATAAATAACATATCATTTACTAAAGTGTACATTAATCTGATGTACACTAACTGACACTAACCTAACAAAATCAATTTAATTTATTGAAATGTGGTGTGGAATTAATTGTGATTATTGGTAACAATGATTTTACTGACATCTTGTGGAAGTTACATTAAGCATTCATGCATCTTGCACATGTTCACTGCAGTTCTGTAGAACTTAGAAGAAATCATTGCATATGTAAATAAATATTTAATAATTGTAAATTAATGTTATAAGTATCATTGTAAAATGTTTAAAACAGTATGAAATATTAGTAAAGACAGAAGAAATACATAGAGCAATAGAATTACAAGAATATAGTATGGAAAATCAAGTGGAAATTATTCTATAGTTGAGCCTTACATTTAAAAAATAACAGGTATAATAATAAAACTGAAGAAAGCATTAAAGAAAACCAAGTGAATTATACTACAGTAAAATGCACTAATGAAGGTGGTTGTGTTCGTTGAGTTTTGCACATCTATATCATAATGCTTTTAGAGTAGGGTGCCCATAATATTTTCAATGTAAAAGGGGACATGTACAAAAAATTAAAGGAAAAACCTGGAACATTTTGAAAAAAGGTGGGACATTAACAAAATAAAAAAAACATATATTTTCTTTTACCAGACACTGTTGCCAATACAAATTTATAAGAATAAACCATTCACAAATAAAAAACATGTTTAAAATATTTATTTATCGCTGCAAGGGGTATAAAATCCACTAACTAAATCTCTTTCATCTAAGTTAAAATTGTATTTCTCCACCACCAAAGTGCCAGAATCAGCAGGAATTCTCTGACATTGGCTGCACTGACCATGGATTGACAATTTGAAAAATGTACCAGTTACCAATATATGAGAGTAAAAAAAAACAAATTTTATAGACCGAATAGTGCATCATGGTCATACAACTGGCTCTTTCTAACGTTCATATTTAAAATTACATAGTAAAGAACAAAACGAAAGTCGCCATTCATAAATACATTGACAAAGTCAGGGATTATTACATTTATTATATTCCTTTAATCTATGGACAAAGCACCATCCCAAAAGCAGGACATTTGAGCGTCCCCAAGAAAACTTTTGGGACAGCGGGACATTTTCCAAAAAAACAGGACTGTCCTGGGAAAAATGGAATGAATGGAACCCTATTTTAGAGAGTCAATCATCTGCTACTATCGTATGTTCAATGAAATTGAATTTATATTTCCATGATTCGCCAGGCACTTTGTTTTTTTAAATACATTTTAGTGTATGATGCACAAGAATTTTTTATGTTCTTAGAGCTATATACTAGCTCTTTCTACTATTTTATTGCAACCAATGCCTCAAGATCAAGAGCAGGAAATAATGTGATAAATGAAAAGAGAGTTGGTTACATATGGTCAGACTACAAAACCAACATAAAAACAGAAGAACTGAAAATAACTCAAATTTAGACAAAAATAAAAAAATTATAAATGTAAATGGCTGGAACATGCAAACAGAATGTCAAAAGTCAGATTATGGTACCAAAAGTTTTAAAAACTATGATATCTTATAAAGAGACTACTAATTGGAAACACCATCTTAAAAGAATGAGTTCAAATCGGATCCCCAAAGCTGTTTATAATTATATACCAAGAGGACGAAGATCTCTGGGCTCTCCTATGAAACGCTGGAGGGAATATCTTCTATAGGATCGTAAGAGGCCTTGGCCTAATACTTGGAAGGAAAGAAGAAGAAGACTACTTAATATGAACCTCCAGAGAGACCATAACAGGCCAACTAATAGCCTAAATCCGTGATAGCTAGATGATGATAATTGAAAATGGTGAATATTTATTAAATTAAGCAATCAGATGGTAGCATTTGAGACTTTTATTTGGGAGCTCCTAGGTTCAAATCCTGGTGCTTTTGAACCTCACTGAAATTTTTCCTTGTTTTATTCAGTCTTGAAGACAAATGCTGAGTTGTAATTTCATAACCAGGATGTGCATCATCATAACCATCATTAAATATTAAATTTAATCTTAAATTAAACCACATAGTGATTTTTTCCTATAAAAGTTCAACATAACCATCATTTCTCAATTAATTTAAGAAAAATATGTGAAATTGTACAGAAAATCAATTACTAGTATAACAAATGAAAAACCATCCTACTAAGCATCCTAAATGATCCTAAATGTGATATGACGTTAGATATTAAAGCTTCTAATATAAGAAAATGTGTGAAATTGTACAGAAAACCAATGACTAACATAACAATAGAAAAACTAAGTATACTAAGGGCTGCATGCAAATACATTAGTCTCTGGTGAGCTGAGTTTTCCGTGAGCACATGCAAAGTTCGAATTAGCGAGTCGCTGACTGGTCATGCATGAAAGTAGTTTTTTTCGTAATATTGGCAAGAAATTACCCAGAATTCTCAGTGATAAAACCACTTCTGTTATTTTTGTCTGCTAGAGGAATGCATTTACACTTGCGTCCCATAAATAAAACTGTATATGACGGCGTCTGCATCGTGCAATATTACGTCGATTCTCCTGTTCTTCCAGTTGAATTCTTTGGTAGACTGTATCAAATTCCTCTTCTCCGCGTATACCAAAAACATGATCGAAGTCTTCATCTTGGATAAAGCAACAAGGTAAGCAGCAAGGTTTCAAAGTACATTGGTTACCATCGGTTCCCATTGGGTTGCTCATGATTCGTTCTCTGCAAAGTCACCTTACCAGGTAGCTTAGGAATTTCGACAATTATTATCACATGAACAGACTTTTGAGTATGCAAAAACATCTTTGGATGCAACTTTCTCAGCAGAGAACGACTTTTACAGTCTAATGCGTTCATAGATATGACCCTAAATGATCCTAAAGGTGATAAAGTCTTAGATTTTAAAGTATCTGTAAATGAGAATAAAATAAAAATAACTGTTACTATTAATGTATTATTTTTTTTAGGTAGAATTTATTTATCACTCACCTCATATTGTTCTTCTTATTTGACTATAAACTAATTTTGGAACATTGTTTCTGTTCCATCCTCAGTATTGTCACGACCGTTGTTCTGTCGTCTTGAAGAGCTGTCCTTCGCTCCTTCCATTGGATGACTGAAAAAACCTTGAAACCAGGTCATTGTCCCCGGGAATTTCAAAGTTCATCAATTTCTTCTTTTTGCTCTTTTGAATGTAGATCTTTTCCCAAACAGTAAGTTCTTTTGGTTTTTAAAACAAATAGAAAAACCAAAAGAACTTACTGTTTGGGAAAAGATCTACATTCAAAAGAGCAAAAAGAAGAAATTGATGAAGTTTGAAAGTTCTTTTGGTTTTTAAAACAAATAGAAAAACCAAAAGAACTTACTGTTTGGGAAAAGATCTACATTCAAAAGAGCAAAAAGAAGAAATTGAAGAACTTTGAAATTCCCAGGGACAATGACCAGGTTTTGAGATTTTTTCAGTCTGCCAATGGAAGGAGAGAAGGATAGCTCTTCAAGAAGACAGAACAACGGTCGTGACGATACTGAGGATGGAACAGAAACTATGTTCCAAAACTAGTTTATAGTCAAATAAGAACAACAATATGAGGTGAGTGATAAATAAATTCTATCTAAATGAATATGCCTCATAGTGTGAATTCCTAAAATAAGTAATGTATTATGTATTTATCTTTCAACTTTAAGAATTATGATTATAATTTATAAAACAATAATTTATCTACTTCACCTTCATCATTTTATTCAAATAAATAAATAAATAAATAGTCAAATAAATTAACAAATAAATAAATAATAAATTACATAAGTAATACAAATAAATACAAAATATATCATAATTAGAGTGAGTCTTTATCTTATCTCATATTTTGGTTGTGATCTTGGGAATATGTTTAGAGTCTGGATGATTTGAAGATAATATGCATGCATATTGAAACATGTTCACAAGAATACAACCAAATTATGAGGTAAGATGTTAAAGACATGCATTAATATTAAAAAGAACCTCATAATGTTACTTCCTATTGAAATTTATTAATATATATCATAAGTTTTGTTTTCATGTACATATCATTCTTTCAGTTTCCATTTTATGAAAGTTTACATTTACATAACAACCAATATCATAATAATTAATTTCACAGTCTGTTCTCCATAAATTAAAATGTTAATAACAAAGGGATGTAACTTAACATTCCTAATTTTGACTTTATTTCAGTGTAATGGATATCTGTATATGTGTAAAAAGATCCAAGTCTATTCCATTAAAAGTCATGAAGGACTTTGGAATATGAACCCTAGAATCCACTTATTGTTGTTCCCATTAATATTCAATTTAATTTTGAAAGTGCATACTATCTATCTTTCTATATCTATCTTTATCCAACAAAATTTAATATAGAAAAATTCATGTAATATATATATATTAGGGTGGGCCGAAAAAACTCATTTTTTTTATTTTGAAGTTGTAATAGCACGGAAAAGTTGTGAATTATATAGACAAAAGAAAAGAAAAAAAGTATATCAAAATCTGTTGACATCTTCCGGTCACGCATAGGCTCTAAATTTTGACAAAATATGAAAAAAACTTCATTTTTGAGATTATTTCTTTAATTTTTTAATTAGATGTTATCGTAATGTAATAGTTTATAACATCTTCAAATAGAGCCTAAAAACACTGTGTTTTAATTTGATTTAGATCAGTTGATATCTTCCGGTCGTGCATAAGCTCCAAAATTTGCCAGAATAGTGACAAGTTATATTTTTATGCATCTTTGGTATTTGATAAATAACTTCCAGAGTATTTATTGTCAGATCCCACAGATAGACATAAATGTGCTTAGCAAAGATCAGCAATACCTACTTCACATTAAAAGAAAAAAATAAATAGTTGCAAAAATGAAGTTTTTTTCAAATTTTGCCAAACTTCAGAGCCTTTGCACAACCGGAAGATGTTAACCGATTTTGATATATTTTTTTTCTTTTCTTTTGTCTATATAATTTAAAACTTTTCAGCGCTATTACAACTTTGAAATAAAAAAATGAGTTTTTCAGCCCACCCTAATATATATACATATATGAAATTAGTATTACAGAATATTATTTGATTTCTTAATATTTATGATACATGGTAGATCAGTTAATTTTTTCTTTTTTATTTATGCAACAGAAGAGACTTTCTTTTTATTGCACATAGTTTTAATTAGATTATCTTGAAATTAATTATTATTTTTTATTTTAATCTCACATTACAAAATAGTGTAAAACTATTAAACACTGAAAGACTTAATATTAGTGGGAGCAATAATATTCTCAGTCAGAGAGATCAGCGTTGGTCCAAGTAATTTAACAGCTACCATAGTCACTTCTGGATTCAAACCCATTGAAGATCAGCTGACTTTCAGGAGATAATATTTCAGAGTATGGCATTCTTTATAAGGGAAATAAAGTCAAGGATCTCATATCTTATTTTATAGCAGTGAAAGAACCTCAAGCCCTGAAAAAATTCTAGGTTTCTAGTAAAATGATCCAACAAATATCTAACTCAAATGTTGAATCATTTTGTTAAGTTAAAAATAAATGAAGCAGATAGCCTAGTTGTAAACTGAGATAGGCACTGGTAATCTAGTTCACTTCCTTTCACCATCCCAACTTAAGATTTGTTAGATGATAAGATATTCATTCTACCAGCTCCACTTTCAACTGTCTTCTTTTTAATGGTGAAGTTAGTTGTATTTGTTTTCATTACAACATTTAATTGGTTAAATTTTGATCATAATTCCTTTTCCTTGGGGAATACTTTGTGTGCATGAAAAAAAGCTTAAAATTTTTCAGTAATCTTTGCATTAATTCAAATAAGTCAATAAGATTTAATAACATTCATCTACAGCTAGAATGTATATGTGATGCCATTCATTTCCCTTAATAAAATATAATTCTGCTTATATTCAATTTGCTTACTACAGTGAGTTACACTCGACCTGTGACCGATAGTGGGAAAAAATGACTGCAAGCATTGAGTCATCAGTTCGCACTGCCCGCGCAGGTGTCTATGCTAGTGGCCGCAAGTCGAGGGAAACTCACTGTATTTTTCAAATGAAGTTTATTTTTTTGTCATAATCTTATTAATTTCAGTTTAAAAAGATAGTGACTACCTTAAATTAAATGTGAAGTTCAATGTTAGTACTTTCACATCCATAAAAAGAATAATTAAAAACAAATATAAAATCAAACAAAACCAAGACCTATGTAATAAAGCCAAAAACAAAAAAATGGAATATTTTAGTAAAGAAGCCAGATATTATTCCAGAAATTCCACATAAAACTTCAGTAGCAAAATTTAAACTGCTTACAGAACATGACTATTTGGCCAAACATTTATATAAAATAGGAATCTACACGAATCCAAATTGTCCTCTATGCAACAAATACAAAGAAATGAACGAAGAACATCAACAAACCTCTGAAGTATTACCTGTTGGATCCACCATAGAGAAATATTGGAGAGCAAGAACGCTAATGGCTTTGTTGCCAAGGCCCAGCATTTGAAAACAACAACAACACATGTTAGTATTTCATTTAATGATACTCTTTAACAACTCAGATCATTTGCAATTTAATTCACATCTAGGCATGAAAGAGTTAACAAAATGTACTTAGAGACCTCTTATTTAGCCGTGGGTTCTGTGTCATAGATTTACAAAACATAGAAGAATTTCAGGTCTGACGATCTTTGCTGTCGAAGTGCATATTTAAATAAAATAATAGTGAATAGGATACATTGGAGGCTCATGGAACTTCTTTCATGCAAGAGCTCAGTCACCTATGAGTTGCAACACCACAATCAATAAATGTTACTACCTAAGTCTCCTTATATTATCTCCTGAGTTTATTAAGGGGGGGGAGGTAATGGGTGAAAAATTGACCATTTGAGATCAAAATTGGCATTTTTTGTTTTTTGTACTAAAAAATAGCTTGTACTCTAATGTATATGTTGACAAAGTTTCAGAGGCCTACAGCACTTCTAAGGGTCGTATGCAAATACATTACTCTCTACTCAAATTACTTCCAATCACTGGTGAGCTGAGATCGAATTAACGCCCTCCTTAACCGGTCATGCATGAATGTTGACGTTTTCGTAATATTGGCAACGAATTACCCAGAATTCTCAGCGATAAAACCACTTCCGTTATTTTCGTCTGCTATAGAGGAATGCATTTATGCTTGCATCCCGCAAATAATACCGTATACAAACACGTCTGCGACGCGCAATATTACGCCGATTCTCCTGTTATTCCAGTTGAATTCTTTGGTAGACTCTATCAAATTCCTCTTCTCCGCGTATACCGAAAACATGATCGAAGTCTTCAAGGTCCGACATCTTGGATAAGTTTCAAACTACATTGGTTACCATCGGTTCCCTTCGGGATTTTCACATAAGTTTATATCTTGAGCTACGATCTTAAGGTACCTTGTCAGGTAGCTTTACAATTATTACCGCGTGAATAGATTTCTGAGTAAGAAAAATGTGTTTGAATAAAACTTTATCAGCAGAGGACGCCTTTTACTGTCTAATGCGTTCAAACATTCGACCCTAAGTGCCCTAGATTATGTCAGAGTTAAAAGGCTGTGCCAGTTAAATACTACCTGCATTCAAATCTTTAAAATTGTTTTTCCACACTTTTATTTTCACTGCATTTTTGTACATTCAAAATTGAATGGAATTCAGAAATTTTGTCCTAGAAGGTTCACATTTTTACTGCATCTCTAAAAACAATGGGCAACAAAGTAGTGCATGGGTTTCATGATTGAAGTAGTATTGTAAGAAATAAAAAATAAAATGTTTGCAATTATTAAATTTCTTTTATAATTCCATGCATGAGTTACAACATTTTTTTTTCTCCCTTTCTATTCACATTATATGAATTCTAATGCATAATGTTTTTTCTAAATATTATAGGGGTCTTGTAAAAAAAAAGCAGACAATTTTACTAAAAAAAATGTGGAACCCTTTTAATTATAATATATGCAAATTTAAAAATATATAATATTCAATAACTCAAAAAATAAATGTCTCACAAGAATGAAACTTAAACATATCATTATGTATCATATAGTGAATGTTTGTACAAAACATCTAGTCTTTAGCTCAAAAAATGTAGAAAATAGAACTTTCACCCATCACCTCCCTTAATTCACATCTAGGCATGAAAAGAGTTAAAATTTACATAGAGACCTCTTATTTAGCCATGGGTCCTGTGTCATAGATTTACAAAACATAAAAGAATTTCAAGTCTGTCAAAGATCATATTTAAATAAAATAATAGCAAATAGCATACATTGGAGGCTCATGGAACTTCTTATCATGCAAGAGCTCAATCACCTATGAGTTGCAACACCACAATCATAAATGTTACTACCTAAATCTCCTTATATTATCTCCTGTTTTTATTAATTCCAGATGAAGATTGTCCATGAAGTAATTCACTTACTGTAGGGATTTTATTGAATGCAATTATTTTTATATTTTGCTTCAAATATTTACACTTTCATTTTGAGTTAACATCTTTCTGGCTTTGCAGTCATTATTTGGGAATAAAAAAATTACCTAATACTCACATTTCAAAATAAGAAATAAGATCTTAGATACCTTACTTTTTGCAGACAACCAAGTTCTAATATCTAGCACAGAATATGGTCTACAGAAATCACTCTTTCAATTAAATAACATTATACAGAATTATAATTTGAAAATATCAATAAGTAAAATAAAAATCTTAGCGTTTAAGGGATCAGATACCATGAGAGCTAAAATAAATCGGGAGCGGAAACCAATTGAACAAGTGAATCATTTTAAATATCTGGGTTATGAAATCTCCTATTTTAAAAATGAAGATCTGTTTAACAAACTTAATAAATTTAATTATATATGTGGTACAATTAAAAGAATATTTAAAAACACAAGAATGGAAACAAAACTAAAATTTTATAAAGCAGTAGCTGTCCCCTTGCTATTGTATCGTAGTGAATTTTGGGTTTTAACTAAAAGAGAAGAGATCATAGAAGCAGCTGAAATGAAATTTCTGAGAAGTGTGGCTCGCTGCAAACTTCTAGATAAAAGAAGAAGTGAATATATTAGAAATGAGATAAATATTTTTAAACTTTTAGTTAAAATAAAAGAATCTAGAAAAACCTGGAAAGAACATGTTCAAATAATGAAAAATGATCGGATTCCAAAAATTATACTTAATTACAAACCAAAGGAGACAGGAATATTGGTAGACCGAAAAAGAAATGGATTCAACTTTTTGAATGAGAATCTATGAGACCAGAACAAGCCACATGGGCTTAATCTCTGATTGTTGATGATGATGACCTAATACTAGGGCATTCGGTAAGTAATGGCAACACTGCTATAACATAAAAAAATATTTAAGTTACTTTTGATATTACAAACTTCATTTATAGTCTCCTACCAAGTCAACTATATATGGTCAAATCCTTGGAAGATGGCACACTCCATGTACAGCACCATTTCTGGACATCTCTCTCATCTAATCAATCTAGAGCTTTCCGGATATCAACTCTTGATTAAAATCGAATGCTTTGTATAGGTTATTTGATCTTTGAGAATAAATTATAGTCACAAGAGTTCATGTTTGGTGAATTTGGTGGATGTTTGAGTACTTCCCAATTCCATCTTCTAAACAAATTCTACTGAACATCTTTTTAGGGAAGTATTACTTACTAGACGTGAGAAAAAGTGAATGTAAGATTAAATTAAAATGTTTCATACCTCACCTCATATCCAGTCTTTGGAACAAGATGGTACTGAAGATGAATCTGCCCATGCTTTGAAACCGCGGTCTACTTAGAAGACTGGATATGAGGTGAGGTATGAAGCATTTTAATTTAATCTTAAATTAATCCTCATAGTGTTTTTTTCCTATAAAAGTTCAATAAAAGTGAATATATTCACAAATTATTGCTATTTCGAGACTTTCAATATTATAGGTTTATACAACAGAAGAATGCTCAACTACATATTGCATGATTACAATGATCACCACTAGGATCGCAGATTTATAACAGTGTTGCCATTATTACTTATTGAATGCCCTAGTATTTCTTCTGTGGTTTGAAGTAAACATCATCTGGTGGTCATGTTCTTCTGTTATTAGTTTTTCTTATGTTATCATAGAACCATTTCAAACTGTCAAGTCTAAATCGGTAGAATGCAACATCTTGAAGATGTTTTACTATATCAGTAGTAGAAACATTGAAACATTTTTTTTAAACTCTTGGATTATGGCTACCTTTAAAGGAAGATGCTAAGATTATGATAACACTTCTGAAAAGCCTCTAGTGTTGTGTTTACACTCTTCATTGTGACTTATTTGATCCTCTCCACATGTTTACATCTATATAGAGATAATTATAAAAATTGAGCTAAACATGTTATATTCTCTTCCGTAACATCTGTTATATCACAATACCATAAAATGAGGCGACTTTAGCCTTCTGAAGTGACTTTATGTCATATATAAAATGAGTTTAATTGTTCTTTTTTGAAATTGGATTATAATATATATATTAACTTCATTTTCTGCTGAACAGTGTGATGGTTGAACTTTTATAGGAAATATCACTATCAGGTATAATTTAAAATTTAAAATACATTCTGTTCACCTCAGCTCATATCATATCTTCTAATTAGACCTGTTTGAAAACCTAGGTGGTTTCATAATCAGTAATTTCAGAACCGATGTTCTGCCATCCAGGAACCCTTCTAATTAGAAGATGAAATATGATATGAGGTGAACAGAATGCATTTTAAATTTTAGTTTGATGGTTATTACTCTATGTATTATCAAATTTCAAAAAAAGAAAAAAAACTCCTTTTTTACACATGGCATACAATCAACTCAGTAAGTTAGTATCACTTCAGTTTACACCCAGTTTAGCTCGATACTGTTGCCAAATAATATAAAAAAATGGCAGTTACCATAACAAAATATATCATAAACAATGAGCATATTTGTATTATTATGATTAACCATATCTTATGTTAAAATATTTACATAATGTCTTTTAAATATAAGATGACCGGAAATAATATCAAATGAAGAACTGTGGAGAAAAACCAACCAATCTCCAATATGTCACCAAATAAAACAAAGAAACTGGAATTGGATAGGCCACACATTGAGAAATCCAGGAGGAGTCAATGAGAAGACTGCACTAGATTGGAATCCGCAAGGAGAAAAAAAAAAGAGGGGACGACCTAGGAAAACTTGGAAGCTATCAGTAAAGGAGGAAGCAAAGGAAAGAGGGAAAAGCTAGAAACAAGTGAAATGGCTGGCTGGAAGCAGAGTACGCTGGTGGAACTTTACTACTGCACTATGTTCCATTTAGGAATTACAAGAAATAAATAAAATAAAAATGTGGATTGACCACATTTTTATTTCTATGTTTTCTGCATGAATTTAAAGATCAGACGGTTCAGTGTCTGGAGCATGTGACATATAATTGCCCATGAGAGAAGCAATCACCATTCTCTAAATTCAAACTGCACACTTTCATACATTGCCCTTGCACTCTATTGATAGTTATAGCAAACACAAGGTGTATTGGATATTTAAGTGATTTGAACTTGAACACACATGTATCCGAATGCAACATTATATCAAAATTTAAAGTCAATCGACTGACAACTATTCAAGTTTTGTGAGTACAAACATGCTGAATTTTTTATATATAAAGATTCCTCAAATGACTCGTGAACAAAATAGAGATACGCTAGATATTCTTGCAGAAATTCATCTGCATTTTTTATATAGTTGGTTAACTGAACTACATATAATGATATGTAATAGAAACATAAATGCAAGCAAACACTAATAAAAATAGAGTTTATGTTTCAGTCATTATGTTTCTGAATGATATTATGAGGAAGTATTTTGCACCATTTTGCACATGTTCCTGCCTATTTCATATGATGTAGTGTGTTACTGGAACAATGAGACATATTACATGAGGTTACTCTAACTGTAAAAATATATTACAATACAATATTATATTCAGTGAAAATATTTATCCACAAATACATAAATACCCAGCTTACATGAAGCTAAATTCAACCTTCAAGCAGGTGCAAAGTTTCTTTGTTACCAATTACAATCTTAGACTGTAAATAATTGTTTGGTCCAAACCTTTTATGTCTTATAAATATAAATATTTTTGTGGCAAGCAGGAAGAGAAGAATGAAGATCATACTGAAAATTATGTAGCTCAGACATCTTGAAAAGTAAGAATGCTAACAATGCCAGATTCAAGAAATAAAATACAACACTAATAACATGAATAAATGTTATCTAGTATTATTATAGTCCACCATTGTGGTCTCAAAGTAGTGTGCTGCCTTGTCATATAGTGGGTCCGAGTTCAAGTCTCGGTTGGGAAGAATTTCCTGGGCGAGTTTTTTCAGAGTTTTTCTGCACCTATATACAATTGTCAGGAAACTTTAAGACCCAAACGGTCTCCGAACATCATATGGCCATCATAATAATCATCTTTCATATTCGCCTTAGATTAAATTTAGGATTAAGGACTCTCCTGGTGCATCACTATCATAATCATCATCATCATCATCTACCCATCATATTATTGATGCAACAAAAAATACCCCATTCCATGTGCCCCAACCTCGAAGTGGGTTACAATTATGCCAATGTCAGGAGAGAACACTAGAAATATCAAAATGACATCCCGGTGCATTGAATATAAAATAATAGTATTATTATTTTCATTTTCTATCCAAATTTATTAAATCAGACTATAATTAATTATGGAATGCATGTTGAAAAACAACATTTATTAACATTTAGAATTATGGCAAGAACTAATATGTATTCTTTTTTTTTTGTACTACTGCGTTTGTTAAATCTTAAATTTCCTGATTATTTCCGATAGTCCATTTATTTTTTAAACTATAGAAACATAAAGACATACATGAATCCTTTGTTTTTATATATTAAATAAATCAATATGCTTCCTCTATGATGTTTTATATAATACCACAAAAATGTACCTCTGAATCATTTATTTGTTCTTTTTTTTTTTTCCAGGATCTCTAGAGATATGGCTTTTGTCAGTAGGTAAATAAAACCTATTGATTAATGTAATTCAAAACAAAAATTTTTAATTATATATTTTTGTCTTTATGACAATAATTTAACCTTTAACATATGAGATTTTTGAATGCCTGTCGCTACTCAGGCACTGGAATTTAAATGCCTTAACATCCCTATCTTGCAGGGTTTTAATAAAAATTTACTACCTGCTACCTGTCAGATTTATCTGTCTTTTGGCATCATTTATGTGTGAAATTCGACCTTTAAGGTTAAGTCACCTAAGACAGTAAGTAAAACTGGCACTATCAAACCCATAAGTTCAATACCGCATGGGCATAAGCTCTCCATATATCCCTTTCATCCCTATCCTGAGTCATCCCCTGTATAATCTACTTCCCTCATAACACATTAATTATACTAATTTTAAATCAAATACTTGTTTGTGGCTATATTCTGAAAAATACACTTTAACTAGAAAAATCAATTTTATGTAGATGGAAAGTTTTCATATAAAAATTGCCCATATTAGTGTGTGTTTCTGTGTAAAAAATTAAAACAATTAATTAAATATCTATAAATGATTAGACAATAAATAAATAGAAACTAAAATCAGTTTTGTATTACATATGATTTATAATTGAGTATTTAAAAATATATACATATTTTTACATTTCTAGTCTTTATGTTGGATTTGTAAAAAAAGAACTGTACATAGTGCAACAATTGTCTTGTTAGATAATAGTATCATATTACAATGCGAGCTTGGGAACTGGTTTTTACAGAATTGAGGAAAATGTTTAAAAACTGAGCAATAGCGAGGTTTTTAATTTCTGAGATTCTGTAAAACACTTCACAAACGTGTGTTGTACATTATTTTTAGTAAAATAATAACATCTTTGTAGGAAATATTTGCATTCATTATATAATATCTGACTAACGTTAACAATGTGGGCAATGTTTATTAATTGAAACAACAGGAGGCCGTGAGACCAATTTAATGATATCATGGCAGCAAGTACGTATTTATTGTTTTATACTGTTTCAAATAAAGTTCAGTTCATATAAAATGCAGTGATTTGTTTTGTACAATGTATATTAACTACCTTTTTGATATTTTTTCTATATACATTGTATGTAGTGTACATAGTGGGCAGTGGTTTTATTTCCCACAGGCGTGTTTATAATATGTACTTTTACAATATAGTTATTTTTATTACAGTTTAGTTATTTAGGTTGGCAACCCCAAAATGTAGGAAGTTGAACTTTCAATCATGGTCACCATTACTGTAAGTAGGACAAAATGCACTATCACGCAAAAAAAAAATATCAAAATTCATATTTTCTACCCAAAAAAAAACTTTTTTTTTGTTTTATTTTTCTGCAAAATATATTACTGTATTTATTAATTGAGATGGTTTGCTTAATGTGATGGCATTTAACACTTAGAAACTAGACCTGCTGGAAGGTTAAATAAATAAGTAACATAATTAATAAACATGCATTCACTTAATAATCATAAACATTCAAGAGACACACACTTTAAATTCTTCATATTCATCTTGAAAATGCTTTCTTGCAGCATTTGGAAATAATTTGATAGGCTTGTTGTAGCATAACTTCACAGCATTGTTAAATAAATATTCAATATCTGTTCAGCAGATTCTTTGGCAGATTTCAAAAACCTAATCCTGTAAAATAAACAAAAAATAATTAAAGATTGTGACAGAAACGTACCAATGATGTTAAGCTAAACTTTACAAAGCTGGTGTGATTATGGCATATGTATATTATAGCAGGATTTTAAAATCATAATAAATATGAAAGTTTTAATAATTTTATATTTTAAAATTCATCTAATATTTAAATATAACTTAAATAAAGAAAAACATCTAAATAATTATTGTTGTTCATTGTTGAATAAAAAATGTCTCAGTAACAATTAAGGAAATTGTATTACATAACAGTCTTTCTAAATAATGCTTTTAAAAATAGTTTTAATTCATTGTTGTCAGAATTATAAAGCTCATCATCATCATAGTACATTCACAAATTTAGGCCATTTGTTGACCTGTTTCGGCCTCAAGAGAAACACCATCCAGAAGTCTTTTGAGTGGACGTCCTGGTCTTCTTCTTCCTGCAGGTTGATATCTTAACATTAGTTTGGGTATTCTGTGATCTTCCATTCGATGAACATGTTGCATCCATCTTGACTTATAATCAGAAATTTTGTTTTCTAAAGATTCCATGTGTAATTCTTCTAAGATGTCTTCATTATTTTTTTTTTGTGATCTAGTAGTGTGTATCCTGCAGTCCTCCGAAGATATCTCATTTCAGCAGATCTAAGTCTCTGTATATCCTTCTGTTTCAACGTCCATACTTCGCTACCATACAAAAGAGTTGGAAGAGCCAGTGTTTTATACACTTTTAATCTTGAATGCTTTTGGACTAACTGTGGCTTGAAGATAGAAATTTATTAACCCTAAAATTCTTAAAAAATTTAGATATTTTTGTATTTACATCCTTTTCTTCTTCACATGAGATATTGCATCCTAGATATGTAAAATTATTCACCTGCTCCAAAATTTTATTGTCCAGTACAATTTTACTTCTGACAGGATCTACACCTTGAAATGCCATAATTTTTGTTTTTTTTTCTGTAGATATCTTTAATCCATATTCTTCTGTAATTTTGTTAAGTTCATACAGACCTTTCTGTAGATTATCTTCGGAATTTGCTATTATTATTTGGTCATCTGCAAACAGTATGGTGTTTAATTTTCTATTTTCTGATATTCTTATTCCAAATTTATATTTTTTGTTCCAGCAACATATTACTTCATTGATATAAATTGCAAAGAGTGTTGGGGATAGGGGGCAGCCTTGTCTCACACCACGATTTATAATTCCTTCTTCAGAAAATCTGTTATTTAATTTAATCTTTATGGTGTTGTCTTTGTAAATATTTTGTATGTTCTGCCGAAGTAAATTTGGTATATTTCTGTCTTCCAATATATTTAAGAGTTTTGATCTCTTGACTGTGTCGAATGCTTAATTATAAAGCTTTCTGTTATAACTGTAATAACAACACCTGCTTTACTTTATATTTTTAAATAAAAGTATACTAAATTCTGATTGGATGTTAAAACAGGAAGAAGAAGACCAGGACGTCCACTCAAAAGACTTCTGGATGGTGTTTCTCTTGAGGCCGAAACAGGTCAACAAATGGCCTAAATTCGTGAATGTACTATGATGATGATGATGATGTTAAAACAATTAACTTTTTGATTTAACAAATCAAATTTATACATTATATTAACCAATAAGGGGGCACGCCGTAGCGTAGTGGTTAAGGCACTGAGCTACAAGCCAGAGGGTCGAGGGTTCAAGTCCCGTTGGGGGTCAGGATTTTTAAACTGACCCAAACACTCTGGCGGCACTATGGCCCTGGGGTCGACTCAGCCTCTAAAGGAAATGAGTACCAGACGCTTGTTCTGGGGTAAAGGCGGCCGTCACGCAGGGCTGACAACCCGGCTGACATCACGTGCCGATTGTCTAGAAAAAGTGGGAGCCTTAACCTCCTACTACACCAAAGGCCTCCTGAGGCCTGTTGTGGGATCACTTTACCTTTATTAACCAATAAAAGTAAAGTGATCCCACGACAGGCCTCAGGAGGCCATTAGGGTAGTGGGAGGTTAAGGCTCCCACTTTTTTCCAGACAATCGGCACATGATGTCAGCCGGGTAGTCAGCCCTGCGTGACGGCCGCCTTTACCCCCAGAACAAGCGTCTGGTACTCATTTCCGTTAGAGGCTGAGTCGACCCCAGGGCCATAGTGCCGCCAGAAAGTTTGGGTCAGTTTAAAAATCCTGACCCCACCGGGACTTGAACCCGCGACCTTCTGGCTTTGTAGCACAGTACCTTAAGCACTACGCTACGGCATGCCCCATATTAACCAATAGAATTTAAATATAAAATCATGTGATGTAATAATGTTCTTTAAAATTATTAAAAGAATTACCTAGTCATTCTGCATACAACTTTCATCAAGGATAGAAGCAATAACAGCTCTCCTGATAAAATGTGATATTTAATACAAGAAGAATAGTTGATTCAAGAAAAGAAAAGAAAAGAATTTAATTTTAATTGACGGTGAAGAATAATACCACCTATATTTACTTGATCTGCTGGGAAATTAAATAGTAAATAAATTTACAATTATTTCTACAAGAAACAGTTTTCAGTGATTGTGAAGTGTTTTCCTATCCTGTGTACCAACTTCCGACCCTAAGAAGAGATTCCAGCTCTACCGAAAATTAAACCCAACCGGAACCAGTAATTCTTTTTGGGACACCAATCCTTCAAAATGTTACTACAACATCGGGCATGAAGAGAGTTAGCTGCTTCAAAACATCGCCACAACATGGGAAAAAGAATTACTTCTTCAATATATGCTGAACCTGATGACAGATGGAAAACTTTATGGTGTCTTTAAACTTTCATTCTAGATTTTTCTGTACTAATTTAAGTGATCTTTATCCCCTATCCTTCATCTCCTGATTATTATAATGAGTGGTATCTACAAATCTAAAATTCGAGTTAGACTAACAGAGTCTGCACATTATGTAACATTAATTAAGATATTTTGTCTGTACATTCTCACCTCTTATGGTTGTTTTTGTCGATATATGGGGAAAAAAATCTACATACAGAAGAACAAGGAAAGAATTATGAATTTTGGAATTCCTGGAGGAAGGAACCTCATTGGTAAATTCATTGGACCAGAGGCAGAGAGAGCAGGGCTGAGAACTTAGAAAGTTCAGTCTGTAATCTCTGACGCTGGGGCTCAGAAGTCTTGAAACATATGTTCAACAAAAACAACCATAAGAGGTAAGAATGTACAGACAAAATGTCTTAATTATTAAACAAACCTCTTAATTTAACTTTTACAGGAATTAATCACTACGAGGTTTAATTTATGGTGAAATCAAATGTTTCTTACCTCGCCTCAAACAGATCTTCTAAGTAAATCGCCATTTCAAGACCATAACGGTCTCATCTTCAGTACTATTTTGGCGACTGATGTTATGTCGATCAGAAGAAACTCTTCTTCTTCCCTCTGTATGAGGAGAGGTAAGAAACATTTGATTTCACCATAAACCTCTTAATGTTACTTCCTATTGTATTTAAAAAAATTATGTAACTTTTTTTTAAGAAAAAAATAAAATAAATAAAAATTAGATACCACAGTTACAAGATTAGCATATCTCAGCCAGCTGCCATGGTAACTCTGCTAAACCATACTTATTCAAGTGACACCCTGGTCAGAAATATAGCAACAGTAATACTAGAGATCGACTTTTTAGGAATTAACACTATTAAGTATTATTTATAAATCTAAAGTCATGGCTTTCCTAGGAAAAGACCCAGTTTGCAGTAAAATTGTTATTAATAATAAAATATTAGAACAAACTAACATTTAACTATCTTGGATACCAAGTTACATAAGAAGAGGAAAAAGATTTTAGTCAAAAAATTATAACATTTAACAGAGTAACAGGAATTATAAATAATATTTTCAAGCCAAACATAGTACAGCAACACACACGAACGAGAATTTATAAAACACTGGCCAGACCCACATTATGTTATGGCAGTGAGGCCTGGACAATTTGCAGTGTAGATGAACAAAGACTAACTGTGGCAGAAATGAAATTTATGAAACGTACTGCAGGTTACTCAAGAACAGACCATAAAGAAATTCTGAGATTCTCAAAGAATTACAAACAGAATCAATCATGGAATATGTACAAAAATACAGAAACAACTGGAAATCTCACGTAAGAAGAATGAGCAGAACAAGAATACCACGTCAAATATTAAATTATCAGCCACCAGGCAAGAGATCTTTGGGCAGACCCTTCAAACGTTGGATTGAGACCGTAACAGACAACTAGGTCTATCATATGAAAGGAAGAAGAAGAAGAAGGTATTATTTATTTAATTAAAATATTATTGCCTCACCTCATATTTTTCTTCTTCTTAGACCAGTTTCGAGAGCTTATTTGGTTCTATCCTCAGTACTTTCACAATCTTCGTTATGTTGTCTTAAAGAGTCATCTCCTGGAGGCAAATCTCAGTACTTTCACAACTTATATTTAACTTTTATAGGAATTAATCACTATGAGGTTCAATTTATGGTGAAATTAAATGTTTCTTACCTCTCCTCATCTATATTTTCTAAGTTGATCGCGATTTCAAGACTATAACTGTCCCATCATCAGAACTTTGTAATATCAAATGCAGTGATTGTGACAAAATTTATATTGGAAAAACGAAAAGAAATTTGAAAACAAGGGTGAAAGAACATCTTAGAAACATCAAAAATGGAGAAGTGGAAAAGTCAGCAGTAGCTGCTCATGCTTGGTCCGAAAAACATTTAATTGAATCAAAAGCCAGTCTAATTAAACAAATTGACAAACAAAAGGAACTCACGGTTTGGGAAAAGATCTACATTCAGAAAAACAAAAGAAAACTTATGAACTTTGAAATTCCCTCAAATTTTGACCTGATCCAGAGGTTCATCAGTCCACCAACAGAGGGAAGAAGAAGTTCTTTCGATCGACATAACACCAGTCGCCAACAAAGTTCTGATGATGAGACAGTTATAGTCTCGAAATCGCGATCAACTTAGAAACTATAGATGAGGAGAGGTAAGAAACATTTAATTTCACCATACTTTCACAACTGTTACGTCATCTTGAAGAGTACCCTCCTGGAAACAGCTCTTCAAGATGTCAAACAACAGTTGTGAATGTACTGAGGATAGAATTGAATGACTCCCAAAACCGGTCTAAGAAGAAGAATATGATGTGAGGTGACACTATTTTCATATGAATTAAATTAATCGTGATTATTTCATACCTCATACTTCTATATTTCTTTAAATACAGCACTGCAGTATCGGCAATTTCTTATCACCATCATCAGCTGTTTTCACGATTGTCAATTTTTACTTTTGTTGACTATTTAACTCATGCCCCAAATGGGAGCCAATGACCAATCACGTTTCAATGATTTCTGTTTTACAACCAATCAGAGTCGTGTTTCACCAAATATTTATCAGTGTTATAATACCATATTAAAGAAAGCTCCTCCTTACAATATTGCGTTCCTTTGGCAATAAATAGTATGATCTGGTTGCAGTGATAAACAAAAGAAGCAGTAGAAGCGTACCTATCGTTTCTCATTTGTTTTCAAACATCGCCGTTTACATTAAATATATAAATATTTTAAAATAACTATAGTTAAATAATGATTTGTGAGTAAACAGCTTAATTTTATTCGTTAAATAGTCCTAACAAATGCCACTCTTGATTTCCAAATTCTCTAGATAAATTCACTCCTCACTTCGTGAGTCGTGAATTTATCGATAATTTGGAAATCACTCGTGGCATTACTTATGATAATTATCCAAACTGCCATCTGATGTTCTTTTAAAGAATTATGGCAGTTTAGAAAATAATTCTTTAAAAGAACATCAGATGGCAGTTTGGATAATTATCAACAAAAGTAAAAATTGACAATCGTAAAAACAGCTGATGATGGTGATAAGAAATTGCCGATACTGCAGTGCTGTATTTAAAGAAATATAGAAGTATGAGGTATGAAATAATCACGATTAATTTAATTCTTATGAATTTGAACCTCATAATGTTAAAAATTCCCAAATTTAATATATAAAAATGACACTATTTTACTTGAAATAAAAAAAGCCATACTAGACTTTGTTTCATTGAAGCAAGCTGCAAATAAAATCAATAACATACTATAATACTGAACTTTTATAGGAAAAAAAAATCACAATGAGCTTTAATTTAAGATTAAATTAAAATGTTTCCTAGTCACCTCATATCCAGTCTTCTAACTAGACTGGTTTCAAAGCCTGGGCAGCTTCACCTTCAGTGATTTCTCGTCGACTGATGTTATGTCAATCAGAAGAACTGCTTCTTCATCCCTATGTTGGTGGACCGATAAACTTATGAACTTCAAAATTCCTGCAGATTCTGAGTTAATCCAGAGGTTATCAGTCCGTCAACAGAGGAAGGAAGAAGCAGTTCTTCTGATCGACATAACATCAGTCGACGAGAAATTACTGAAGATGAAGCTGCCCAGGCTTTGAAACTGGTCTAGTTAGAAGACTGGATATGAGGTGAAGTATGAAACATTTTAATTTAATCTTTAATCTTATACTATAATACATTATAAACTTTAAGATTACAATAATTATGTTGATGATGAGTCTATTTTCTCTTCAGGATAAGCCTCACAATTCTTAAAAGATGCTGGTGCTTCTAAAATGAATTAAGTGTAATGACTCTTGTTAATAAAATATTGTGAGAATTATTCTGAGTCTAATGATCATAAGCCTATTTGCAGAAATTTGTGAAGACTTAAATTATTAATAAACATAAAATAAATATTTATGTTAGCTACTTTTTTATACATAAGTTAGTCATTCGTTATTACTGACTGGTACTTTAACATTGTATCCTCATATTAATATGTATCATCATGCTAGTATATAATACTAGTCCTAAACAACTGCTATGGTATAAAAAAAATATTCTTATTCCATCTCTTTGAGGATATCCAGTGAACTTTTTAAATTTGTCATATATTTAAATACTGCCTTATGAATCCTAACTCAGAGCATCAAGTTGCCATGCTATATCTTAATATATAAAAATTTTGTGTCACGTTGTTTGTCCGCGATGGAATCCTAAACTACTGAACCGATTTTAATAAAATTTTGCACACTGTGTGCAGTTTGATCCAACTTGAGACTTAGGGTAGTTTATAACTAAATTTATAGTCACATTATTTTTTTATTGCAAATTATATGTTTATTATTTAACAAAGAGTTATAATTATCTGTGAGTTCCATATGATTCTAACAGATGGTGGTGTAATTATCTGTGAGTTCCATACGATTCTAACAGATGGCGGTGTAAGGTAATTGGTTTATGTTTTAACAAAGAGAGATCCAGATGGCTGTGCTTTTTGTTGCAACCGCGAATTTAAATTGAATTACAAATATTGATTGTTTCATAATTTAAGTGTGTTCAGTGTGTATTTTATTTTCAATATTATTAATTTCGTGTGTAAGTATTAGTTTTAAGTAATCTGGCTGAAAGACAGCAACTTAATTAAAATATTTAATGTATACCTTAGCCACAGCAACGCGTGGCCGGGACTTCTAGTATTATGTATATTAGAGCCTAAAATGTATTTTCTTTTGTTTCAGGTAGGCCCATGAAGTAAAAATTACATTTGGAAAATGTAAGTGTTTAAAATAAAATTATTCAGTATTCTTATAATCATTTCATAAATTATTTCAAGTTAAGTTAAGTTAAGTTAAACAATAGGTAAAATACAAAATTATGTGATGTAACTTCCAACAATGGCATAGGAACTTTCAGATTGCTTGTAGGTCATAATTATGTCTACAAGGATTTGTGTATAATTGGTACAGCTGAACCTCTTACTTGTTCCTTATAGAATCTTAATGATAATATGAATTAATTATGTTTACAAGGATTTGTATATAATTGGTAAAGCTGAATCTATTACTCTTTCCTTTTGTAATATTAATGAGGATATGGATCAAAATCATCATCTATAATTTATATAAGTGAGTGGGATAACTTCTTACATCTCACCTCGTAAAATTCTGTGATTCTCACAGGACCAGTTTCTGAAGCCATCGCTCTAAACCTTAGCCAGAACTCTGACTGTTGAACTTCCACCATCACCATCAACTTTCAAACTGCCAACTGGTTTTGATTTGATGAACTTTCATGAGATAAAATCTTGCTTCACAAGAACTTCAAAATTCATGGATCTGCTTTTGTTTTTCTGAATGTAAATCGTTTCCCAAACTATTAATTCCAAAGACTTCTCTAAATGTTTCAAAAGTTTAAACATGTGAATTTCGAACTCCACTTCTCAGTGGTAGAGCATTGGCCTAGAAAGCCAAAGGTCCTGGGTTCAAACCCCGGTTTGAGTATATAATTTTTCTCTTCAAATATAGTTAATTTTATCTTCACTCCACTCCTTAATTGATCCACACATGCACTTACCTAATACTTACTCCCTGGATCTACAAGACAATGTACCTTTGACTTTTTTAACAGATTATTCTATCCTCCGTGATCTGAAGCTTCCTGTCTTCAATTTCTCTTTCAATTGCTCTAATATCCTTTTTTATTTTGTCAATCCACCTATTTCTTGGATGTGCTCTTTTTTTATTCTATACATCATTATTTGAAGTATTTTCTTTGGTACATGCTATTCCTTCATTTTCCTAGTTGTAATAAATTTCTGATATTCGAAGTGGCCATAAGGCGGCAGAGGGTTATTATTCTTAACCCATTAATTCTTTCTAGATTGAAAGCTTACAGGAACCAACCTGGACAATAACCCAGCGTCCAATCCCTACCTTCTTATGGTGCAGCTGTTAACATATTGTCTATGCTATATGAACCAAAGGGATGGACTACCACCAATTAGCACTGGCCAGCTTGGTGGGTTATAGCTGGCATTTCTTCCATTTCTAGTCCAGGTCCCTATTTGTACTTTCTGTTCCATCTCCCATGCCTGATCTCTTGTTTTCTTCGAATCTGATGGTATTAGAGTATTTGTTTGTGTCATCAGCCACAACTGGATATATGCAATGAAGAATGAAGTGGCCATAGATACATTTATTATCCTTTTCTTCAGCCTTTTATTACACTTCGTTTGATTTGTATTGTATTCATCCAGCTTACGTTTGTGTCCAGGTCTCATAACAACAGTGTTTTGTAAGGTAGGACTGTTAATCCTATGCTCTACCCCCAACTTAAAGAGGTAATTTGATTTCAGAGTTTTCTTTTTGTAGGCAAGTCATTTTCACTACAGCTCAAGTAGCCTGGTCTACTCTTGATGATGTCAAGTTTTTCTCCATTGGCTGGTAAAGTTCCAAATTAAGCTTTGAAAATTTGCTATAGCACATAATGTGTGGAGAAAATTACTTGCCTGGTATCTAAGTTTCATGCCAAAATTATTCAAATATTTTTCTGAATAAATTACAATATTTGTCCACATCTTGTACTTATCAACAGTAATCTAACGAGAGGTTGTGTTTTTGTGAAAAAATCACAAGTGACAAAGTCACAAGTGATTTTGTCTGATGAAAAACTCAACCTCGCGTTGGATTTGGAGTGACTATTTAGTGAAATAATACAACAGCAGAAGCTGAAAATAATTATAATGTTTAATATTTACCAAATGTGAGGTTATGTATTGTGATCTTATTTCCAGGTGATTTCTAAGCCAGCTGTATAGTTATAAATAGCATATCTTTGGGAAAAATCAATAACAGATGATTGTATAAAAATAACTATTAACAATAATGCAGATTCATTACACAAGATTTAATAAATTTTTTAGAGCAACAGAACTAACATTTATTTTTTCTGGTAAATTTTGAAGTTTTCTTTTGGTATTTCTTGCTGTACCATATCGATCGTACATTATTGAATCAATATCCTTGTCAAAGAAGTTATTTTGTGGATATATCTCTCATTACGAATGGGAAGAGGCAATTTTATCAACAGGAAGAGGCAATTTTATCAACAGGAAGAGGCAATTTTATTGGTTTATGAGATAAATAGTCACATAAATTTGCATATATGTACATTTGTATGTGCTTTTATACTATGGAAGGTTTCAAAATTTTGTAAAATATTCCCATGTTTTACTTATGAATTTTATCAATGATATATAATTCATCCAAAAAATTCAATTTGAGCCCTACTTAAGGAAAATCGTTTATTCTTTCACATAATTTATTTTTTTAAACAAACTTCACTTAAGACACATCATTTCCCATGAGAGGACATTACTTTTGTTTTTTCTACATTGATGTGATATTGTATTTTTTGCCTACAATGTTTAAATTATGTACTGAATGTTGAAGATCATATTCATTACAAGCTACAAGAGCTAAGTTGTCTACAAAAAGTAATGTGTAAATATGTAAATTTGATTGATTGGTATAGATCCATGATGTAACAATCTCCATTCATTGATAATTCTCTTCATGTATATAATAAACAGCAATTGTGAAAGGCCACAATCTTGCCTAACACTGTAAATTTCTTGCCATTATGATATTTCATTCTTGCTTCTGACTGTAATTAAAGTTGTTTTATATATATATATATATATATATAGTCCACCGCTGTGGTCTCGAAGTAGCGTGCTGCTTTGTCACGCAGCAAGCCCGGGTTCGATCCCCGGTCGGGGCAGTTTTTTTGGGTGAGGTTTTTATCGGGGTTTTTCCTCACCTGTAAGACAAATGTCAGGAAAACATTAAGGCCCAAACGGTCCCCGAAATCATATGGCCATCATCATCTCTATCATCATCCTTCACCGGTGTGGAAAGCAACGGGAAGCTATCACAACTACAGTTCCCTAGTAAAGCTGCAAGCATAGCATGAAAATGCTATGATTGCAGTGAAGGACCTGCCTTTGGGCAGAATTACTATGGATGGAGATATATATATATATATATTAAAGATATTTTGTACAAGCTGTTGGGAAACTTGATTTTTTGCTAAAATCTGTATTAGTTTGTTCTAATTTACTGAGTCAAAGGCCTTTCTAAAATCAATAAAGACAATATGAGTCTGAAAATTAAGTGTTCTGTATTTGCAATCAGTAGTTCATGGTAAAACAGCCATCAAAACAGGTTCTACCTTGTGGAAACCCAATATTTTCATAATGTGCATACAATTTATTCTTAATATTTGCAAAAAAAATTATACCCAGCATTTAGTAGGTTTATTCCTCTATAATTATCAGATGCTTTTAAATATACTTCTTTTTTATGCATAGGGATTGATTTTAATAATAAACCAAAGTTGCACTCGAATGAGTATTCAGGAACTGTCTGTTTGGTTGCTTTTATAAGTCCATTTAAACACCATGTCTTTTTTTTTTTGGACTGGGTGAAGTGGTAGAGTTTGCACTTTTGTTCAATATTTTGCACTCATATTGTTAATTTACATGATGGTATTTTGTATTTACACATATTTTATGGTGAAAAACATGAATTGCGAGTCCTATGATTGGTGTGTCTGTGTCTGATTGCTGCTAGTTCACTGTCTATTTCTCACGGCGTCCATTCTGAAGGAATGGCTATTGGGAATTGGACGATGTCAAAGACATTAATCATCCTATGATCTATCTATCTATAATAATAATAATAATAATAGATCATCGGTTGATTAATGTCTTTGACTTTGTCCAATTCCTAATAGCTAATTTTGTTGGTCCATCCAATCTCCTGGTTGTAGATGTTTCTCCTTCATGTATAAACATATTCCCTGACTCCAGGAGGTTTTAGGTCTTCCTCTGCCTCGCCTTCCCTCAAGTTTTCATTCCAAAACACATTTTGGTAGCCAATCCTCTTCCATTCACTGGACATGTCCATACCATCTTATTGCTGAGTTTTAATATAATCTAAAATTGTGTCTTTAATCTTAATTTTCTCCCTTATAAATGAGTTTCTAATTCTTTTCTTCTTGAAATTCTTGTTGCCCTTTGTATAAAATCCATTTCCGTTGCCAAAAGATACTTATTTGTTGTTAATGGCCAAAGTTCTGCTCCATAAGTAATGATGCTTTTAAGAAATGTATGATATATATTCTTTTTTTTTCACTTATATTTTTATCTGACAATATTCCACTGAGGCAAGCAATTGCAAATTTTCCTTTATTATTTCTATTTCTTATTTCCTCTTCATAACTCCCATTTTTATTTATTTTAATTCCTAGATATGTGATCTCATTACAAGATTTTATTGTTTCTCCAGTCTCCAAAATTAAATTTTGTTCTGGTTCACCAATTGATGAATATTTCTTTTTTCATGTTCAAAATTAATCCCCATTTTTCATATTCTTCTATTAATTTTCTAGTCATATATTATAAATCTTCATAATCTTGTGTAATTAACAATTGATCATCTGCAAAATGTAAGTTGTATAAAGTTTTGTTGTTTGAAATAGGAATTCCCATACTTGAACATTTTCCCCGCCAATTCTTTAATATTTCATGTACATATATTTTAAACAGAGTCAGTGATAGCAACAACCTTGACGAAGACCTTTATTTATCGTAAAACCATGTGACAATTTACTGCCAATTTTAATTTTAGATATGCAATTGTCATATAAATTTTGTATAGCTTTAATTATTATAGTCTTAATTCCCCATACGTCTTAAAAACAATCCATAGTTTCTCTATAGGGACATTGACATATGTTTCTCAAGATCTACAAATAGTAGGTGCAAAAGTTGTCCATATTGCATTTTCTTTTCTATTACCTGAGTAATACAAAATAAATTGGAATGACCTGCTATAAAATGATTATTATATAATTTACCTGTAATACTCTGAGGAAAATACATTTAAATCTCCCTGCTATAGCTTGCTATGGATTAAAAAATATGGCTGTTAAGATGGGTACCTCTTTTCTTGTTTCATGTCTGATAAATAATAGAAGAATACCTTAGCAGACTCCTGAGATTCATGCTTATTGTCATGTGCCATGGATCTACTCAACCGTCTTGCTTGCACAAGTTTGTTGATATCATGGTATGTCTTGATCATGGGTGGGGATGCACTGTTGTTATTGCTAACAGCCATGCATCCAGGATACACCCTCATGCACTCTTGACCATCCTGTCCATCTTTTGCAGCTTTCATGTAACGAAAGAATCGCAAGATCTCCGGATTATCTGTTGATGGTTTTCGTAACTCGTTCAGTTCTCTAGAATAACATAAATTAATGTATTAATTTATTGGTGACTTTCTAAAAACAGAAGTCAAGCAATTAGAGTAAAATATGACTCAATATAAAATTGAACTACATTTCTCTGAAGTAAATTATTAAATAAATATATTAATATAGTTGGTAAACTGAGTCTGCAATTGTAAATGGGGCCTCAAAGTATTTGAAAGCTTGGAGAGCTGTAAAGTATAATCCTAAAATAACTGTTAGGAATAAACCTTGTAAGGATTGATTATAATTATTTTCTAGTAAACCATGATGGGCCCAAGTAACAGTAACCCCTGAAGACAGTAAAATAGCTGTATTTAATAAAAAGTAATTTATATTAAATAATATAATTATTAATCATCATCTTAATTATTAGCACTGGACCTAATTATCCATTGCAGTCTCAACACTTCACATATCTTGAACTAAAGATAAAATACATTACTCTAAAAGAAATATCAAAATAAATTCATTCATTCATTTGTTAATGACTTTCCAAAAAGAAAAAGGATTTAAAGTGTGTGTGTAAATAAATATACTAATGAATATTAATATACTGATGTAAAATTAAAATGCACTTCTCTAATATAAGTTATTAAATTAATTAATTCATTCATTCATTTGTTAATGACTTTCTAAAGAAAGGATTAGAAACATTTAAAGTGATGTATGTCTGTTAATAAAACCAAAGATTGAGACCGAAGTTGCCCCACAGTTCAATCTTCCCTCTTTCCCGTGATAGTATATGACTGCCAAATTTGGTCCTTACTGACAGATAGCAGAAACATGCCACAAAATATGCTGAAAGATAGTCTCTAACACAAAACTGAGGGAAATCATAGCATCAGGTCTTGCAGCAAGCTTCACTGATAAAATAGAGATAGAGTGATGTTGAAAGAAATTGAAATCTGGGACATCTACACTGGTAAGAGAGCCTAAGACAGATCAAGGAGATGATGGGTAGATAGATTTCTAACAACACTTAGGGGTCCACTTACCCATAACAGAAATATTTTTAGTAAACTAGTGAAAATAATAAAGACAGAGAACTGTGATTATGACCTATAATGTTAGGTTTAAAATATACATATGCGGTCAATAGGGTTATTCATTCATTCATTCATTCATTCACATAAATTACATTTATCTGAAATAAATTATCATGAAATAAATATAGTCTAATAATCATTTCATGGTGACATTCTGAAGAAAAAAGTATTTGAACAATTTTTATGGTTACATAGAGCTATCTCTTATCATAAAGATGAACTAATTTCTCTGTGAAATAAGTATTATTAGTAAATAATGCTACTGTAAAATAATATTGTAAATACGAGGTATCATCACTCTTAA
This sequence comes from Diploptera punctata, assembly GCA_030220185.1. Classification (NCBI taxonomy): domain Eukaryota; kingdom Metazoa; phylum Arthropoda; class Insecta; order Blattodea; family Blaberidae; genus Diploptera; species Diploptera punctata. The sequence goes on along the minus strand of JASPKZ010009377.1, from coordinate 730,516 downwards.
TTAAGTTGTAGATCTAACATATTGCACTTTTTCTTGGTTTTTATATAAAATCATTACATTTGAAATCCTCTTGCTTTTGTTTCTGGTATCAGTACAAACTAGGTACATTGCTGAAAAAAAAAGCAGATACATTTTTTATTTTCCCAATTGTTCTCGATTGTTCTATTGATAATACTTGGGCAATGTATATGGTACTATATGTTCATAAAAAGGAAGATAAGCAGAATGTTCATGGTCCAAAATCACATAACAGTTTAAATAAAAATATCAGATAGCTCCACAGAATGTCCAGAAACTTGAAATTGCTCTAATAAAGCAGTGAGAGAAATTTTCCTAAGGAGAAGTACAAGAATTTATCAAGTTGATTTGATTCAGGAAATAACATTTGAATCTCATATTTGGGAGGTCTCTGAATCAGGATGACTGATTACATTGACTTTTTTTCTTCTTCTGATTTTCAGTTGTCATAGCAATTAGAATTTCATTACCAAAATCCTTTTCATTATGGTCACTGCTCTATTATATTTTTATAGACATTTTAACATCAAAAGTGAAGTAAAATCTACTTATTTATTATTTATATAGACTTTACATATTATCAAATGAGGATGGACACAAATGAGGAACATTTTGAAGAAGTGGCAGAACTGAAATACCTAATAACAATAATAATAAACAAGAATGGGATGCAAAAAGAAATAAAATATAGGCTCAACTCTGGAAATGCATGCTATTATGCATTACAGGGACTTCTGTCATCCCAAATATTCTCAAAAAATTTAAAATAAAAGTATATAAAACAGTTAATGGTATTCTTACAGTCATGTGATATGGACGTGAAAGTCATTTATTTCATGAATAAAGAAAATATTATGATTTTTTTAGAATAAAGTGCTTAAAAATATTTAGATCAAAGAGAGACGAACAGACAGATGATTCCATGCTATGTGGCCGTGGTCTATAGCTGGCATTTCATCCTGACGTTTCTCTCTCAACTGCGGAGGGCATCTTCAGTGGCGAGTGCTTCTAGGTGATTTTATCTTGTACTAGACTCGGCTTGTAGACTCGGCAAGATAACATCACCTAGAAGCACTCGCCACTGAAGATGCCCTCCGCAGTTGCCACATAGCCCGGAATCTTTTAGCATTATGATTACCGGCCGTGAAAGCCTGCATTCCACAGACAGATGAATGTTGAAAAATGCATACATGAACTTTATGGAAAGTCAGACATAGGGAGAAGAGTTAAGTATTGTATACTGGGATGATGAGAAAATATATCATGAATGGGGAATGAGAGAGGGAAATTGAAAATTCTTGCACGAAAACCACAGGAAAAGGATCCAATGGAAGATCAAGAATAAGGTGAAATAATCAAATTAACAATTATTTGAGGGAGCTAAATTATATAGAGAATGATTGGAAAACATTAGCTCAGTTTATGACCATGCATCCATGAAGTCACAGGTTTGATAGTGCCAGTGAGTTAGTTTCATTATTTTTTATACTATGAAAAGGACGTTTTAATGTATGCTGACGATGTGGTTATAATTCAAGAAAATGAAAATAATTTGCAGTACTCTTTACATCAATTAAATCAGTTATGCCAAGAATATAATTTTAAAATATCAAAAGAAAAAAACAAAAATAATGGCATTTTGGGTAAACGATCATACAATATCAAACATCATAATAGACAACAAACCTCTGGAACAAGTAACAAATTTTAATTATTTGGGTTGTAATTTTACTATAAACACAAAAAACTAAAAGAGACATACATATGAAACTATCGAAATTTCAAATGATACGCGGAACTATACACAAAAAATTAAAGAATAAAACAAGAAGAGATACTAGATTGAAGTTTTATAAAACATTGGCAGTTCCTGAGTTACTTTATGGGAGCGAAACTTGGGTAATGACCAAAAAATTGCAAAGTAGAATACAAAGCGCAGAAATGAACTTCCTTAGAAGAACAAAAGGCTGTACAAGATTGGATCGGATAAGGAATGAAGATATAAGAACAGAGTTAAATATGTATCCATTGGACGAGAAAATCAGAGAATATAGAGAGAAATGGTTTACACATGTGGAAAGAATGAATGTAACAAGATTACCAAGACCAGCATTCAACTACAAGCCAAGAGGTTCAAGGAATGTAGGAAGGCCAGTGAAAAGATGGACAGAACAACTGTGAGGCGGAAGAGGCAATTTGCCTAGCCCGTGAAGTAATAATGACATTTCAGCACAGAATTGCTTTAAAGATTGAGGAAAACTAGAAAAATAAATCTTACTCAGTTGGCTTTGAGTCTCCAACGTCAACTCACTCGACATTTCATATCATTTAAATAAATTCATTATACTTGAAAGAAAACACATGACAATGTAGGTACATAGTTGAATACAGGCTTTCACGGCCGGTAATCATAATGTCGAGTGATTCCGGGCTTTGTGGCCGTGGTCCATTACTGGTGTTCCTACCAGAGACGTTTCTCCCTCAACTGCGGAGGGCATCTTCAGTGGCAAGTACTTCTAAGTGTTGTTTCCTGGTCGGAGGCCGATGTTTCTCCCTCAGCTGCGGAGGGAGAAACGTCTGGTAGGAACACCAGCAATGGACCACGGCCACATAGCCCGGAGTCACTCAACACTAATCTAGGTACATTTTCCAATGTGAGTAAATGAAAACATGTATATAAATTTCATAAGTTAACTAATTCGCTGGCACGATAGAACCCGGAAGTTCATGGCCGCGTAGATATGGGCTTTCAATATATCCCTGTTCTGAGCTAATATTTTACCCCCTCAAATCATGGTTAATGTTATTCTAACACTTCAATCTTGGCCTAACACTGGGGACTTTTCTTCTGATTTTCCTACAACGAATTTCCATGTCCTTCTTTCATTTCCCATTCGTGACACATGTTCTGCCATTCTCAGTCTAGGAGAATTAACTGTTCTTACTACATCTGGTTTTCCATAGATATTATGTAGCTCATTGTTATGTAGTCTTTTCCATTCACCTGCCCGTGCGCCTCTCTTTGATCTAAAAATGTTCCTAAGAACTTTGTTCTCAGATATTAGTTATCTTTACTCCTCTCTTAAAATAAGAGTCCATGTTTCGCATTCATGTAATATAACTGGTAGAATAATAGTTTTATAAATTTTAAGTTTAACGATGTTTTGAGAAAAGTTGGGACAAGAGTCCCTGTAACACGTAACAGCACACATTTCCAGAATTAAACAAATATTTAATTTCTTTCTTCTCCTCATTTTCTGTTTGTAATACTATTTTCCTGTGAATTTGAATTCACCCACTTCTTCAAAATTTCCGTCATTTGTCATTAACTGTCCATTTCCATTATATAATTAATGATTTTCTTTATATGATCATGTGTTTAGTTTTGTTGTCTGCATTTCACAAGTTAGGATAATTTATTATAACAATAGCACCATATATTAGTATTCTATGTAAATTGCCTAAATAATTATATCAATAATATATATACTAATATTGTTAGAACACGAGGTTTGGACTTAACGCCATTGCTACTTAAATATGTTCACTAAATTATAAGGGAAATAAGAAATAAATCCATCTAACGTATGAAGATAACTGCGTTGTGAACTATATAAAAGCGAGATGTCTACAAAAACGAGAGCATAATGTGATATAGGAACTTACTTGGTACATTGAAATCAAAACATTGGGCTGTATAGTTTGATGAACAAAACAAACAGTTGGTCATTCATTTTAAATTATTCTTCTGTGATATCTGCTGCAAGTACATTCAACATTAAATGATTCACAGAAAACACATGACTGTGGTTGTTTTACCTTGATGTACTGACGTTTCAGTTATTTCACTTCAGCCCAGAAAAAGGAGCTATCAAGAAAGAAAATGACGAAACATTAAGATAAAACAATTAGGTACAATACCAGAAACTTAAATAATATAATGGATCTCCCGTGAAAACTTCGGATCAAGATGTTTGACGTTATTGTTATGATTCGTTTACCATATTCATATTCCATCCATCCATAGTAATTCTGCCCGAGGGCAGGTCTTTCACTGCAATCATAGCATTTTCATGCTATGCTTTGCAGCTTTACTAGGGAATTATAGGTATGGTAGCTTCCCGTTGCTTTCCACACTGGTGAAGGATGATGATGATGATGATGATGATGATGATGATAATGATGATGATGGCCGGATAATTTTCGGGGACCGTTGGGTCCTAAGATTCCTGACCATTTGTCTTACAGGTGTGGAAAAACTCCGAAAAAATCTCATCCAGGAGCCTGTCCTGACCGGGAATCGAACCCGGGCCCGCTGCGTGACAAGGCAGCATGCTACCTCGACATTCATATTAATAATACAAATGTATCAGATTTTCGACATAATATAACATAAAATAAAGAAACGCCATTGTGAAAGCTTATCTAGGAATAATATTTATAAATAGGAATGAGACAGAAAGAAATTAAACATAGGCTCAACTCTGGAACCGGATGCTATTATATATTAGAGGGACTCTTGTCATTATAACTTGTCTAAATAAAACCTTAAATTAAAGATTATATAAAACTGTTATTCTTCCGGTTATATTATATGGATGAGAAACACGGTCTCTTATTCTATAATATTAGATTAGGAGTATTGTATTTGAGAATAATGCTCTTAGGATATTTTTGTGCTAAAGAGAGAAGAAACAGAGAGCAGAATGTAGAAGACTACGTAACAATGTGCACATGAGCTTCATGGGAAGCCAGATGTAATAAGAACAGTTAAAATATATCGTTAACTGCGCCAAACAGACATACGGCAATAATGTGGTTCTCCTTTATAGGTAGAACCCCGAGTTCCTGTAAAAAGGAGAACCAAAACGGAACGCTCGCCGCCGCGGAGCTTTCCATCTATCTATCAGGGAGCGACCTAATCCTTGCACAGGGAAGGAAAGGATTTAAGAATGATGTGTTACTGAATAACCTATAACCCTGTATTCAGCATTTTGAAGGTAATATAAATTCCATCTAAGATGTAAATTATAATTTTGCAAAATCAAATATGGTCTCGAGATCGCGTGCTGCCTTGTCCCAAAGCGGGTCTGATTTCGATCTTCTGTTGGGATCTAACAAGCTCCCTAATGGGAACTTATTGATAAAGTTAATTTTGTTATGCTCATTTACCTATAGATGTCAGCGAGTGATGTCAACGGCCTAGCGCCTCAATGAGACATCTAGTATATTACTGGATAGAAAAAGGTCGATAAACTTTGCACAAAATCCTTTTATTCAGGCTAGTGGTTCTTTTACGAGGCTGAAAATATTCAGACTTGAGACCCACGGCTCAAAGTTCCTCCCGGGGGACATGTTCCATAGATTTTTTCATCCTAAAAATCCATCGATCACGTCCGGGTTTGAACCGGCGTCCCTCGGAACTAGAAGCAATGAACATGACCACTAGTCCACCACGGCCCCGCCGCATTTACATTATGAAGGCATTAATATATTATAAGAGAGAAAATGAAGATTAAAGACATTATTTTAGATTATTTTAAAACTCAGCAATTAAGATGGTATGGACATGTTCAGCGAATGGAAGAAGATCGGGTTCCAAAATCTGTTTTGGAATGGAAACTTAAGGGAAGACGAGGCAGAGGAAGAACTAAAACCTCCTGGAGTCAGGGATTGTATTTATACATGAAGGAGAAACATCTACAACCAGGAAATTGGATGGACTGACAAAATTGGCTATTGGGAATCGGGCAATGTCAAAGATATTAATCAACCGATGATCTGTCTATTAATATAGCAATCAATTTAGAATTAAATGACAGAATCGACAGTTTCCTTGACTCGTTTGGGAAGTGTGATCTATGCTCTTATCATAGAAATCGTGAAAGATTCAGAATATAAACATGTCCTGTGGTATCATTGTCTCATGATTGATTGGTTTTATATTGCTAAGTTTAGAATAAATAGAAGATTAAACTTTGTTATGGGTAGTTAATCCTGTTACATTTTGTGAAGTGGACTGTGGTCAATACCAATAACGGTACTCGCGTTCGACCCACAGTAGAGTTTCCACATCATGGCTCTTGCTTGTTCAGCGACACTGCACATTACATAATATCTTATACATTATTAGTAATACCTATTCGAAAACAACAATTGTCCTATGACCGTTGACATCCATATCCAAGACGAAACAAACATCAACAAACTGTACTCCAATACTTCATTCACAACATAGAATTCATAGCTTCATCGAGTTTAATTTCACTTAAAATTTAAGTATCGTAGGGCCTATCATCTCTATATATAAAAATGAATGTCTGTGAGTATGTTCTTTATTGACTCAAAAACTACCCGATTTGAATGTTTTTTTGCCATCATTTAGAGAATTTTTGGGACAATTAAAGTATATAAAACATTACTGTACGTACCATAGGGCCGGAGCTAAAACAAAGTGCATTGGTGCACTAAAAAAAGTAGCTTTTCGGACGCTTAAATGGTTTATGCTGGCTAAACCACAATAAAAACATCAAATTAATGTATACAGAATTAAATATATAAAAAAAATCTAAAAAAAAAGTCCATGACAGCATATAACTAACTTTTACTGATAACTTACAATAGTAATTTTTTTCTTTCAGCCCATTGATGCCAAGAAGATCGGGTTAAATAGATTCCCGGTAAACGTCGGTTAATCAGTACGGGATATCATAAAAATAATGATGATATAAATTTATTGTATTGTATTGTAAGCCTATGTTTTTCCTTTGCAGAGATTTAGGCGCTCTCCCCCTACAGGGAAGAATTTGAACCATACTAATTTAGTTACACTTGTTTTCGTATAAATGTCATTTTGAGTGGTCCGTGGTCAGAGTGCTGCCTCATACTGACGTCTAGGAAACCAAGGTAGTACTAGGACGCGAAAATTCGGTAAATTTTGCTTAGAGGCCTTTTCGTTCAGGCTTAAGGACTTTTTTACGAGCCTGAAAATCTTCAGACTCGGGAATATAAATTTATAATTATATTAATTTTTATTTATTCAACCAAGCATAAAAATACATTAAATTTATTAAGCAGCAGCGCACGCCGGGCATTAGCTTGTAGTAGTAGGACTTTATTAGACAAAAAGTAAGATATTTACAATATTATTTACAAATATGGGTCGCACGGGCAGTAAGCCGTACGTGCTGTTGACAGTCCGTTACAATAAAGTAATAATTGGTACTAGTGTAAAGAAAAATAAACAAAAACAGCAATAACATTACAATTACATAAAGAAAACACAATAAAAATATTACAATTAAATAATAACACAATAGCATTATACACTAAAAACATTAACCTTACAATTACATAAAGAAAACACAATAATATTACAATTAAGTAATAACACAATAGCAATAACATTACAATTACATAAAGAAAACACAATAATAATATTACAATTAAATAATAACACAATAGCATTATACACTAATTAATTTATATATAATTGTTAATAATTAATGGTATTGCATTTTGATAACATATATTTATTCATGAATGAGTGTTGTCCTTATTTTTCGCGTTTTGTCCAGAAATTTACCGAGGTTTATCCAATTTTCTGGATTTACCAATAACTCGTAGCATGCCAATCTTTCCCGATTTGAATTTAGAAATCTTTCCGGTAATAACTGACGTCTCCAATATTCTAAATCATTACATTTTCCTAATATATGTATCTCATCTTCAAAGTTCCCGCACATTGGACATATTCGCATATCGTGATAGGCCCTATATTGCATTGAGGATTGGAAATTGTGAGGCGACGCCAAATATGATAAATAATAATCCTGTATTGTAATATGTATATCGTACATTTTATCGACTTTCATTAAAAATATTTAAATTTAATGCTTTTAATATAATTTTTATGGTCCTCTTAAAGTTTTCCCTCGCCTTCAAGAACATTAATACATCCTAAAGATACAAAATTTTACAACTCGATTCTTTCTGTTTATTCTAATTCTTGATTATTAATGGTTTAATGTAGGCCTACGCTACATACGTAATAGTTAGCTCTGAATGCAACTCTAAAAGTGTATATTCCATCCATTCCATTAACGCATTAAAATTCTCGCCTTATAGGTAGGCCTACTTCAACGTGCCACACGCCACCCGAGCCTTACAGTGGCACGGCCTGTCGGGAGAGGGATTTTAGCTATGGATCATACACATACTTTTTTGACTACACAAGGACATGGAAGGCCTCCCTGAATGAGGGCAGGGCCTCCTCCGAGACAACACAACATTAAGACGAAACACACCATTCACACACACACACACACACACACACACACACACACACACACACACACACACACACACACACACATTCATACCAAAGTAAAAGTGTATAACCATTAAAAATCGACTTAAAACAGATACAGAGGATTGAGTATAAATTGTAATATTTTCAAGATGTGTCGCGTTTCTTGTCAGTGAGCGATATATCTAGTCTCGAGTTGATTGATGCAACTAAAAAGCCATGAACGAGAAGAAATTTAACAATGAAATAGGTACGGTATAGTATAGAAAATGGAATGATACATAAAATAATGGCGGAATTAGGGAGATATTAAAGGTAGAACAATTAACACGCATAGAGAAAAATATATTAAAACGGTACAGACATCTGAAAAGAGCTGAAAAGGGAAGACCACCACAGAGAACCTTAAGTTGCAAGGAAAACGAGCACGAGGAAGAGCAAGAGAAAGAAAAAGAGCAAGTAAAGAAAAAACCTACGAGAAAGGGAATACAAATGGGAAAAATTTAGAGGACGAAATTCATGGGAGGATAGAGAGAATGGAGGAATTATTTGAATCGGCCTTCCGAAAGGAGGAAGCTATAAGATAATGATGATGTTACCGCAATTAGGAGGTAACTAGTCAATATAAACACACCAAAAATGAGTGCTGATGATATTGAATTTGGAGCGAATATTGCTAATAATTTATTGATTCCATCAAAATCACGAATAGAAAAAAAGAAACGTTGCAATTAGGAAATTATGGAAGTTGAAAAAAAGTATTATAGACAATTTAAGAGATACTATTAAGATGGTATGGACATTTCATGAGGATGACATATGGTAGAATTTGTAAAAATATCTTGGAGTGGAAAATGGATGGGAAATTAAGATATCGAAGACCTAAATAAGGCTCAATGGATGGTGTGAGAAGAAGCTTGAGTGAACTGGGACTTACAGATGAAGATGTTCAGGATCGCTAGAACTGAAGAAGGTGAATTTCTCGAGAGTGACGGAAAACTACTGTATTTGGGATAAATTCGGAAATATAAAAAATAGCAAGATAAATGTATGAAGCGGAATATGACAAATTTGAACAATGATGTGAGAGGAAAAATATAGAGAATATATCTGAAGAAGAGGAATGGAGTGTGGAAATTCATCTCTGTATCAGGAAGTTATGTTGAGACATAACTCTAAAACAAGAAGGCAATAGCTGCAAAAATTGTGGAAGATAATTACAAAAAAAATATAATATGAAAGACAATATTGATCAAGTAGCTTGAATATTGGAAGGAATCACTGTAATAAATTAGGTTATTTAATTTATTACTAGTTTTGTAAGCTATTTTTATGTTTTCATCATGTTTTGTGTACAACATATACATTTCATCTGATGTGTTTTGAACTTGTATCTCATTATGACTATACTCGTTTTTATGTGTGAAGTTTTACTTTACACAATCAGGATATATATTATATTTTACATAATGATAACGTGCAGTAAGTTAATAGACATTATTTTTAGAATATCATGCTTTTTTTATTTAACATAGTTTATATGATTCATAAGTTGATAACAAACATTCTCAGATTGCCATATAAACAAATTAAAATTTCTGTAATGTATGATGTTAATGTACTGATACAGTGCAGTAAATAGGAACAAATGTAATAAATTAATCTTGTGCAAGCAAATTCTCCACGCTTCTCGTTGTTTCCAATACACTCGCGTCTGGTTCCAAGATTCGCAGGATCAAACCCAGCTCGGGTACATAGATTTTTTAAGGCCGTACAATTCTGAATATGACATTCCTAGAATCCTGAATGTGAAATTCTTGGTATACCATCATCAGACTAGTAAAGTCGGCACGTAAAATAATATCAATGTTTTATTAGTTATTAATACACCGTGTCCCATTCAACCCTCCCACATTTTAATTATTTATCATCATCATCATGAACAAAATTCGTTTTAGGCCATGTGGCCTGTACGGTAAACCTATAATTTTATATAACCTATATAATTATTTATAACTCTCAAATTATGCGGAATTATGAAATGAGATTGGTATTAAAAGAAACAGAAACTCAAAGAATTTTTGTTTTCGTTGTTGCAGTTAATTCATTTGTCGCATGTTCGACAATAATTACATAAAACCACGTTCGCCAGACATCACTCCACTGGATTCTTCCTCTGGGGATATGTGAAATACCGTGTGTTTGCGACTCCAGTACAAGATCTTCATGATTTACGAACCCGTGTCCTTGACACAATTGCAACAGTACCAATGAACATGTTGGACAGAACGTGGCACGAAATCGAATACAGATTTGATATTTTTCGTGCTACTAATGGTGCACATATAGAGGTGTTTTAGTGTGTGGCAATGAAAATTATTCGAGTTTCTGTTTTGTTTAATACCGGCCTCATTTCATAATTCCGCATACTTTGTTAGTTATGATTAATTAAAATGTGGGAGGTTTGAATGGGACACTGTATTATTCCCTGCAGTATTATCTCCAATTTGAAAAACATAGGAGCTTATTTAAAATTTTGTAATCACATAATTAGGGCAGAATAATTAATTGAGGGTTAATTGGATAAAGATATCTTCATCTGAAAGACCCAGTTCACTCATACTTTTCTCACACTATCTACCCAATCTTTCTCTAAGTCGAAAGTTTCCGCTTCTTTCACGGTGAGGTTTGAATTACGAGACTAATGATCTGAGAGCGTCGTTAAATACTACCAACTGCAAATTCCTCGCTTTTGAATCTCTTTATCCAATTAACCCTCAATTAATTATTCTGACCTAATCATTATATGTTTACAAAATTTTAAATAAAAACCTATATTGTTCATATTGGTGAAAATACTGCAGGCAATAATATTACTAACTAATAAAATACTCAAATATCCAGGATAATTGTTAATTTACAGATCAAATCATGCATATGACAGAATTAAATACCGATATAAAAGAGAACATTCGCATTGGTAATTCAGTTCGCTGCCCACAGTTCTTTTTGCTATGTCTACGAATCTAAAAATTAAAATTTGTAGAATGACGATTTAACTCATGCCGCAAATGGGAGTCAATGACCAATCACATTTAAATTATTTTTGATTTACAATCAATCACAGTCGTTTTTCACCTAGATTTTTATCAGTTTAATTTTATCACTGTAAAATCAAGCTCCTCCTTTTTAACATTCTGAATAGGTCGTAGCATTATTTTGCAGTGCCTGCATGTGGCTACCAGATTGTATATATAGTTCAAGAATGTAACCTTATCGTGGTTGCGGGAGATAATATAAAAAACGTTTGTAGCAATTGATTATAATTATGGTATAATTATACCACCAAAAAAAAAAAGACACCACTGTTTGCACTTTCGTAAACATATTCTTTCCCAGGTAATAACGTTCCAGAAAATTATAATTGACATATTTACATCATAGGGACATCAGAAATTAATTAATATACAGTTTGATGTTTCATTTTTTTCTCCACTAGGGTGCATTCTTACAATATTGTGATCCTTTGGCAATAAATAATATGATCTGGTTGCAGTGATAAACAAGTGAAACATAACGTTTCTCATTTGTTTTCAAATATCGCCGTTTACATTAAATATATAAATATTTTAAAATAACTATGTTTAAATAATGATTTGTGAGTAAACAACTTAATTTTATTCGTTAAATAGTCCTAACAAATGCCACTCTTGATTTCCAAATTCTCTAGATAAATTGGAAATCACTCGTGGCATTACTTACGATAAACTAGTCTATGATATTTTATGGATGAGAAACATTATTCTTTATATTAAAGGAAACAAACAAGCTAAACTTATTCGAAAATAGAATCCTAAGAAGAATATTCAGTTCATAAGGGATGAATTGGAGGAAGCTTCATATGATAAACTCCATATTTCATATCGTTTTTGTCAGGATTGTAGAGTCAAAGAGATTCAGGTGGACAGATTTTGTAGCTCAAATGGATGATAGCAGAATTGCTTTCAAAATTCTTGTTGGGACACTCTAGGGGAAAATACCATTAGCGATACCTAGGCGTAGGAGATATAAACTGGATTCAGATGACTGAGATTTTTCTTCTTTTTAGTTTTACTTGGTTTTAATGTGTTTTTTAAAGTGCTGGTGATAATCAGGAAGAGTCATTTCGAGGTGATAAATCTTTAGATAAATATGTACCCATTTTCACTTGACATCTATTTTGAACATATGTTGATTTTAATGTTTTTTTACCGTTTCACTTGTCTGAACTTCTTGGCAATACTTTCCATAGCAATTTTCTTGGTATACTATCATAAGCTTTTTCGATGTCTTTGAATATCAACCCTAATGGTTGTGCTCTTTCCTGGCATCTTTTCAACAGACATATTAACGTAAATATGTTATCGACGCAAGATCGTCCAGCAGTAAACACGCATCGTTCTTCCGAATTCAAATATTCATTTTTTTATTTTTATATTATTTAACTTTTTCTTTCTTTATTTTTCGACAGAAGCACAATACACACACCCAGACTAAGAGGAGATTTAAAAAGTCCAACTTTGCTGGGAATGAAATCTGGATCGCCGGATTGCAAATTAGGGACTCTACCTACTACCTCACGGCGACGGACAGGATAGGGGCCAGTGGAGAGATTAAGTGATAGCTGCATTGAACCGGGTTTCATAAGCCATAGAGTTATTTATTTAGCTAATAGATATGATCCATCCATAGTAATTCTGCCCGAAGGCAGGTCCTTCACTGCAATCATAGCATTTCCATGCTATGCTTGCAGCTTTACTAGGGAATTGTAGGTGTGGTAGCTTCCCGTTGCTTTCCACACCGGTGAAGAAAGGTGATGATAGTGATAAGGATGATGGCCATATGATTTCGGGGACCGTTTTGGCCTTAAAGTTTTCCTGACATTTGTCTTACAGGTGAGGAAGAACCCCGATAAAAATCTCACCCAGAAAAACTGCCCCGACAGGGGATCGAACCCGGGCCCGCTGCGTGATAAGACAGCACGCTACCTCGAGACCACAGCGGTAGACATAGATATGATAAACAACAATAAATATTTACACTGAAACAAAATAACTTGCATATTAAAATCTTGCAATTTTTTTAGAAGTCATTCGAAACTTTTTAAGGCCTGCAGGGAAAAAGTCTACTTATCAAAAAAAGTATGCAGTACTCATAATTACAAGAACAAAATATATTTTAATGAGGATCGTCCAAAAATAATAGTAAAGTAATATACCACCACTCATCTTCGACGAGGGATGAGGTGAAATAATGCCCCTATTATTGAAGGTATGTAATGTACAAGAATGCAGCTGACCTGACCTGTCGCACTATTACAAGGGAGATGAAATTAAATGGAACGAAATGGATGACGTGAGAATGGAAAAGTAGCGGAATGAAGATTTTGGCAGGAGAAAAAAGACATAAAGCTGCCCTAATTCCGATTCGTCTACCATGAACCCCACAGGGATTCACCGAAACATGAACTCAGAACTTAGAGGTGGAGGGCGAGATTTTAACCACTTGCACAAAAAAAAATTACAATCGAGTTAAATGCTTTACATAAAATATTCTCAGAAATTTTTCCTTGACCTTGATATATTTATTTTAGGCCCATCTCATTTCTATCGAAGTATGATCTAGTATATGAGAAGGATAATTTCTCGTCCTTTATAACATTTGACCGTTGGCAACTTTTAATAAAAAAAACAGATTGTATAAGTAGGCTGTACTTAAAATAAACATTATATATCCTATCAACATAGTTTCGTAACTTCAGTGTAAGAATGGAATAGCGTGATAATTATACCCGATACAAACAAGAATTTAAGGGTCATTCCGTCATAACACATACAATTTTTCTGCAATTTTTATATCTTAAATTTTATTATTTTGGTATTTAAAGCAATTTTAAATGTAAAAAAATCTCATTTTTCAGATAAATGGGCACTCATATTGAAACTAATTCTCTGATGTAGATTATAAAACGATTGCAAGTTTTATAAAGTGTTAATGCAGTTGGGCATCGATATTCAACTTTTTGAGAAAAATATAAATAGGCTACAATGAATCAATTACAATTTTGCATTTACGTGCTATTTATGGGTTATTTTAATTATGTTCCAAATGAATTCAAGATTCCGATCTTATGTTTACCTATATCTGTAGTGGTTCAAAATTATAACACATCGGTTTTTTTTATTACTAAATTTTGCTACTTTCTTCACTTGAACGAAGTCTTATAAATACGTTACCGAAAGTAAAAACAAATCAGGTTATATGCTTTCAATATTTTTGTTTATTACCAGCTCAAACGTGATTTTTATCAAGAGAAAATAATTCGTTGATACAATGAGAACATTTGAAAGTTAAGATATTGTCGAACTTTTTCATATATTGACCGAAAAACTTATGAAACGAACCAATTGCATATTGTGTCTAATTTTAGGTCACAATATAAATATAGGTGATCAAAGGCATGCAGAGTAAATTAAATATTAAATAAAGATTGGCAGATGCTTCAATTACATTTTTGCGCGATAGTGCGTTTTCGTACTTACCAGCAATAGCGACCATTATTGAAAGTTCAACTTCCTACATTTCGCGGTTGACAACCTAAATAACTATACTGTAATATTATATTTACACCCACGTGCGGGAAGTAAAACCACTGTCCTCTATGTATACTACGTACAATGTATATACAGAAAATATCCTAAAGGTAGTGTTAATACATTATACGAAACAACTCACTGAATTTTAAATGAACTGAACTTTATTTGAAACAATATAAAACAATAAATACGTACTTCCGGCCATGTTATCAATAATTGTTCTCAAGGCCTCCTGTTGTTTCAACTAATAAGCATTGCCCACACTGTTAACGTTAGTCAATTGTTTATAATGAATGCAAATATTTTCAACAAAGATGTTATTATTTTACTATTATTTATTATTTTGGAAACACCATCGCGCAAAAAAAAATTTACAACGCACGTTTTTTAAGTATTTTACAGAATCTCGAAAATTAAAAACCTCGCTTTCGCTGGGTTTTTAAACATTTTTCCTCAATTCTGTAAAAACCACTTCCCAACCTCGTATCGTAATATACTATTGTGTAATATACAGACGGTAAATGTGGTCACGTGGATACTTCAATTGATATATGCAGATGGAGTCACCATAATTCGTGGATATTTAATAAGTATGACCACTTTTACTGATGTTAAATGAACGGCATTATGCATCAACCGGCTATGCGCCATTATGTAAGTTACGAGAAAAATACGTTTAAAGTTTTAGTCAGTCTTCGCTGTTTATTGTAGCGCCAAAAGAACAATACTGGCTATTGCAAGTAATTTTCATTGTTTGACAGTTATGCATCGACAATCTAAGAACGGGAACATTTGACGCTTAGCTGTATGATGAAACATTTACATAGCATTTATGAAGATCTGATTTCATAGCCGTTTCTCTGATAAGATTGATGGCATTTACATTTTTCTTTAATAATAAGGCTATATTTAAATATTTAGCGCTAAAAGTGTGCGTACACTTACTTCATAAGCTATTACAACAGATGTCACAAATTTTTTTCAAAAATAGCGCTTAGCCGATTGATGCATAACATCGCCCAAATATTCTTCTTCTTAATAAGGCGCTACAGCTTCAATTGGAGAATGCTTTGCCTTCTCAACGAGTTCTTTCCATACTTTTCTATCCTGGACACATTTGTTTCAATTTTCTATCTCCATCAATTTTATATCATTTACATCATCTTCCCATTTTTTTTGGTCGTACAATATATTTAGGGATTAATGACTTCCATTTATACATAGGTATATATCGGATGCGCCATAGCCGAATTAAGGCAGAATGCCTTGGCCCAGAGCTACGGGACTTGCGCTGGTTCGAGTCTCCATGGGGGAAGACATTTTCTCATGGAATTTCGGCCTGTATGGAACCGGTTTCCACCCAGCATCGTGAGGCATTTGGGTAGCTACAATAAGTAGTGGCTCTATATTAAGAAAACCAGCTATAACGGCTGGAGGACACGACATGTTGATCATGTCACCCATACACACCAGCAGGATGATCGTCTACCTCTGTGATTAACACATGCATATGTAAGGCCAGCAGTCGGCTGGTAGTAAAACATCGTTGTTTCGTATGCAGCGGATCCGAGTTCGGTCCTCGGTAGGGACAAGTTTGCTGGGTGAGGATTTTTTGGGGTTTTTCGTTACCTGTAAGACAAATATCAGAAAACTGTAAAGTCGAAATAGTCCCCAAACATCACCTGACCTCAAAATCATCATCATCCATATCATAATTGCCTTGTTTTTGATAATGGTTGAGTGAATATGGTGTGTCTTGTTTTCAATGTTCGTGTTGTCTTGAAAACGGCCTTGAATTGGAGCCAAGCAGGGAGGCTATCTAAATCCTTGTGGGTTATAAAACTATGTGTTAAGTGTGTGATCCACAGTTATAAGTGTTCTCCCGACAGGTGATGTTCCTGTAAGGTTTGGGTGCGGCATGACATGTAAAAGTACCTATAAAGGGAGAGATTCATATAAGTTTAATATATATATATATATATATATATATATCTCATAGGCATATTTTGAATATGTTGCAATTTATATGCTAGTTCAGACCCGGGCGTCTAGATACTCAGAGTAAGCCGCCTTTCTTTTGTACAGTTTTCGATCCTCAGTTGCATACATAAACGGAATGAAGTCCGATCAGTGGGGTACGATGGATTTTACGTCTCCAGTACATTTCTACTACAGGATACGCATTTTAAAAGACACAGCACTGAACTGATTTGATTACTATTTTATCTGTAGTCAGTACGACAATGTTTGTGTGAACGCACCAGCACTCTGAGAGTACGTAATTCCTATCCCTGTGCTAGTTCATAATTAGGTCTGACAATAAGATATCTCAACATTAAAATGCGGCATCACGACTTTTAGCCTTAAAATTCTTTTAAGAACAACCGCAAGAATTTTTTATTAATGTATTTAAAGAATTAAAAGCAATTCAAGATTTATATAAATGCATGGTATTTTCAATTAGGCCTAATACTTTAAGCAGTTTTCCATTATGATGTGGATGTAAGGCGGCTCCGTGGCGCAAGCTGTTAGACGCTCGCCTGTCACCGCTGGGGTCCGGAGATCGAGTCTCGGTCACTCCATGTGGGTTTCGTGGTGGACGAAACGGAGCTTGGGCAGGTTTTTCTCGGGATTTTCTCCCGTTTCCCCCTGCCACAATTTCATTCCACAATTTCTCCATACTCATCCATTTCATTTTTTTCATCTGCCCCCGTGAGTGTGCGTCAGGCGTGGTAGGCCGGAACTCTTGTCATTCACAGATCTCTATACAGGGAGCTTCATCCCATCTCATCTCTCGATCCGACCCTGAGTTGGACTCGAGTTTGAGGATATTTATTTTATTTTATACCCTCCATGGTATCTTTACCTTGTCGTGGTGGAGTGGCTTGCGTGCTTAAATGATCCTGAGAGCTATGCCGGCGGTAGCATTGCTGCCGATAGGGTTACCCATGCCGGACTGGTCGAAGGTGATAAGTCAGACGAAAAAAGTACCTTGGTCGAAAGAGTGACGATCTTTCACCGTAAAAATACAACCGCCAAGAAATGCGGACATGGAAAAAACTATGATATGAGGGAAGTAGATTATACAGGGAATGATTGGAAAACATTAGCTCAGGATGGGGATGTATGGAGAGCTTATGTCCGCGCGGCCACGATCCTACGGGTTCGATAGTGCCAGTTAGTAAGTAAGTAAGTATATGGATGTAAAATAATAGAGAATGCTTATTAGCTTAAATACGACAGATTCATGAAATGAGGTTATGTCAACCTATAAAACTTACATAGAATGACTGTACAAACAGATATTTAATGTGACATGAAATATATTTTTTATAGATTCTAAGAAGGACGGATTAAGGTGGAGGTCCGTCTGGGGAGGACTTCGCCCTCCATATGACGTCACACCCACAAAATATCGGTCAGTGTGTCGAGGTATTTGTACCACCAAGACTCTTCACTTCCGAAGCAGAAAAAAATCAATTTCTCTTCTGTTCCGATAATAAGTAATACTTAGTTACATAAATACCAAGACCGGTTCTCTTTTACACAGATATGTTCGTGTCCGTATGCTACAGCACTTATTTATCTTATTACGACACGAATGATTTCTTTATCTTACTTCAATGTACAGACTAAATTTATTTACTGAAATTCTAAACTTTGAGTTCAATATACTTGCTTTTTTTACTTATGAATAATATTGTAGTTATTATGCATTACACGGACCTTTGTCATTCCAACTTCTCTATTAAATAAAAAAAAACATAGCTACTTACTTTAGGGAGGAGAAAAGATTAAAAGTATTTGAGAATAAAGTTCTCAGGTATACTTCGGACTAAAGAGAGAATAACAAAAAGAAGCGAACGAAGAAGACCACACATCTGTGAGCTACATGATCTTTATGAGAAATCATATATAATAAGAAAAATTATATCTCATAGACATGAGGCACGAGTGGAAAATGAAGGAGGTGGATGGAAACCTTCTGCAGTATAACCAGAGGAAAGCGCCCAATAGATAGGAGAAGAATGAAATGGGAGAATAATGTTAACCATGATCTGAGGATGATGTTGTAGGGAATGACTGGAAAACATTGTAAGATCTGTATGGAGATCCTGTGTTCGCGAATAAGCAATTAAAGACTTTAAATCAGTTCGGCATATATAACTTAATCTAACCAAGGTCCCACTCTAATAGAAATTCAAATAAAATTTATCCTGCACCTGATTTTATTAATAAAGTGGCCATGAACTTCCAGTTACGATAGTGCCAATGAGTTGTTAGTCTAGAATTAAGGTTAAAGATGGAAGTAAACCAGAAGCTCATAACGTTTATTCAAGGGAAAGCATTATCAGAAAATCCTAACGTTAGAGGGAATAATCCGTTTCTGTCTGAATCAGTTAAAATTGCAATAACTATAAATAAATTATGAAAACTCTAGCTGTGTCAGTAACATTACAAATTTGATAATCTTAAAGTAAGTTTTTCTATATATATATTTTAAGACTCTTTTTAACGTTATATTTGTAACACTAGACAAAACGCACACACTATTGAGTAACACTAGGCATTGGGACTGGAAGCAAATATCAATAAAACTAAATATATGGTCACACACACTAGTCTGGAGAACTAGAGGTCCACAGTTCGATTCCTGGTTCAGACATTAATTTTTCTTTTCACAATATCATTATTATATTATAACAATGGAACTGTCGATTATTGAAATTTCTTGAAATTTCTCCCAGAGAAGTGTTGCGATGTACCAAGGCCGTATAAAAAAAAAATCTGCCATTTTAAAGTGCAAGGCGCAGAAATCGAAGCTAGAATCCAGCAATTGCAGCCCACTGTACGGAGCAGATGTTGCATGACTTATGCACAGAGTGGAGTGAGACGGGACGCGTTGAGCCCACTGTACGGAGCAGATGTTGCATGACTTATGCACAGAGTGGAGTGAGACGGGACGCGGCGCGGACGGAAGGTAGTGAGGAATTTCCAGTCTGCCAATACAGGAGTTGTATTAGTTCCCTATAGTTTAAATGATACATTTGGCGCTTGATTTTAATGTCTTTCAGTTAAATATCTATGATGGCGTAGCTCAATGTTGAGCCATAGTCTCTACTTCATTAGGAGTTAATAAACCAAGTTAATTTAGTTACCTTATTTGTCAGTAGATGTCATGAGTGGCATGCGTCACAACACACCGATTCAATGAGATATCTAGCAGGCAATTAAGGTATTAATAGGTTATTTGAGATCGGTAAATTTTGCTTAGAGACCTTTTTATTCAGGTTTAAGGATCTTTTACGAGCCTGAAATTCTTCATACTTGGGACCCACGGCTTAAAGTTCCTCCCGGAGGACTTGCTCCTTAGATTTTTTCCATCCTAAAAAAAATGCATCGACTGCGCCGGGTTTGATCCCGCAACTCTCGGGACCAGACTTGCAGTTAAAAAGAGCATATATATATTTTGGACATCCATCCATAGTAATTCTGCCCGAGGGCATGTCTTTCACTGCAATCATAGCATTTTCATGCTATGCTTTGCAGCTTTACTAGGGAATTGTAGGTGTGGTAGCTTCCCGTTGCTTTCCACACCGGTGAAGGGTGATGATGATAATGATAAGGATGATGATGATGATGATGGCCATATGATTTCGGGGACCGTTTGGGCTTTAAAGTTTTCCTAACATTTGTCTTACACGTGAGGAAAAACCCCGATAAAAACCTCACCCAGAAAAACTGTCCCGAGCAGGGATCGAACCCGGGCCCTCTGCGTGACAAGGCAGCACGCTACCTCGAGACCACAGCGGTGGACTTTTTGGACATAACCTTTGTATATCATACATAACGCTTCTCTGGAACAAATTTCAAGGTAGGTTTGGACATGCAATGCAAAATGGTTCCCTTGTAAGCTCTATTCGAAAAAAAAAATAAATAAAATGTAATACCGTATTAATTTAACGCACAGCTTTTATGGATCAAATCCTCAAATGATTGCGTTCTTAAACGGTTTTCCATATTAGGATTAAGGTCATATGTTTTAATGTTAGGAACCGCTATAAAAATTCCTTCATATATATTTGGAAATTATGGATTCAATATAATCTCCCAAGTGTGACAGTTGAGGAAATAAATATTTTTGCAAACTAACGTAATGTGATATCCGTGCGATATAAGGATACGGATCACATATTGCACTTAATAAACAGAGGAATGGCCGTCCACTGGAACCCAGTACAGCAATTTCACGCATTTGATCACAGCACTATAATATTAAGATCAACAGTGCGAAATGTATATTTTTAACATTTCAACGCTGTGTTATTTTACACCGGGATCAATTTTGTTCATTCTGACAAGCGCTATTTTATTCTTAGAACGTCTGCATAACTGGTCATGGTTCTATTAATCTGCAGTTTTGCGGAAAGAAATGAAGCGTGAATTGTATTTTCATATTATACCGTCAAATTGTTTGCCTATAACATTTCAGCAGGTGCTTTCACTACCAGTCATTTACAATCTAGGACAAATTATGACCCTTTTCGGTCTCAGTATGGAGAGAGTATTAGAAGGGATATGAACATACAGATGGATAGAGGAGGAAACTATCTAACAATGAGCTGTATGACATTTGTAGAGTATCTTCAAGCATAATAATAACAGTTAATAATCAATTGAGTTGGTGTTTACTTGATGAAAATTCATATCTATTAATTAAATAAAAATAAAACGTAGTTTTATTTGATTTTCATATTTATTATATAATTCAGTCACAGCTGTTTCGGTACACTGTACCTTCTTCAGACATGTTAACAAATTATGAATTGTGTTCCAACTGATCTAAGCAACAATACAACAATATTTATTTAAATTTTTAAATTTAACAAAGGGTATTCATTCAAATCAAGTTGAGAATTTAACAGTTTTTTACTACTTTTAAATTTATTAATTTCTACAGCCTCCAAAAGATCTAACTTCTTACCCTTATCACAAATATGTAAAATTTCAAAATTTGGATCGAAACAATGATTAAATTGGAATAGATGGTTAGCATATTTTGAATTTTCTAAATTTCTGTTATATGCCCTCATGTGTTCCTTTATCCGAGAGATAAAGGTCTAAAATTAATTAATAACAGTTAATTCTCGTGGACTGCGACGAACACGACGGCGAAATGAAAGAGAGACACGAAAAGTTCTTGCAGGAAAACCAGAGGGTGGACGTGCAGTAGATAAACCAAGAATGCGCTGGATGATTATAATTTACTATAATTGGACGATGTTATCCATCAACCGGCTAAGCGCCACTTAACAAAATTGAGATTTTGATGTCATCTCTTGCACTGGCTCATGAAGTGTACGCGTACTTTCAGAGCCAAATCTTTTAAGTTAGCCATAGTATTAAAGAAAAATATAAACGCCATCAGTCCTCTCAGAGATTCTACGTTTTTCAACAAACGGCTATGAAGCCACATCTTCATAAATGCTAATCTAAATTTTGCATAATGTAGCTAAGCGCCAATTTTTTCCGCTCTTAGACTGTTGATGCATAACTGTCATACAAGGTAAATAACTTGAAATATCCAGCATTGTTATTTTTGCGCTATAATAAATAGTGAAGGTTTACTTAAACTTTAAACGTATTTTTCTCGTAACTTACATAATGACGCATAGCCGGTTTATGCATAACGCCGTCCAATTTAAGGAGGTGAATTATAGAGTAACCGGTTAATTGGAAATATTAGGTCAGTATGGAGAGCTTATGTCCCCGCGGTCATGAACATAAGGATCGGATGATACCTGTGAGTTAGTTCCGTAGTTATTAGATTAGATTGATTTATTTATTTGTAGAATCATCATGTTCCTTTCAAGTATTAGGCCCAGTGGCCTGTTACGGTCTCCCGCCATCTCCGAAAAGGTCGACCCACAGATCTTCTGACTCGAGGAATGTAGTGAAGAATTTGTTTAGGTATTCTGTGACGACCCATGCGCCGAATATGGGCTAGCCAATTGTTTCTATATTCTTGGAGGTATTCAGATATAGGTACGATGTTTAACTCTCTGGCTATTGTTGAATTTCTTTGGTGGTCTAGAAGGCTATAACCTGCAGTTCGTCGCAGAAATTTCATCTCCGTGGCTGTAACATGACGGTTATCCTGAGTTCTGATGATCCAAGCTTCACTGCCATAACAGATTATGCGTCTAGCGAGAACTTTATAGATTTTCATTCTTGTGAGTCTCTGCACTTTATTTGTAGAATTAAGGCCATAAAGCCTTCTATACCATCTCGAGTGCTAATATGAAGTATAAGTAAAACAAAAGTTATGAAATTATATTAAAATATATTTAAGTAATCATCCAAATAGTACATTTAGATGATATGAGGTTAGCATGTCAGATTCTCCAGCGGTTATAGCTGGTTTTCTCAACCTGGAACCGCTATTATCGTAGATTCCACACAGTGCTGGGTGTGTACCTGACCCATAAACTGGTTCAAATGCCACGAGAAAACTTCTTTGCTCATAGTATTTGAAACGAGCAATCGTGCCACAGATCTATTCCAAAGCAAAGATGGAATAGACAGCTCGGTCACGGTTCAGAATTTGTTTAGTGTTTCTATTCATTTTAAATTATAGGAATAAGTAGATAACGGACTAACCTGCTAAGTTGAGCGGATACTAAGTTGCTATAAGGCGCAAACTTAGCGGGATTGTTGTACATGGCACAGACCAGACGTTCTCTGCAGGTCTCGGAATCGTATCCCAATTGCTTAAAGACACTGTCCAGTCTTGACAACAGAGGACTGTAGAAAGGATCATAATTGGTGAGCAATAGAGATGATGAAGGGATGTTGTGGAACACCTTGTAGTCTTGCTTCTTGGTCGGCTGCTGATGTCTGGTATAATAACTGCCATAATGGTGCTGAGCACCACTTGCCAGTGACGAGTAGCTTACTTTGGAAGATATCCCTTGAGGCTCAAATCTATGAAAATCAAAATAACTTGCTTTAAAAAAGTACTTTTACAATTCATATATAGCTAGTTGATGTTTTCATTATCAATTTAACACTTCTCACTGAAGGATACATTAAATTTGAAGAGAACAATTTTCGCCCAGATCGAATTTCTGTAATACATATAATTTATTTATTTATTTTGTTTTTCAATGTCTTCAGTTTTTCTATATGACACATTATACCCTAGACCTCGGTCTGGGCGAAAATTTTCCTCTTCAGATTTATTTCATATATGGTTATTTTAACTACAATGCTCATATTAAGTTACTAATTTTCTGTACTTTATGACTACTGTTTTTTATGTTCTATCTGCCTTTTCTTTCGCCACGCCGCCGCGCCGTAGAGAAATGGTGTCCCAATGGAAGTAGCATTCAGTACCACATCTCGTGTTACGTACAAACATTTCAACTTCTCTGGGAGGTACTCTTCAGAAAATACTACTAAAACCTCTCTGAGCTGCTTTCGGGAAACACACACTTTTAAATACTGTATTCGGGACGTGCAAGGGAGAAATTCCACGTGAAATTCAAACTGTAGATCTATAGTAAGACAGAAAAATTATTTGGCCTTAGGATTAGCACTCAGGTTCTTTACGAATCCAAATCCTATTTTTAATGTGCAAGTATATTTAATATATTAGTCTATATTATAATTATTTCGTATACGTTTAACCATTAGTGTATATATTGTTATTTTTGTAATTGGTAGATATTTTATTAATAATGATATTATTATTATTATTATTATTATTATTATTATTATTATTATTATTATTATTATTATTATTATTATTATTATTATTATTATTGGAGGATGGAAGATTACCGAAGAAAATAATGGAATGGACACCATCAGGAACAAGAAGGAAAGGACGACCAAATCTCACGTGGATCCAAGGGATTAGAAATACTTTGAAGGACTGGGAAATAGAGAAGAAATGTGTTATAGTAGAGACGAATGGAGGAAATTTTTTAAGCGAAATTGAAGTCAAATCATTGGTGCCGGAAAACTGTATAACATTGTTAAAACCGGAAATATATATAAAATTGTTGTTGAATTATAACTATGGATCAAAATTCTAAAAACAGCAGAAAAATATTGCAAAAAATAAAAAGTCCTTTAGCAGGAACTGCGTAAAGTAAGCAGATTTTCAGAAAGTTGAATTTATGGTCCGATTTTGCTGGTTTATGGAGTATATCTTGATCTATCATTTATTAATTAAATTAAAATAAAATAAAAAATAATACAATAAGATAAATAATGAATGTAGAAAAGGATATTGTACAAGAGATTGAAGAAATCCAACTAAGATGGTATGATATAATGAGAAGAAAGGACACAGAAACAGACAAATAAATATTGAAATGAATACTTCCTGGAAAAAAGAAGCGTGGTTGACCAAAGCCAACGCGGATAAAGGGAATTCAAGACAACATGAAGAAGAGAAATATGACAGAAGCAGACACGCAAGACCGGGAAGTGAGGAAGAAAAAATTGTATATTTTGGTTGAGGGTACTTGAGGGTACCTGTGTAAATAACAGAAACAATTCTGAAATAAAAAAAAAATAAATAAAATGTATCTAGTTATGATACAAAAAAAAAAAGTCGCGTAAACTAGAGCGAATATTAGCGCTATATTTTGCTTCCACGTAAACCCCCACTCCCAATGGTGGGTTTCGCTGAAATTTGATAAACCTTTCTAGTTTCATTTCAATTACATTTATCGAGTTCTGCTGAGAAAAGTGGAAAGTTGCGGCCGCTACAGCTTTTTTCGATTTTTTAATTTTGGCTTCAGGTAAACCTCCAGTTCCCTCCGAAATTAAAAAAAAGTTGATAAGATTAACAAAAGGAAACAATGGAAGATTCAGTTACTCAGATAAAATGAAATACAGATATTATAAAACCCTTGTACAGTCAACAAGGGGCTGAAACAAGGAGATGGGCTGGCCCCACTACTATTTAACATAGTTTTAGAGCATGTAATCAAGAAATTAAACATAAATACTGAAGGAACCTTGATATATAAATCTATTCAGATAGCAGCATATGCCGACGATGTTAAAATTATGACCAGAAACACTCAAAATCTAAAACAGAATTTATAGTCAATTAGAACAAGCAACAGGAGAAGTTGGTCTCAAGGCTAATGAGACAAGAACAAAACTTTTGACACAATCACGGACAAATTGTAATAGAGATCAACAATTAACAGTAGGCAAAAACACTTTGGAAGTAGTAAAGAGTCTTTCATATTTAGGCAAAATGATTACTAATAACGTAATAACAATGACGAATTCCTAGAAACACATAATAGAATATTTGGAGCAAATAAGGCATATGCCTATTATGAACTACTTCAAATCCTAGAATCCAAAATTATCTTTAGGAAAGTTAAAGTAAGACCATATAGGGCCTAAAACCTGCATACGTCCAGCAGTGGTATATGGAAGTGAAACCTGGACAATGACAAAGAGCTCTGAGAATGAATTTAACACTTTTGAAAGAAAAGTTTTGAGAAGGATATCCATCCATAGTAATTCTGTCCGAGGGCAGGTCTTTCACTGCAATCGTAGTATTTTCATGCTATGCTTTGCAGCTTTACTAGGGAATTGTAGGTGTGTAGCTTCCCGTTGCTTTCCACACCGGTGAAGGATGATGATGATAATGATAAGGGTGATGATGACGATGATAGCCATATGATTTCGGGGACCGTTTGTGCCTTAAAGTTTTCCTGACATTTGTCTTACAGGCGAGAAAAAACCGCGATAAAAACCTCACCCAGAAAAACTGTCCCGAAAACCCGGGCCCGCTGCGTGAAAAGGCAGCACGCTACCTCGAGATCACAGCGGTGGACTAGAGAAGGATATATGGACCAGTAAAAGAAAATGGAAGATGAATAATGAAGTATAATAAGGAAATTTATGACCTTTTTAAGGAACCTGATAGGGCCTATATCATTCTTGTGAAATTTAAAAAAAAATGCAACGGGCCGGACACGTTCAAAGAATGGACAAAGAATGCATAGCTAAGACAGTGATGACAGAGGAGATGTTTGAGAAGCGGTCAGTAGAAATCCCTAAGAAAAGATGGATGGACTGAGTGAAGGAAGTTATCAAATCCTGAACTGTAGGAACTGGCAACAGAGAACAATGGATAGAGAATATTGGAGGCCTCTCATCAAGAAGGTCCGGGTCCGATATGGGCTGTAAGCTCCATTGGAAGAAAAATATCCGATTTTGCGGGCTAACGAACTCGACCTAACTTTTCTTAATTAGGGTCGATGAAGATTCTGTAAAATTGTAATAATCGTATAACAATAATATAATATTACAATTTTAATAATGCTATTTCTAAACATTATGCAATATATTGCAATTCAAACACGGCAGGAATCAATGGGATTTTAGGATGGAAAAATTAAAGGGACGAATCTTCCCGAAGGGACTTTAAGTCGTGATCCCGAGTCTGAAGATTTTCGGCCAATAGTTGATTACTGCATATCTCTTTGAGACGATGAGCTAACCACATGTCACTCGCTGAATTCTGCAGTAAAATAAGCGTAACTAATTTAGCTTTATTATTATTATTATTATTATTATTATTGCAGTGATTTTTATAATCAACTTTTTTAAATTCCAGTGAATACTTTCTTTTTCATATGTGTTTTCCAGAGTGCAGTATTCTCATAAAAATCAACTGTTTGATCCAATTTCCAGACTTTTATGACAACACAAATGAGGATTTGTATAAGGAAATTAATTAATCGAAACCCTTTTACCTTTAAATGTGTTAAAGATGAAATTAATAATATAAAAAGCAGTTTTAAATTTTGTTAAACTAGTTAACAATTGACATAAATGGAGTCTGCATTTTTGTTTGATAAAATACACTTGTCCTAATTTTTATTCAGATTTCGTACAACCTAAAGTTGTGTAAAACGTTAAAATCTGAAATGAGTGTCTGATACGTCCTCAACTAAAATAAACTTCAATTTAAAAACTTCTTCGAACAATTAAAACATGTAGTCCTTTTGCAATCATGTTTCAATTGTTTGAAGAAGTTCTTAAATACAGAGTTTATTTATTTGAGGATGACTGATATAGCAGGTACTCATTTTAAACATTAAATTGGCAATATATCGTATAAGAATCATTGATTTCATTTATCTTCTTCTTCTTCTTCTTCTTCTTCGGCTTTCCCCCACTTATAGGTTTGCCGTCTTCAGTTTCCATTTATCTCTATCATTCCAATCTCCTTCTTCCAAATTCCTATCCTCCATTATTGTTCTGACGTAGGTTTTCCATTTCCATCTTGGTCTGCCACGTTTATTTCTTCCAGGGGGTGACCATTGGTATATATTTTTTGGCCATCTTTCATTTTCCATTCTTTGTACATGGCCATACCATTTAAACGTTTGATTTTCAATCTTCTTAACAACAGATGTGGTGACATTCATTTCTCTCCAAAGGAATTCATTTCTTATTTTATCCTGTCTTGTTTTTTGGAGGCTTCTTCTAAAATAATCAAATTTAACTGTTCTAATTTTATTCTTTTGTAATTCCGTCAAAGACCAAGTTTCGCTTCCATATGACAATATATTCTGTATTATGCTCTTATAAATTTTCATTTTAGTTTCCTTTTTCCATTCTTTGTACATGGCCATACCATTTAAACGTTTGATTTTCAATCTTCTTAACAACAGATGTGGTGACATTCATTTCTCTCCAAAGGAATTCATTTCTTATTTTATCCTGTCTTGTTTTTTGGAGGCTTCTTCTAAAATAATCAAATTTAACTGTTCTAATTTTATTCTTTTGTAATTCCGTCAAAGACCAAGTTTCGCTTCCATATGACAATATATTCTGTATTATGCTCTTATAAATTTTCATTTTAGTTTCCTTTCTAATATTTTTGTTCCAAATTACTCCATGTAATGTCTTAGTTGCATTTTTATCATTGCAATTTTAGTCTGTACATCTCTCTCACAAGTACCTAAACTTGTAATTATTGACCCAAGATATTTAAAAAATTCACTTTTTTTTTATTTTCCCTGTTTCAAGTATGAGGTCATTCACATCCTTTCCCAAACACATATATTCTGTTTTCTGTAAATTTATATTCAGTCCTCATTTTTTTATATTCTTCCATTAGTTTATTTATCATATATTTCATATCATCTTCATCCCCTGCAAAAATTATTTGATATCTGCAAACAACAATGAATGCAATACTTTTCCTCCTATAAGGGGTCCTCATCTAGGGGATATGTGGATGGCGACCACAAGGTGCCCAAGCTGTGCAAAACATTTCTTCCACTTACTTGTGTTTTGCACTCTTTTAACTTTACTATCTAACCTCTCTTGGTTAACTCTTGTTATTTCAACCCCGACCCTATTAGGGCATCCGAGGGCTAGGGTGTCTTTCTTTTCTTCCATTTCATGTTTCCTTTATTTTCTTTTCTTCTCCAGAAAAGCCTGACCAGAGGCTATAAGATGGCATCCCCATCACTGGTCTTGCCTTCCTTTGGCCAGCAAGCAATCGAAGGGACTATTATTATGCTTTCAAGTCTTATACGAGAATTTCCCAGGAATTTTCTATAGGATCGTAACAGGCCTTGGCCTAATACTTGGAAGGAAGAAGAAGAAGAAGAAGAAGGAATACCCATTTCAGAACATTTTTTATACCACAAGTTAAGAGCCTGGTCTAAATAAATGTTAAAAATAATTGGTGATAAACTGTATCCCTGCTTAAGGCCTTTATTCACTGTGAATTCCTCTGTTAAAGTATTCTGTATTTTTACTTTAGCTTTTATATTACTGTAGATCCTCCTAACAATATTAATCCATTTATCACAGATATTCAGATTTATCATTGCCGTCCATAACAATTATCGAGGTACACTATCACATGCCATCTCTAAATCAATAAAGGTCATACGTAGTTCTTTATTTTTTCATTTATTATTAAATATTAGTGTTTCTGTTGTGACGTAGGAACGAGACCTATTTATGAATATGAAAGTGTTTTGAACCAGATTACGGTAATAGAACCATTGTAGCTTAGAATTTCAGAGAATGCGCGACAAATGTAATTTTCACTTGGGAATATTACTCTCTAAAAAAATGAGTATTTTAAGGTGACATGCACATACCGCTTGTACACGCACATCTTTATGGAGATGAATATTTCCCTTTCTTTTAGGCAGCACAAAAAAGTGAGAAGATAAAGTGGCACACATTTTGAGGTCATACGGGCTGGTAATCGAGAAGAGTACGAGAATGCACAGATCATCACTCACTACTCGCATCTCAATGTTAGACTGTAAGACGATATACGACCTATCTAATGTCTGGAATCACTTAACTTTATATCTCTTCTCCTATCTAAATATCTAAATGTCACGCATTCTTTTCATTCATTTTGAGAATTTTCCTCATCATTGAGGGTTTTCTCCAACCAATCTTAGTAACTAACATGAATTAAAAGAAAACATAAATGACTACGTACTTAAAGACTTACATAATTACTACTCATTAATTAAAGTTCTCCATCGTTCTCTTGACCTCTGTCTCTTCATCTGTTTCACTAATTTTATCATTGAATTTTGAATGTTATTCTTCCAGGTTGTTCTTGGTCTTCCTTTTCTGCTCCTTCTTTCAATTTTCCGTGCATAGACAGCCTTTGGTAGTCTTCCATCCTGCATTATTCTTACGCGTTCATACCATATTAGCTTTGTGTGTTCAATCTCATCCATTATACTACTTTCTGCATTCATCCATTTTCTAATTTCTGTATTTCTAAACTTTTTCCAGTCGAGATTTTCTGGCAGCTCTTCTCCAAAAATCAATTTGAGTTACAATTATTCTGTTGGCATATCGTTATGTCATTGTCCAAACTTCCGATCGATATAACATTATACTTTCTAGTATGAACTTATAAATTAGTTTTGTTCTGTTAATGATGTTTTTACTCCATAGTATAGAGTTTAATATTCCTATGAGTTTTCTTCCATTACTCATCCTTTTTGTTATTTCTTTATTTGAAGTTCCATCTTTCTCTATAATTGATCCCAAATAACAGAAACTATCGCTCTTCTTTATCTTTACCCCATCAATATATAATTCATCGGGGTCATTTGTTAAATACTCTGTTTTGTGTTTGTTGATTTTGAAACCCCTTTTATTTCTACATTCTCATAATTGGGCCCACGGCTTCTTTTATGTCATACATCCTTACCAGATCTGTCAAACACTTACGAGACGCATGCAGTTCCGTTTATCAAATTCCGTTTAATAGGGCCGCGTTTTACCCCTTAGATATATCTCAACATATTAATTTTGTACTAGCATTCTGAATGAATTGTACAGGGTGTATGGGAATAAGTAATACAGACTTCTAGGGGTTGTAGAGGGGACTTAGTAGATATTTGATAAGAAACCCATGTCCGGATACATACCATTTCGATATAAAATAAGTTTCAAAATAGAAGGATTGATATTGTGTCTTATGTTTCAGAATAAGTATTACAGACTTCTAAGGGTTGTACTACAAGTGTGGTTCCACGTAGTGACCCTGTTGTTCGTTGCAGAAAATGTACCCGTGACACATGTTTTCATACATACACCCGACAAGACCTGGCGTGTGCTCAATAATTTCAGCTACCCCAGAATTCGTGCAAGATCTTCTTACGACTCGACAAGTGTAGTACAACCCCTAGAAGTCTATAATACTTATTCTGAAATAAAAGACACGCGATATCAGTCCATTGTGTTTTGATCTTCTAACATGTTTTACATCGAAATGGTACGTTTCCGAACATGGATTCCTTATCAAAACTTTATCTACTAAGTCCCCTCCACAATCCCTAGAAGCCTGTAATACTTATTCTGAAACACTCTGTATAATCCGACGCGGGAAACTCCCAATTTACCCAAATAGAAATAGTCGTAATGATATACTTGCTTTTATAAAGTGATAGGTAACGTGTCAAATTACAAATAGAGACAATGCATTATGTGCCTAATTTATTGGATATTATTACTATAAAAAGTTATCATGTTAAAATATGTACCTGAAATATCAGTCATCCGTAACAAATTAAAAATGTTAAAAACAACGCTTTTCAGAACTTCATGTTCCATCCTCAGCAGCTGGGTAGGTAGATGTTCTGAAAGACCTTCACTATTTTAATGAACTTTAATTTATTGAGGACGACTGACATTTCAGCTACACATTTTAATATTTTAGCTTTTACATAACAATCAACACGGTGGTTCAGAATGCTTTTTAAAAGTATTGATATTACTATGCCATCATAATAATATATTACGATGTGAGGTTGGGAAGTGGTTTTTTACAGAATCTAGGAAAATGTTTAAAAACCGAACGATAGCGAGATTTTTAATTTCCGAGATACTGTAAAACACTTCACAAACGTACGTTGTACATATTTTTTTTTTACGCGATGGTGTTTTCAAAATAATAAATAATAGTAAAATAATAACATCTTTGTTGGAAATATTTGCGTTCATTACAAACAATGAATAACGTTAACAATGTGAGCAATGTTTATTAGTTGAAACTACAGGAGGTCGTGAGACCAATTAGTGATAAAATGGCGGCAAGTACGTATTTATTGTTTCAAATAAAGTTCAGTTCATTTAAAATGTAGTGCTTTGTTTCGTATAATGTTTATTAATATTACCTTTTGGATTTTTTTTGTATATATATATTGTATGCAGTATTCGTAGCGAGCAATGGTTTTACTTCCCACACGCGCTTTGTAATATGTAATATTACAGTATAGTTATTTAGGTTGGCAACCCCGAAATGTAGGAAGTTGAACTTTCAATCATGGTCGCCTTTGCTGTAAGTACGACAAAACGTACTATCGCACAAAACAATCTATAAAAACCGTGTAATAACGATTTATATAGGTCTGTATGCCATTCAATTAGTTTAACCTCTATCTTATAGGCAACTTTATGTGTCACACGCTACTCGGGCCTTACAGTGATACTACTTGTCGGAATCACACACACGTTTTGACCTCACAGGACATGGTTAGCCTCCTCGAATGAGAGATCAGCTCAATGTATGGGCTTCCTGCGAGACAACACAATATTAAGACGAAACACACCATTCACACACACATTCATACTAAACACGGTGTATGTGATTATGATGGCCAGATCGGGGACCGTTTGGACCTTAAAGTTTCCTGACATTTGTCTTACAGGTGAGGAAAACCTCCGAAAGAAATCTACACCAAAGAAACTTGTCCCGGGGATCGAATCTGGGCCACTTGAGTGACAAGGTATCACGCTATCTCGAAACCACAGCGGTGGACTACATGTGTTTATTTTATCAATAATTATAACCTATAAAAAAAAATAAAAAAAAATAAGTCTGCCAAAATCAACTGGGGGTTAAGAACAGAGGTCTTAAGGACAATATACAAAGGAGCCGTACTACCCATGGTTTCATACGGAGCCCCGGTGTGGATCAACTCTCTGTCAAGGACGAAAAATGCCGATAAACTAAGAAGAGTACAACGAATGATTAACATAAAGATAGGAAAAGCATACAGGACGACTTCACATGAAGCACTCTGCGTGATAACAGGATTAATTCCCATAGTAATACAGCTCAAGGAGATTGCTCAATACTACAACATAACGCTCCAGCCAACAGGAACTGTCATGCTAGCTGGAGAGGAAACAATCATGGACACAGCTACAAACTACAAGCACTGGCCCCATCCAGCAGAGACCACACGCATACCAACAAAGGATGAAGAACGTCAATACCAAATAAATATTTTCACAGATGGAAGCAAGAGTGACAACGGCGTGGGATCAGGAGTGATAATATACGTAAACAATGAACCAGCCCACCAGCTGCGATACAGACTACACAACAAGTGCTCAAACAATCAAGCAGAGCAATTTGCCATCCTGAAAGCTTTGGAAAAATTAGAAGAAATTGACACCAGCGGAATATCAAAATCAGCCGCTATTCACACCGACAGTAAGATAACCCTCGACCTACTAAGTAACAACAAGAAGCACAACAGCCTGATTGACGGAATCAGAAAGATTACGACGCATCTACAGCAGCAAGATTGGGAACTTCACTTCACTTGGGTGAAAGCCCACGACGGAAACGGAAGGCAATGAAATGGCGGACAGTCTGGCCAAACAAGCAGCAAGTAGCAGCGAAGAAGAAATCGCATTCAGCAGAACACCACTGAGTGCGGTCAAAAGAGCTCTAATGGACAATAGTGTAGAGAAATGGGCAACAGAGTGGCAAACTACAACAAAAGGTGCTATTACAAAATCATTCTTCCCTAGTGTACAGCATAGACTAAAGTCAAACATCACCCTTACACACAACATCACAGTTCTAACCACAGGACACGGCAAAATCGGTGCATATCTACAAAGATTCAAGATAATAGAAGATCCGACCTGCATCTGCAACAGAAACGCACAGACAGTCGATCACATTTTGTACGAATGCGAAGTGCTAAACAGTGATAGGAAGTGCTAGAAACAAATATTACTAGGGAAGGCGGAACGTGGCCAACAAATAAAAGTGAACTAGTCACCAAATTCTTAAAAACTTTTCAGAAATTTGTAAACAGTTTAGACTTTGACTCTCTAATAAAATAAAACATAATATACATTAAATAGTGCAGACAAAAGATGTAACTGCTACAACATGCATGTAGTATTGCGCCATGCAATGGAGCATGCAGTAATTTATCATTATAAATAAAAAAAAAAAACCTATAAAAAACCAAATTGAAAATTTTGTAAAATCACAGGTTTTGTGATAACATCACGTCTTTGCGATATGTTTGATTTTAACATGAATATACTCGTATATGTATTACCAGTTTTTATTTAAGTGTTGGAATGCGTGAATAATAATAATAATAATAATAATAGTAATAATAATAATAATAATAATAATAATAATAATAATAATAATAATAATAATAATTGTGAAACAAATATCAAAATAATTTAAAGATAAAGTTAAAAAAAAATTTCCAAACCAAATACACCAGCTTAATAAAATAAATGAAACGCACATCAAACCACTAAGGAATTAAAAAAACAATTTTATTCTTTAAGCTTTTTTAAAATTCTCTTTCAGGAAATTATTAAGGACGTTTTAATTATCTCTCATTTAAGTGTAATACAATAATTGCTACGAAATGAAAGTAATTCACGCCATGTTTTTCAAGGAAGAAAATTGTTAGTCTGCAGTAAAGAACATGCAGCATATTATTTAATTGCACATGTAATTCTGTGATACCAACCGTAAAAAACAATGACACAGATTTTACCTGTTAGGGGAGCCCGAAGCTGTTGAAGGCATATACAATGATGAAGCAGGAAGCGTGCCGGCAGGAAGATTCCCCGAAACTGCATTCGGATATCCAAAACTGCTAGGATAATTGAAAGAATATTTCGACTCTGCATTGGTCGAATCCATGTTGTTGTCAGCTACATTGTCTTTGAATTCGAAGTCATCAACATTGTTATGATTTGGCCCTGAAGATCCTGAGGCAGATGCGAATGTGGTGAGTCCTTTGCCCACGAGTTTTCCAAAATTTGTAAGAATAGCGGGCAAAAACATGGCTATCATGATTGATTTTACTATTTGCGCGCCGATGAACATTGGTAGAAGTAGTTTCTTCAGAGCAAATGCCAAGAATCCAAGACCGAATCCTGTGAGAAACGTACTTTTTCCTTCTGAAAAAAAAAACAGTTTGTATTAACCACCTTCTTAATATTTTAAATTAAAAAAAAACAGACAGGAATGTGAGATGTCAGAGAAATATCTCAGGTTTTTACAAAAACAATAAAATATAGGCTATATAATTTACAATTACATGAGTATTATTTTCAAATTATAACAATATAATTTTCTAATTTCTTTGGTCATCATTATCTTATTGGCCTCCCACGTCTTCTCTTTCCTTCTTCTTCCTTCCAAGTATTAGGCCAAGGCCTGTTACGATCCTATAGAAAATTTTCCCTCCAGCGTTTCATAGGACGGCCGAGTAATCTTCGTCCTCTTGTTATATAATTATAAACAGCTTTGGGGATCCGATTTGAACTCATTCTTTCAAGATGGTGTTTCCAATTTAGTTGGTACTGTTTAATATATTCCAAAATTAGCGTAGTCTTCAATTCTTTTAAGATATCGGTGTTCCTTTTCCGATCCCATCTGGTGTAACCCGCTGTTCTGCGCAGAATCTCATTTCACAAGCCGTTATTCTGCTTTCATGTTGTCTTTTTAGTGTCCATGCTTCACTACCATAGGTCAACACTGGTCTAGCCAAAGTGTTATATACACGTAATCTGGTGTTTTTTTTTGTACAAGGGATGGTTTCATAACTTGATTAATAATTCCCAAACTTTTATTATAACTAGTAATTTTTTCATTATTTTTAAATTATAATAATATAAATATCTAATTTTTGTTGGTCATCATTGTCTTATTGGACATCCCACGTCTTCTCTTTCCTTATATATATATATATATATATATATATATATATATATATATATATATTCTAGGGCATTCGGTAAGTGATGGCAACAGCTATAACATCACAAAAAAAATTAGGTTTCTTTTGACTTTATGAACTTTATTTATAGTCTCCTGCCAAGTCAACTATACGTTACCAACTCTTGATTGAAATCGAAATGTCTCGTAGAGGTTCTTTGATTTTTGAGAATAAGTGTAAAAATCACATTAATAACAGCATACTACAACAGGCGAACAATTTAAATCATTTAGGATGCAATGTATCATACTGCCGGAAGGAAGATATTAATATTAAATTAAATAAGTTTTATAGAATGTGTGGCACTATAGAACGGACATTGAAAAACAAAACTTTGAGGAGTACACAACTAAAATTTTACAAAATTATGGCTGTGCCTATCTTAATATACGCATACTCCGCCGACTCCGTCTTTTCAGGAAACCGTGGTGCTACTTTTACCCGCCATATGAGTGAATTGTGTACGGAACTGTCATCGATAGTAACATTGTTCTTAGGAAACATCGTATTTTTCAGGAAATAATACTGACTACAAAGTAAAATAGTACTAATAATAATTAGGAACTTTCTTCACTTTTATTTATTTATGACAAGAAATTACATCGATGGTAGGCAATGAAAACCTCGTAACTCCATCAGTCATTGGAAACCACATACCTCAAATAGCCAGCACAGAAATATGTGAGAACACGGACTTCAAATTTATTAATAACTTGACTTGTATTCTGTAGTAAAATATGTCGGAACTATTGCTTATCGATTTTAATAATTATTTAAAACAGTTATTTGTTTCTCCTGTAAAAATTACCAAAATGGAGTTACGAGGTTTTCATTGCCCACCATCGATATATAAGTGTACCTAATCAGAGTTTGGTTTTTTCCACGATGCCGATAGATATCCTTCATTTGCAATTTCATCATGAGCATAATATATGTTCCATGCTTATTGACCTGTAAAAATCTGTTATTTTTTTCGCATCCTCAATAGCTAAACTGAAATCATCGAAACTAATTTGTTTCTCCTCGCTATTAATATTATTTCCTTTCCTATATATTAAGAAATTCTGCAGAAAGCGGTCATTTTGAAATAATTGAAATTCCAACGTATTCTGCATTGCGCGTTATAACCGGAAAATTAATCCTTATGTAATAAAAATAATTTGGGATTCTTTTTTATTTAAATTTTAATATAAAAATATTTAAATAATTTAAAATTAAATATTATTTATTTATCAATGTTTAATATTATAGATGAATTTTGAAACATTAATGTGAAATGTAACAACTATTACGTCACATATATTGTCGTGATAAATAATAGAGAATTCACAGACCAAAGTTTGCGACATAAGAAAGATTCAATAATATGGTCTTAAGTCGGCCGAACATCAAAAATATGATTGGTATCGAGGAATGAAGACGGGCTTATCGTGTTCTTCCTTGATGATGTCAGTACCAATCAGGAACTGACAACATTATTGTTTGCAACAAAAGAAAAGAAAATTGTTATAGAGATTTAAAATAGATCGACGCCATTAAATCATCTAAAAGTATAAAATTTAAATAATTGGTGGTATATTGAATTAAATTGGTTTAATCTACGTAGAAAACGTAAATACAAACGACATAAGTCTAAGGAAATAAATATATTTAAAAAAATATATATCTGATAAAGTGATCGAAACGATATATGTAAGTTTCATCTTTATTACCATCTCTATTTATTTAACCCTTAAATTGGCAAAACACAAATTTCTTCTATTAGTTATTTGAATGTGGCGGACCACAGTGAAAACGGAATCTTTCGTAACTGTTATTATTAGGTATATTGTATAATTAGACACATTTAAGTGGTTTCTTTTTGTTCGTTTTCTTCTGATTTATTTAAAATATTAAATTAATTGAACCAACTGATGTATCCAAAAGGATACATTATGAATTTAAGGGTTAAATAAATAACTCACAGCGAAGTGTTACAAATATTGGCTTCAAACAATTATTATTGTATAATAAATAACTTATTGAAGAAGAAAATATTTTTATTTAATTACAGAATTTCTTCACTCGTCATATTTGTGATAGTAACAAATATTAGCGCTTCTCACCATGATTGTGTTGATGAGCGACTCCCCTGAAGGGATCTACATGCCGGTGCAAAATTAAATATCGGCGCTGCAACGATGCCCGAAAAGAACCAGTGAAACTACAGCTTCAGCGTGCGCGAGAATAAAACAATCTATTTAGTCTAATACAATTTTAATTATATATTTTAAGATTCTCCCATATGACTTATATAGACATGTGCTTGGCAATACGAGTATATATTTTTATTTCCTTTATTTCAAATGTTAGTGAACTACATTTTCTTACACGCTTAAAGGTAAAAATCATTATTCAACCAATGAAAATGCAGTCATACATCTGGTTTGTTTACATTACAACTGGAACTTAGTTCGATGAGGTATAGCAGGTATGAAGAAGAAGAAGAAACTATGATAATGTAATTAGGAATACTTACCAGTTTTGAACCACGAAAATCCAGCTCTTGCAGTATCCTTAGCTTTTCCCAGAACACTTTGTAAATTCATCCTAAACTCAAATTGTCTCAACTGTTTTATAACTGATTTCTGCAACGCTGTGATATTCTGTCCCCCATTCAGATCCACGTCACTTACATCTGTTGCATCAACCAGTTCTTTATTTTTCGAAACATTTGTCTTTAACACTTTTCTCACATACTTCATAATTTCGTCCGCACATTTTAATGCACTTTTCGATTTTAAAGATTCTAATGAATAAATACACTTTAATGATTTATATCCACTAATTAAAATTGATTTCCATTTACTTATTTCATTTTCTGATGTACTGTTTGGTAAAGTTAAGTCTTGTCCATTGGAAATGTCTGTAAAAATGTCATTGCTTTTGTATGTTTCAGTGGTCTCTGTTACGTTCATATTATCTAGTGTCGTTCTGTCATTAGTGAAAATGTCAGTCTGTGGATATTTGTTGGTAGCTTGTGTTAAGTCTATTTGGCTACATGTTGTCAATGTTGAAAATGAAAGTAATAATGTCAGTAATCGAAGACAACTCAAAGATTGCCTTCGTCTGTTAGTTAGTAACAGATACATTCTTCTTGATGTGATGTCATGCGAATATCTTCAACACAGCCATAATATCCTCTATCCTGAAAGTTAAAAAAATATATATCAATACACAGGAATTCAAGTTACATCCACACTGATTTCAATGCCTTTATTTTTCTTTGTTTACCACAGTTTGACAATAGTTATACAGGTGCTCTGAAATTCCCCTCACAAACTTCTAGGACTTTTGGAGGGGACTGAGTTGATAATATCTAGAATTGGAAACCATGTCCGGAAACTTACCGTTTCCATGTTACACCGTTTGAAAACATGTTTTTAACGCGACCACTTTTACAAGTAATTTATTATGAGGCGTGACACAGTACATCACTTGTTTTACAATTCAACTCATTAATAACCAAATAAACAAAATAGAAAATGAATCATGACTTACATTAATAATCCCGGATACACCCTCCACAATCAATATTTGCAGTTTTCAAAATTTCTAAATATTTTGACATTTAAAAAAAAAAAAGTCTTTGAGTACTCGATAGGGAAATTTTCGATTTAGACGAATCGCAAAGCTATTACTTGTTGAGACACGTGACATACATTGAGACAATGCTAGTTTTCAAACGGCTGTAGCACGGAAACGGTAAGTTTCCGGACATGGTTTCCAATTCTAAATATTATCAACACAGTCCCCTCTACAAGTCTTAGAAGTGTGTAAGGGGAATTTTAGAGCACCCTGTATAGACGACTAGTTACAAAAGCAGAGGTCTATTAGTGAGATGCTCAAGTTAGAACACGACCGAACGGAGTTACCAAACCTAATACAATAGTTTATCTACGTTCAGAGTATTTTAGTATATGTTGTATATTTAGTACATTTTCCATCCATCCATAATAATTCTGCCCGAGGGCAGATCTTTCACTGCAGTCACAGAATTTTCATGCTATGTTTTGCAGCTTTACTAGGGAAATATAGGCGTGGTAGCTTCCCGTTGCTGTCCACACCGGTGAATGATGATGATAATAAGGATGATGATGGCCGGATGATTTTCGGGGACCGTTGGGCTCTAAGCTTCCTGACATTCGTCTTACAGATGAGGAAAAACCCCGAAAAAAATCTCACCTAGCAGCCTGTCCCGACCGGTAATCGAACCCGGGCCTGCTGCGTGACAAGGCAGCACGCTACCACGAGACTACAGCGGTGGACTTAGTACATTTAATTAAATTTATTTATTGCGAAAACTATGTGTTTAGAGAAAGAGTAATGTGGGCTTTGGGGGGGAAAAAAAGGACATGATAAATCAATAATGGAAGTGTATTTTACGTTTTGTTGAACCTGTATTTTATGTTTTGATAGCGTGTTTTGTTTGAATATAAGGTATAGGTTTTGTGCCTAGTAACTAAAGCGGCACTTATTGTTATAATAGTAGACATAACT
This sequence comes from Diploptera punctata, assembly GCA_030220185.1. Lineage (NCBI taxonomy): Eukaryota > Metazoa > Arthropoda > Insecta > Blattodea > Blaberidae > Diploptera > Diploptera punctata. Next base: position 689,411 of record JASPKZ010009377.1, on the reverse strand, counting down.
ATTCACTGGGCCTTAAATAAGAGGATTTTCACATTGAGTAATATACAGAGTGGTGCAAATAGGTATTAAAAGGTTTTGTCTACTGTGCTTTAACCGTATGCCGTAAATGATTCTCTTGTTATTGTTGTATTGTAGCTCTGAAAATTCTATATATTCACTGATGTCTCGATTTACATTCCGGAATGGAAGCACTAACATTGGAACAAGGGTTTTTTTATCGTGTCCAACACCTGCTTTGCGCCATCCATTACATTTTTTTGACCACATAAGGATATTGAAGATCTTTCCGGGTGAGGATCAGCTCAATTCCAAGGCCCCCGCCAAGATAACAGTAATATTTAATCAAGACATATCATCATCATATATTCATTGGAAACAATACGAATATAATAGGGTATATATAATGGTTAGATGTTTCTTGACGACTATATGGGCCATATGTTTCCCGACTTTTTCTTAGATGTGAGGAAAAATACAGAAACAAGAATGTAACACATAGGAAACGTTTCCCAACCGGGAATCGAACCCGGGCCCACTGCATCCGAGGGAAAGGCGTTACCCTGAGAAGATAATATTATTATTGGTTACTTCACCCGTGAAAGCAGTGCAGCATGGAATGTGATTATTAGCATTTACTGTATTTGCCACTTGGCTCAATGATCTAGGGATTAAGATTCTTGCCCCTAACCCCTAGGATCGCGAGTTCAAACCCGGCCAGGGTCAATGGATTTTTGGATGGAAAAATGCAATTGACAAGTCATGTCTAAATTAGATCCACTGAGCAACATTTAATCGGTCTTTCAAATCGTAATTTTAGTTGCCTAAAAGTTGTCTCTTTGAGGCGATGTACTAACCACTTTCTCGATTATATATGTAGGAAAATAATCTAACTATTATCATCTATCACCCATCATATCATTGGAGTAAGATAACTCAAGTTTCCAGTCTCAGAAACCTCTGACATGAGTTACAATTCCCCCAATGGCATTGAAAAAAAAAAGCTTGGTTAAATAACTCCCGCAGGGGAGCGCCAATGCCCGTAATGGGAATGTATAAGTATAGACAGACAGATGGTATTAATCTAACACGTATATTGAGACAAAATGTTCTAAATTTCGGATTGCTCCAATTAAGAAGAGAACCTACACGGTTTTTTCATCGATTCAATTTTTACAAATAGTAAACTGAGGATAAATTATTCTTAATTTGTTCTAACAAAGCAGTATATTTTCGCAGTGCATTTTCTGTATCTTAAAGCTGTTTTGTAGTTACTTTTTTAAGAATAAGATTAGCATTACTGCTTAATTTATATTGACACAAAATTCACTCATTCATTCATACTAAATAAGACTAACATGATATTAATGATTATGATGGCCAGATGGTGTTTGGGAACAATTTGAATCTGTAAAATTTCCCAACATGTCTTAATATAGGTGATGAAAAATCGCGAATAAATCTCAGGCTGGAAACTTGTCTCTATCGGGGATCCAATCTGGACCTACTGTGTCTCAAGCAACTATAGTATCCTAGAACACAGCGGTACATATTATTATTATTATTATTATTATTATTATTATTATTATTATTATTATTATTATTATTATTATTATTATTATTATTATTATTATTATTATTATTATTATTTTCTCCTTCTACTTCTTCTACATTATTTTATTACGGTCTACAAAAATTGTGGAACCATCTCTTCCTATGTCGTCCCATGATATATATACCTTAAAAATACATTAAAATAATATATCACTTGTTCATTATTTATCTTGATAAAATATTACCTGAAATATAAAAAATAATCAAAAGTTTTAGTTTTTTTGCTTTTGATGTTTGAATTTAGAAAATTGCACGACTTTTCTTTATGCTTTTTATAAAGATCTAAAAAAATGTAATTTTAAAATTTTTATTACACATCGTCTGTTATTACTTGAATTGACATTCTGATTAGTGATTGTTAAGAAATGCTTATAATAAATCTAGGATGACATTCCAGACACGTGAAGGGAAAGCGTCAGTGTGATTAACATCCTGAAGATGTGTAATCTGACGAACTTACCGGGAAAACCTGAAGACAGAAGGAGAATGACTTTTACAGAAAAACGAGGTCGCTGTTCTAGATGCCATGATAACACGTCGTGTACAAAACATTCTTAGGGCACAAAGTAGCGGCTCTTAAACTGGGTTCCTTGGAACAAAACATTTCCTTAAAAGAATTAAAAAATTAATCTATATTCGTACACAATGATAAAGAATGGTTACGCAGTTTTCTAAATTGAAACATCAACAGTAAAATCTCAAACTTTTCATTGTTTATAATTTTTAATTACATATTAGTATAATATTTCTTTTTTATTTCCTGGAATGTAACCTCTCCCTTTAAAGATTCTTTCTCAGTCCCCCATGCCATCAGAGAATTACAAAAACAAAGTGTAGGTAGATAATTTTATACATTTGATCCCACACATGCTTTTTGACCACCCAAGGGCTTGGAGTGCCTCCCTAGATGAATGATCAGGTCAATATCAGGGCCTCTTCCGAAAAAAAGAAACTATTATTTCAGACAAGACAGACCATTCGCTCATAATTTCATACTAAACATGGTGAATGTGATATGAATGATTGTAACAGCCAGATGGTGTTCGGGGACTATTTGGGCAGTAAAGTTTTCTGACATTTGTCTACAAGTCAGGAGAATCCTTGGTGATAGAACCACAGCTGTGTCTGAGCCAACAACGTTACTACTAGACCGAAGCGATGGAATATATTGTAATAAAATAAAGAAGAAATAAACGATAAATAAATAAATAAATAAATAAATAATGTATATATATATATATATGACCATTGTTAATCTAGCTAAATATTTTTAAAACATTTTGATTTGCGCATACTTTTCTGAAATATTTTTATCTCTCACAAAATTAATACCGTCGGAATAAAATATTTTATTAAACAGGTTTTACAACGCATTATGCATTTTCCTATGTCCAAAATTATTTTAAATTTATTTTCTTCTTCCTCTCTTCTGTATCCATCTAATCCAGCTCCTGTGTACCTTTTCCTTCATGGTATCAGCAATGTCTCCTATCCGTGCTTTTCTCGGTCTTTCCTTTTTTTATTTCTCCCTTCTGGTTTCCATTCAAATACTGTCTTATAAATTATTTCCTTTAACATTCTTTTCACGTGTCTGAACTATTGTATTCGTTTATAAAAAATAATATAGATTTTTGAACACCTATTTTTGCCTAATTATAAAATAGTATTAATGTTTCGGGGTCCCAGATTCGATTTCTAACTATACCGTAGAAAGTTTCCTATGTACATACAGACTGGAATAGGCTAAAAAAAAATTCTGTTTTTGTCAATTTTAAGCGCAGTTTTCGAAAATTTTGTACATTTCGACGATTTCCAAAAAAACCTCAAAGTCTGTTGAGTCTCGTGAGGACAATTGAGTAATTAAAATGCGAAGTACCTAAATCCGATTAAGAACACTGACATTTATTGAGGTCGAGGGAATATGTCACGTAAATTGTGCAATTAAAAAAATGTTAACTGAAACAATGAAATCCTTTTGTTGTAATGTTAGATTAATTATATTAAAATATCAGGTCAAATTCAATAGTACCCTAAACAAAAAGATATCTTAAACTTTCAATTATTTATTATTTTTAGAAATCATAGATTGTATATTATTAAAAGGAAGAATAGACAAAAGATAAATCAAGTTCATGTAATCTCTAAGATATGTAATAATATGAAAATCGATAATATATCTTAAGAACAATTTTATTAAAACATTAGGCTAAACTTTACAATCTGTGACGTGATTTTTTTAATTCCTTCATAAACTCTTGTCAAATTTTATTCTTAGGATTTTATTTTTCAAATTATTTCCCACCATTTACAATGATTTTTACATTCTTTCTAACGATTATTTCAACATATTTTTTATAATATTTAACTACATACGTATAATAAAGACATGGCATCCTTATTGATTTTAACGTATATTCTATGCTAGAACAATGGCATGTTCTAGCGCAGCCATCATAGGGTATGTACTAATTGACTGTACACATATACCTCAGAATTTCAGAACTTACTATTTATTTTTGGGCGTTGCATTCTTTCACAGGTTAGAGTGCTTAAATTGCGTTAAGTTTCTTTTAGGTTGCCCTTTCAAAGTTAGAGTGCTTAAATTGCATTAGGTTAGCTTTTAGGTTCGTTAAATATCGTGTATATGTTGGCTGCATACCGTGATTCCATAGTGTAAACAGCTTCACGTTTGTTGACGCATGCGCATGATGTGTAATTGGAACTTAAAAAATTTTTCGCGTCACATGTTATAAAGTATTTTCTAACATTTTAATTGATTTGCGTGTTTTCCTAATAGATTAAATAATTACATCCTCTCGACATGTGCTAAAAGAGAATATGTATTAGAAAGCTTACTTAATTGCTATAATTATAATATACGGTAGATATTTAGTTAAGTTATGAAATAGGAGTGACTTTATAAAAAAACTCTATTCATGCACTTAATGGCAATTAAGCAAGTCTAACAAGGAAGCGCATGTTATATGACGTATTCGTGCATGTTCATCCTTAATACAAGTTCAAGAGCTACGAATAATTCAAGATAACGAAGAAACACGATGATGTCTACATAATTTGATCAGTTTTATAATATTCTTGAAACAAATTAAACAATATTTTGAGATACATAAGACGCGTCTTTAGTTATATCGACAAGAGTAATGAAGATGTTCATCCTGCTATTTTTAATTTTTGGGGAAATAAAAATAGAATATTTGAGATTTTTAAAATCAGATATTACGGTGATTTATAAACTGATGCAATACATTATATTACTTTGTAGTTCGATTTTTGTGATTTATCTTGATTTACCATCTGTATAGGCCTTATATATTAAAATTGTGGAATGTTCAAAGATGGTAGTGGCCGTAGTTTAATACAAATAAAAAGTAATAGAGTTTGTTGAACCACATTACTTATTGTACAAAACCAACCATGATTTATATTTGTAATAATTACAGAGAATGTATATCTTAATTTCCTTTTCACAAGGTAATTCTCCAATGTTTAATATGACAATGAATTATGAAATATGTCCCGCGCCGTAGCCGAGCGGTTAAGGTAGGAAGCCTTGGCACAGAGCTACGGGACTTGCGCTGGTTCGAGTCTCCATGGGGGAAGAAATTTTCTCATGGTATTTCGGCCATTATGGGACCGGTGCCCACCCAGCATCGTAAGGCAATTGGGTAGCTACAATAAGTAGCGGCTCCAGGTTGAGGAACCAGCTATAACGGCTGGGGGACTCGACATGCTAACCACATGTCACCCCTACACTGACTGTTGATCATCTACCTCTGTGATTGACACATGTGGATGTGAAGGGCCAGCAGCCGGCTGGTAACCCAAGCGGCAACGCTGCAAAGTGGAAAGACACTCAATCGGATTATGAAATATTATTATTTTATTATTATGATTATTTTATTATTATTATTATTATATATAATATATAATAATAATAATATATAATAATCCTCATAATATAATCATAACTAAAATACTACTAATAATACATAACTAATAATCCTCCTAATCCTCCTCATACTATAATCATCTATAATACTAATAATATCACTCAATAATAATACTCAACTAATCCTCCTCCATACTCCTAATCCTAATACTCCTCCTCCTCATCCTCCTCCTCCTCCTCCTCCTCCTCCTCCTCCTCCCTCCTCCTCCTCCTCCTCCTCCTCCTCCTCCGCCTCCTCCCCTTCCGTGTTCTGTGCCTTCAAGAAAAGTGATTTAACTTTCTTCTCATATTTAGAGCTTCCGGGCTATGTGGTCGTGGTCTCTCACTGGTGTTTCTTCCAGACGTTTCTCCCTCAACTGCGGAGGGAATCTTCACTAGTCACTGAAGATGCCCTCCGCAGTTGAGGGAGGAACGTCTGGAAGAAACGCCAGTTATACACCACGACTACATAGCCCGAAATCTTTTAATATTATGAATAACGGCCGTGGAAGCCTGTATTCCACAATTAAATTTATTATTTTTAATGTATTTTTTCGATTTTTACATTGAATAATTATTTTCAGGCCTATGTTATTAATGATCCCGAGAGCTATGCCGGCGGTAGCATTGCTGTCGATAGGGTTACCCATGCCGGACTGGTCGAAGGTAATAAGCCAGACGAAAAAAGTACCTTGGTCGAAAGAGTGACGATCTTTCACCGTAAAGTTATCCATCAAGAATTGCGGACATGGGTTCAAGTGGGGTAAATTTTCATATAGCCTACAGAACAAACAAGGATGACTGAGAATAGAATACCAAAAGAAGCATACGAGGAAGAAGAAGTTTGGGAAGACCAAAGAAAAGATGGAAACAGCAGCAATTTGAAGTCGGAACAGGCTAGTAAATAAGCCTAAACCGTGAAGAAGAAGAAGTTATTAAAAAGGTCTACATTTATATGTATCATTTTTATTCTTCATCATATTTTTTCTCCCCCCATACATGGGCTTATAATCCCCGTGTTATTACAAGGGCTCACCTGTACATTTTGAACCACACAGTAGACAGGTACACTCTGCAAGATCTACCTGTATGTATTGTTATTATGCCAGGACCACAACCGAAAACAGCGCAGGACAACGCACGTCAAGTAATATACACATAGAACTAGATGAAGATTAAAAACTTCTACTCCAACGAAAATTGAACCCGAGTCACCAGAGTGGAAGGTACAGACTCTACCGATCATGCCAATATATCTGACTTACTAAATGTTCTTTCAAATATGAGTATTTAATTATATTACATCTTGTTTGAAAATTAAGTCTGAAAGGGAAACTGGTACAATTAAAGTGTTTTAGGCACGAATGGAGGGTGGCACATGTCTGTACCACAAGTAATGTCGTGACATTGCTGTGACGTAGATGTAGTCCACATCCACCTACACAAGCGGTAATTACTTTCTAATTGATGGTCCCACCATGCCGAACGTAACGGTGCGCCCAGAAACAACCGACATATATAGGTCAATCAGCATTTTACACGGCGGAAATCACTAACCGCTCGTTTTTGCTTTACGCTACGTCTGTCTTATTCAAACAGTACTCCCTATCACACAAAATCGATTTTTTTTATTTCTTTGGAACACATTGTTATAGTAGATGACATTGCATTTTTAATTGCTAGGAGGGATAAAATAAAATAAGTTAAAATATACCTTCTTAGGTAAGATCCGTCGTCCTCAACTTATAAAATATGTATTCGTTATGCCTGTAGGCCTTTCAGAACATCCGTTCCATCTTCAGCAGGTCCTTCTTCGCTACAATATCTAGTATGATGGTTGATGCTGCTGGTCCTAATGTGGTGTTGTCGTGACTCTACCTAAGAAGGTATATTTTAACTTATTTTATTTTATGACTCTCCACCTCAACGGTTTTAACAATGGATTTTATTAGTGATGCTAGGAGGGAGTATAAAATGCATTTTTTAAGTAACATTTCAAACTAGGTCTAGATGAAATATGTAAATTAAATCCATGTTAAACGGTCGGATATATTAAGAAGTAACATTACAAAACTAACTCTGTGACTTATGAAACTTAGATTCAATGTCGCGTGCACTGAGTTCTTCCACTGGAACCTATTTCATCAAAGTGATAAGTGAATCCAGTTCATACTCTGGTATCCTGTGTATTAAGAATATTTTCCTATCACCTAAGCCTACATCTGCTTAATGGAATTTTCATCAAATTTTTTTCAATGAAAATTGTGAAAGCATTGCTATTGTCATTCTTCTCAATCTCCTATTTTTTAAAATCTGGTTGAGTGACATACAAGGCCTTAAGGCCTTAACTCTGCCAGGTACAATAAAGCAGTTATTATTATTATTATTAAATCTTATAACCCTGAAAATATTAGGACTAACTAACTCGCTCTATGACACTATCGAACCCATAAATTCATGACCGCGATAATATAAGCTCTTCATACAACCCTACCCTGAGCTAATGTATTTCAATAATCGCCTATAAAATTTACGTCCCTCAAATCGTAAATGTTATTCTCCCACCTCACTCTTGGCCTACCTGCTGAGGTTTTTTCCCCTCTGATTTTTCTACAAGAAACTTCCATGCCACTCTTTCATTCTTCATTCGGGCTATAAGCCTTGTCCATCGCAGTCTTCGAGACTTAATTGATCTTAATATGTCTGGTTTTCTTTAAAATTCATGCAGCTCACCGTAAAAGCCAATATAGTCTTCTCAATCCACCTGTCTGTTCGTCTCTCTTTGGCCCAAAACACTTTATCCAGTGGAACCAGATGTCCATGTTTCTTGACGATTGTATTTTACAGTGAAAGATCATCACTCTTTCAATCATCCGACATGGAATCATTTTTAGTAGCAAAGCTACCACCGATATTGCTCTCTCTCTCGAGATCTTTTAACCACGGAAGTCTCTCCATCACGACAAAATAAAAATACCATTACAGGGGAAAATGTTAGGACGACGATATAAATTATGGAGTTTCTCATTTTAAAGTTACCTCAATTCCCTTTCAATTTGAAACTGAATATTCATTTTAGGTCCAATTTTTAACGCTTTTAGCTTGTTACACATTCAACATTTTAAGATTACTTCTATGAATGGGGAAGTGCTAGAAATCGAGGAAAAATTAAATATATCATAATTAAATGTATTAAACGCTAACATTTTGCCATCTAGAGAAAAACATAAATTGAGATATATTGACGTATTTCGGATGATTTTAATTTAAAAAGAACTGGTATTAAAATTCCTGCAATAATCTTACGATCTTGAAAGTTTAAACGAGACTGTAATAAAATAAGTAAATAAAGGAATCATATGTATTAATAACAATGAGAAACAAAAAAAGAAACGTTTTTGTCTCAAAAAGGAAAATATGTGATTCTGATAGATTTTTTTCCTGAATTCAAATATGATATCGGGTTTTCTCCATCACGCAAGATTTCCGAGAAACAGGAATTTATAATTTCAAACACTTAATATTTTCTACATTCGTAACTACACAATATTCGAACATTCGGACTCACGTAGAAAGTAAGAAATTACGATTTTCTGCTATATTTCGCCTGTGGAGCATCCCTCTTGATGGTCCAACAATAATTGGCCAGCATATTAGGATTACATTTGCCTTGATATCTCTTTTCCATAGCTGAAACCATTTGAGTTAGCTCATTTGGTTTTATTTTACAATAGATAAATGGACGAAAAAACGGTTATTAAAAAATAATTATTTAAATCCATTAATTGAAATTGAAATTGAAATATGAAAACTGTGAGTGATGGAGAAATTCCGAATACATATTTGAAAACACGATAAAAAAAAACTGCATTAAGTACAACTATTAGTACTCATGAGATATAAATCATGTTGACCAGTGTAATTTGTGTTTAATTTTGTATCATATTGAAAAATATGGTACTTTTAAAAGAACCGTGTGACATTTACACTAAGTCTAAATCCGTCTCAATAATATTACTATCTTTAAAATGTAAACAGACTAATTAAAAAATAAATAGGATGATATGTAATATTAGTTTATATTTGATTTTTTATCATGTGGAAAATATAGTAATTTTTAAATAACCATATGACATTTGTATGTAAGTCTTTATCCGGTAGGTTCGTGGTACAGTTAGTAGAATTGATTACTTAGAGCTGGTTTATGATGTACCAAGAGCTGCAATTTCATAATACCAATCAGGAAACTGAGCCCTAAGATGCTAACAAGAAACGTTATATGAACCTGTTTTAGTTTCGTAATACAAATCTACAGATTGTCTCCAGGCTAGTTAACTTTGGGTCATCCAAAACAAACTTCAAGGTTATACTTGTTAATTTATTACAGGGCAAACCGATGAGGCGTCAAGAGTTCAATGTAGTTACATAGAACGTATCCCTAGTATTTACTCTCATTAATTAGGACAGGAAGTAAATATCAATAAAATTAAATATATGGTCACACGTAGAAATACATTATATAATGGAAATGGACAGCTAATTACAAATGAGGGAAATTTTGAGGAAGTGGCTGAATACAAATACCTAGGAACAATAATCATAAATAGGAATGAGATGCACAAAGAAATTAAACATAGGCTCAGTTCTGGAAATGCGTGCTATTATGTATTGCAGAGACTCTTGATGTCCCAATTCCTTTAAAAAAACGTTAAACTGAAAATATATAAAACTATTATTCTACCATATTATACGGATGCGAAACATGGACTCTTACTTTAAGGGAGGAAAGGAGAATACAAGTATTTGAGAATAAAGTACTTAGGAAAATTTTTGGACCAAAGAGAGATGAACAAACAGGTGAATGGAGAAGATTACATAACAATGAACTACATGATCTTTATAGGAAGCCAAATATAATAAGAACAGTTAAGTCTCGTAGACTGCGATGGGCAGGACATGTTGCACGTATGGGGAATGAAAGACTTGCATGGAAGCTTCTTATAGGAAAGCCAGAGGGAAAACGCCCAGTTGAGAATGAGGTGGGAGAATAATATTAACTATGAATTGAGGGAAGTAGATTATACAGGGAGTGATTGGAAAGCATTAGCTCAGGATAGGGATGTATGGAGAGCTTATGTCCGCGCGGCCATGGACCTACTGGTTCGATAGTGCCAGTGAGCAAGTAAGTAATTTTGATTTTAATAATTTGAAGTTATGGAATTGATTTCTTATTAATAATTATAGATATTTCGTTGCTCTCATTAAAATTCAGTCCTTCAGTATTTAAGTTTTACACTATTTACTATTGTGACATTGAAATAAAAGTATACTAATTCAATTTAAAATTATGCATTTAAAAAATGTCTACCGCTGTGCTCTCAGGGTAGCATCGCTGCCTGATTGAAAGCAGGCCCGGATTTGAACCTCATTCGGCACAAGTTTCCTGGGTGATGTATTTTTCTTTTTTTCCTAAATCTATAAAACAAACGTCAGGAAACTTTAAGGCCCAAATGGTCCCCGGAATAATCAGTTCATCCTAATCATCATTATTATTCGCCATATTTTGTGTAAATGTGTGAGTGAATATTGTGTTTTGTCTTAAATGTTCGTATGGTCACGAAGGAGACCCTGGATTGAGCTATTCACTCTTACGGGGAGGCCCTCCATCTCCTTGTGTTGTCAAGGGAGTATGTATATTATCCAACATTTAAAATCCCTGTCCCGACAGATCGTGCCACATTAAGACCCGGGTGGCGTTCCTCATGTAAATGTACCTATAAGATGAGAGGTTAAAATTACGATCGAGAAGATCAAGTATTTAAAATATATAATAAATAGAAAATAATTATTTGCATGAAATATAGCTATAGAAATAAGAATAATTTAAGACGAACTACAAAGAATGCTATATAAACTAAATGAAATATCAAAAAAATACAACATGGAAATATCATCAGGAAAATCATAAACAATGGCTTTCAAGGGCGCTCATCCAATTCGGACAAAGATAATATTAGAAAATAAACCAATAGAACAAGTGGTATGATATAACTTCCTAGGTTGCGAAATATCATACACAGCGGAAACAGATATAAATAACAAGGTAAATAAGCTTAATTATATAACAGGAACACTAAAAAGAACTTTGAAAAATAAAGCCAGAAAAGATTCTATAATGAAATTATACAAGACAATGACAGTGCCTATTATTATTTATGGATCCGAAACATGGACAGTGACAATACAACAATCTGCCAGAATACAAGCTGCTGAAATAAGATTCCTCAGACCAATAGCAGGATATCAAAGAACAGACAAAAAACATAACACAGAAATAAGACAACAACTAAAAGTAGAGGAATTAAACACAACAATAGTGAAATACAGAACAAACTGGAAAGAACACTTGGCAAGGATGACTGAGAATAGAATACCAAAAGCAGCATACACCTATTCACCACGAGGAAGAAGTTTGGGAAGACCAAAGAAAAGATGGAAAGAGCAGCAATTTGCAGCCGGAACAGGCTAGTAAATAAGCCTAAACCGTGAAGAAGAAGAAAAAGAAGAAGATTATTAGTGATACGTTCTTATTAGGCCTATATTCCGTTTGTTGAGTAAAAACAATTTTCACGCGTTTATTTTCAAACATTCGACTTGTGATCAGGCAGTAGGCGACTTTAAGTAAGCGACGTTTCTAAAGTTTGTTAACGTTTTACAATAGGGCTCCCATTCATTAGGATTTTTTGATAGTAGAAGATATACATTTCGTGGGTCAAAGTGAGTACATTTTATTAAATTAAACCCTGTCTAATCTTCGTTACAGTAATTTAATTACATTTTTTACATTTACATATCCGCACCTATTTCTATTATGTCTCGACATAGAACATTGACGTGTCGGTTGTGAGAGACAAAGAGAAGAGATATACATATATATTCCCGTACACATAATAATAGACAAATAACTAACTAACTGGCACTACCGAACCCGTAGGTTCATGGCCGCGTGGACATAAGCTCTCCATACATCCCTATCCCGAGCCAATGTTTTCCAATCATCCCCTGTATAATCTACGTCCCTCAAATAATAGTTAATGTTATTCTCCACCCCATTCTTGGTCTACCAACTGGGCGTTTTCCTTCTGGCTTTCCTACAAGAAGCTTCTTCCATGCAAGTCTTTCATTCCCCATACGTGCAACATGTCCCGCCCATCGCAGTCCACGAGACTTAACTGTTGTCATTATATCTGGCTTCCTATAAAGACCATGTAATTCACTGTTAAGCAGTCTTCTCCATTCACCTGTCTGTTCATCTCTCTTTGGTCCAAACATTTTCCTAAGAATTTTATTCTCAAATACTCGTAATCTCCTTTCCTCCCTTAAAGTAAGAGTCCATGTTTCGCACCCATATAATATAACTGGTAGAATAATAGTTTTATATATTTTCAGTTTAACGTTTTTTGAAAGGAGTTGGGAAGTCAACACTCTCTGTAATGCACAATAACACGCTTTTCCAGAATTGAGCCTATGTTTAATTTCCTTGTGCATTTCATTCCTGTTTGTGATTATTGTTCCTAGGTATTTGAATTCAGCCACTTTCTCAACATTTCCCTCATTTGTCATTAGCTGTCCATTTCCATTATATAATGTATTTCTATGTGTGACCATATACTTAGTTTTATTGAAATTAACTTCCAGTCCCAATTTCTTAGTGTTACTCAGTAGTGTGTGCGTGTTGGCCTTTAGTATCTCCTCGCTATCGCCCAATAGTACTACATCATCAGCATAAACTAGCAGCTTATTAATACCATTGAGTTGTAGGCCTTCTTCATCCTCTAAAGATTTGATGGCATGCTCTAATACAAAATTAAATAGTAGAGGAAATTGTGCATCTCCTTACTTCAACCTATTGTGGATTTAAAAATTATCCGAAAATTGTTTGCCTATACGCACCCTACTCTTTGTGCCATTTAGACACATTCGTATAAGTCTAACTAACTTTTTAGGAATTCCGGACTCTAGCAGGATAGTAGGCCCTATATAACTTCTCCCCCTTCATTGAATCGTATGCCTTTTTGAAGTCTGTGTATAGTTGATGTACAGTACCATTATATTCCCATTTCTTTTCTAAAATCTGCCTCATACTAAAAATCTGATCTGTTGTAGACCTGTTTCTTCTAAATCCACAGTGATGATCTCCTAGAATGTCATCAATATAAGGAATAAGTCTGCTTATTAATATATTTCTTAGAATTTTGTATGAAGATGAAAGTAATGAGATGCCCATATAGTTGTTGCAATCAGTTTTATCTCCTTTCTTATAAATTGTTACGATAATCGATTATTTCCATTCATATGGAAGAGCTTCTTTTTCCCAAATCATATTAAGCAACTGGCGTATCTTGTCCATCAATTCTTCTCCCCCTGATTTTATCAGTTCTGCTGGGATCTCATCTGAACCTGATGTTTTATACAGCTTCAATTTTTCTATCGCCATTTCAACCTCTAATGCACTTGGTTCTAGGATTAGCACTTGTGCTGTCTGTAAATTATCCTCTTCAATAATAGGCCAAATGCAAATGAAAACAGTATAAATTAATAGTATACAAGTATCAAATGACGCGTTATTGTTTATTTAATATGGCTTATCCAAGCTATAACCACATATTTATTTCCTATCGTTCGTATTTTTAAAATAAATCGAAAATAAATGCATAATGACGTATTTGTGACATACTTAAACATTTAATGAATTGTGGTCGAATATCGACCGCTGCGCTGGGCGACCTCTAGTCTATATATCAATACGTGACAGAAAAACGTAGCACCCCTTTTTTAAGCACATTGCGTGCACGGAGGAGTGTGATATTTGGCATAATTAAAGTTCATGTAGAGAAGGAGTGCAGAAAAATAAATATAATATGTGTTACAAATAAATTTGATTCAAGAAAATAAAATAAAATTGTCTCTAAGGAATTTATGTATATTACTCATTCATTTGTTTATTTGTGTACTCATTCATTTGTTTACGTTCATACTGAAAGTGCATTGTTGAAAGAAGAAAATTATGCAGCAGCAATGTGAATTGACTTACTCTCGCGTATTTATTATTAGTGATTTAAAAAGTGAGTACACTTTATTGTTTAAATTAAATCCTGTTTAATCTTTGTATCAGTTATTTAATTACATTTTTAATCTTTAGATATTCGCACCTACTTCCATTATACCTCGACATAGAATATTGACGGGTCGGAGTGAGAGAGAAAGAAGAAGGGATATATGTTTATATTTATATGTACACATAATAATAGGCCAAATGCAAATTAAAATAGTATAAGTAGTATAGAAATGACGCATTATTGTTTTTTTTAAATATGGATTAGCCAAGTTATACCACATATTTACTTTGTTCGTATTTTTAAAATGAATCGAAAATTATTGTGTAATGGCGTATTTGTGACAAACGTTAAAATTTAATGAATTGTGGTCGAATTTGGACACTGGGCCACCACTAGTATTACTAAATAGGATGATCTTGGTAATAATAAGTAAATAGTCTTCATAATGATAGTCTCACTATCGAAACGCTTTGACTATTTTAATATTTTGGTTTGGTGATTTGGGTTTTATTGATAATGTGTAATATAATTTTATTATCACCAAAATGATCCTATTTATCGATATATTAAAACCATTATTTTGAAACTCCTATGTGTATAGAGATATTTTATTCTGAATATGTTATTAACTTTAACTCTATTTTATTAAAATATCAATTGCCCCCTTTCTGTTCTATTATAATATTCAATTACCTTCCATTAGATATATATTTTTTCTAGCTTGGTATTTAGGTCTATGTCCATTCGCATCGCCCATCACTAAGTGACAGAATATGTTCCTGTTGAACTATGACGAAACACGATGTAAGATGTGAAAATTACTCGCACCAACTCACACACTGACCTACTACAAGTTCTTCCTTCACTTACACCGGTTTTTTCTCTCAAACATTCCATTGTATCTCTCACCATATGCTAAACACTTTGAAATCATCCTGTGCGTCGATTATTACTATTTTGTTTCTTATCTAATGTATTGTATCTACCCTTCTTTTGTCGCTTGGGGTATTTCCGCATATTTAATAATAATTATAAAAAGTATTGTATGTTATTTTTATTGTTGTTTTGTTTTAGCCCACTATCCTAATTCACTTTGTTTCAGTATCACTTTCGGATTTTTTTGTGTGTTGAACCGGGACTAGGTGATTAAGGTGGAGACTTTCTAAATTAGTTCCGTTAAAGCGAGGAAAATTCCGTAACATGGATATGTGAGAGGTAAACTCAAGGTGTTATAACAACTCAATTAATGTGGTTCAAGAACCTGATAATGTGTTAATCCGTAATAGTTGTTTGTTATTCCCCTCTTTCCCAAAACAACTTTTAGTCGGCCAAGGTGGTCTGGTGTTTTTGTTCCCTGTCTCTAGTCCAGAGGATCGCGGGTTCAAACCCGGCCGGGGTCGATGTATTTTTAGGATGGAAAAATCCAAGGGATATATCCTCTGGGAGGGACTTTAAGCCTGAGTCTCTTAAAAGAACAGCAAGGCTGAATGAAATGCCTCTGTGCAAAATTTAACGGACTTTCATCCATCGGAATAATGCCTTAATTTCCTGCTAGATGTCGCCTCGAGGTGATGTATTAACCACATGTTCCTTGCTGACATCTGTAGGAACATAAGCGAAACTAAATTAGTAGGTCTATGGTTAAGAAACTTATCGATTTGAATTTATTATCAATTCATCCCGAGTTAGATCTGGTGAATTTCCTTCGTAAGAAAAGTAAAGCCGTTAGGGTAAAACAAATCAGTGATGTAACGAATATCGATAAAAAATACCAACTAAGTACATCCCGATGTCCATCGCGAAACATGTCTTAATGCTTGATAGCTCTCATTTTTATTTTCTTTCCGTTTACAAAATCATTTTTGTAGCTCATAAACATATTGATTTTTTATAATGGCATAAATTTGGATTCCATGTCATTATTGGAAATTGCGTTTACTAACTTGTTTAACCCTTACATTAATACGTTTAACCATTAAAAACATATCCTATAAGATGCATCACCATCATCATCATCATCATCCTTCGTGGATTAGGTCTTTGCCTTTTCCGATCTCACATCTGTTCAGCCCAGCGCTTTCTTGGTCTTCCCCACCGATCTTAGTCCTCCAGGATTATACATAAGTGCCATCTTTGGTATCCTGTCCTCTGTCATTCTTTGCAGATGTTCTATCTGATTGTTTCTGTGTTCTTCTATTTGTTGAAGAAGTGGTTGTACTTTTAGTCCCTCTCTAATATTCTCATGTTTAATATGTTCTTCTCTTGTACACGTTTCTCAGCCCGTAGGAATCTCATTTCCGCTGCCTGAATTTTACTTTTTTCTTTTTTCCTTCAGGACCCAGGCTTCACTTCCATACATCGCCACTGGTAGTGCCATCGTTGAGTAAAATTTTAGCTGCGTATATTTCTTACTTTCCATTTTTTATCTTCCCATATGGCTACTCATTTAGCTGCCCTTATTGTCTGTTCCACTTCAGAATATCTATAATATATATTATTTAATTTATTAAGGACTTTCTCTGCACTACAGTAGTTGTCCTTTAGCCCAAATGTATTTTGCTCTGCCATAAATTTCTTCCTCAGCATCTTCTTTGAGGTCTCTGCTGATCATGTTTCTTCTCACTTCATCCATCCACTGTTCCCTGGGTTTCCCCCTCCTCCTCCTCCTGTCTTCAGCATTCCAATCCAGCATCATTCTTGGGATTCTATTATTCTCCGTCCTCTTCAGATGTCCATAACATTTCAATCTTCGTTCTTCAATTACTTCTATAATGTTTAACACTCATTATTTCTCTAATTTTCTGGTTCCGAATTTTCTTCTTTCTTGATTTTCTTGATGCCCTTCATTGATACATTATTTAACTTATTTAATATTTTTGTTAAAACATTAGAAAAATGAATCAGTATAAATTATTTAAATTAGTGTCAAATTATGCAACAATATACAGTAATAACTTATGGTTAAGTTAATTTGTTTTCACTGAGGTCCGACATATTTGAGTAAGCTGGCCTAAGAAATTTAATTTCGTCAATTTAAGATTAATACATTTCTTCTGATTGATCGTGTTACGTCTTTTAATTTTTTAAATAAAATCGTTAACACTTTATTTTATATAGCCTATAGACGCTTTTAATATCTAAGTTCACATTTATTTTATATTTTTATTTATTTTTTTAAGATATTATGATGGAAAAAGTGTTGGAAAAAGGTCAGAAGAAATTTTAATAAATCAAGGAGTTAGACAAGGGTGTAGTCTATCGCCCACTCTTTTTAATATATTTATCGACGACATTATGAAACAATGGAAAATTATAATGGACAAAGGCCTTAGATTGAACAATAACTCAAGTATTAATAACTTTAATTTTCGCCGATGATTTAGTCTTACTACACCATGATGATCTGTTACAATTGGCTGCTTACAGACTAAATGCAATATGTAGCGATTATAATTTTAAAATTTCAATAAGTAAAACAAAAGTAATGGCATTTTGTGGAAGAAATACTCTGCGTGCAAAAATAGTAATTAGAGTCGAAATTATTGAATAAGTATCCCACTTTAAATATTTAGGATGTGATATCAGCTATGGGTATGATAAAGATATTGAACACAAAACACATCAGTTTCAAGCTATGTGTGGTACAATAAATAGAACATCGAATAATAAAGCCCATAAACAAACAAAATTAAAATTTTATAAAACAATGGCTGTCCCTGTCCTTTTGTATGGGAGTGAATCTTGGATTACCACTACCAAACAAGAAAGTAAATCCAAGCAGCCGAGATGAAATTTTTAAGAAGAGTAAAAGGCTGCACTAGAATGGACCAGATAAGAAACGAGGATATCCGTGAAGAATTGCAGATCTACTCCATAAAAGAAAATATATTTAACAACAAGATACAGTGGAAAGAACATGTAAAAAGAATGGAAGAAAGTAATTACCAAATAAAATCTGCAATTATTTTCCAAGAGGAAGAAGAGATGTTGGACGTTCTCGGAAGAGATGGTCTTAGATCTATTAGTGAAGATGGAACAGGCAACTCTTGCCTAAACCAGGAAGTGAAGAAGAAGAAAAAGAAAATATTATGAAATCGTGAATGTAATGAAATGGGTACTGATAATGAAATTAAATCCCAGTATTTGCCTTGATGAAAAAAAAAGTCGGAATTGCAGTTTGAACACGGGACCTCCCCAATATAACTATTAAACGCTACCGCTTGAGCCAACACACTCGATAAGCTAACATTTAGTTAGCTAAACTCAGTTTCTGAAGCCAGTTTCTTTAAAAAAATACAGATCAACAATAAAGAGTCATACTCATTTTTATTCCATAGTCTGCAATTCCATCACAAATTTCTCTTCTACTTCTATTAATCTGTTCTGTATTTTTCCATGAAAATATTAAATAAACGAAACCAATATAACGTAAATGTTACATTGCCTATTTGCGGGTTGTGCAAAATGCATATTCTGATAAAAGTTCTGAAATATAACGAACAAAGAAAAATATTTTGTTATAAATAAACAATTTATTGCTATGAAGACTTAGCTAAAAATAGGCTTCTAAAACATTTAGGAAGAGAACTTCATACTTCCTTACCAATGACAATGATAAAAATTATAGCACATTTGTTGTCGTGATAACGATTAAAGAAATAGCTCCTTGGATTTATCTATTATTGCTATTAAACTATTTGTTTTAATAAACGATAAAATATTCTTTATAACATAAATATTACCGAAGGTAAACAAAATTAGTTATTTTAATATTAACTTAATCACTCTGTCAATGTGGCAAATATTATATACATATATTTTTGCATGAGGTCATAAGACACGCTTTGCAATCTCCAACAATCTCTTTTCATCAACGATTTACATTTTTTCGGCATCATGCATCTAAATTATTTCAAAATTTGTAAGCACAACTTCTACAAGTATGTTAAGTTTGCATTAGCCTATTTTCTTCATTACGTTTATTTAGTTTTTCCTTGATTTTTGTGTCTCTTGGAGAATGGGTATATATTGCATAGTCCATTTTGCTTTGTTTATTATTATTATCATTATTATTATTATTATTATTATTATTATTATTATTAATTATTATTATTATTATTATTATTATTATTATTATTATTATTATTATTATTATTGACTTAGATTTTCACGGCCGGAGTTACTATTATGATCTTGTAGAAGATTTCCGGGCTGTTGGCCGTGGTCTTGATGCTTGTAGTTCCCCGACGTTTCGCCAGAGACTGCGTCCGGCATCCTCAAGGGTTGTCTTGAGACGGGCAATTTTGTCGACTACCTGCCCTATTTATACATTTATCCGCGACGTGTTCTCTGCGCGGTCCATTACTTCGTAAATTGTATTTAAAGTTTTGAAGAGCGATTCTCACCAGTACGCTGTTACATGTACTGCTTCCTTTGAATTCAAATCGGACGACGTAAAGTCTTTCTTCATGCAGTATTCGCATCGTTCGCTTCAGTGGAGCATTCGGTAAGATGCTCTATTGCGACAACGCGGGCCCAGATTCTATCCTGGTCAGGAAGATTTTTTTAAATATCGTCGTTAATTTTCATAATGCCTACACGTTACCAGGATTCGTTAAATAAATAAATTTGTAAATATAAGGAAATAAATTAATTAAAGGAAGCAGGTCATAGAAAATGAATAACGATTGTAACATCTCATTACTTCGTTTACTTAACACAACGCATAACAAGATTGTTTATTTCCACAACTAATGCAAAACGCGTCTGATCTATTTAAACTAAGTCAAGTTAATTTCTAATTCCAATATACAGGGCTTCCAATATAAAACCGGACACGCCTCACGGGGTTTCACCCGTCAGGCTGCGCTCTCTCCTCGTCCGCATTTCACTCTGCCAGCCGCAGAGTGTCCGGTTTTATACTGGAAACCCTATACAAGTTAGACCGGGAGTATTGCATCTCTTCATACAGACTGTTTCTAGTAGAGTGCAGGGACATTCTGTTTACCATGAGGTTGCGTGTTCGATCTATTGTCATGCTTCTTATTTATCTCTCTCTCTCTCCTCTCTCTCTCTCTCTCTCTCTCTCTCTCTCGTCCTTATTTCTATTCATTTAATAATAATAATAATAATAATAATAGCTTTATTTTACCTGGCAGTTTTCTTTGTTTTATTTACAGCATTTACTGCACTTCTTATTTACACCAAACTATTTTTCCTTGCACGACACATAACGAAATTGAACGGATTTTAGTTTCTCAAATAGTTGTGCACTTGTGAACCAAGTAGCTGACCTCTGGTCATGCGTAATAGCTTCGTTCTGGGACTTGAAAATTATCTGTGCGCCATCAATTCTTTTAAAGTCTATACTTTATCTTTTCGTTAGTTTAGTATTAGTTGTATTATGGAATAAAGGATAATTGTTCTGGTGAATGGAAGAGATGACTTTTAGTTTTAAGTTCGGCAGGATAAATAAATACGTACTATAGTATAGTAACTATACCATATAACAGTACAACAGTTTTCAATAGTGAACTGATTTACTTTTGAAAATATGTTTATAAAATGATTTTTTTCTTGCTCACTTCAAATCATGTACTATAATTAAAAATTATTTTTTTTTATCATTCGGTTAGGATAGACATACTATTCACGGTTGATGCAAATAAATAGAAGTCTTTGTTCTCCACTAGTCATCAGCCCAATACTTTTCGATAATCATTCTGTCCTGATTTAACTTTGTGATTTATTTTTATTACTTAATCAACTGTATGGAATTGTGCTACATCATGAATTGAAACAGCAATGTCATCGGCAAATAAAAAGGTTTAAATAATCTCCGGCTGCTAATGCTGACAAATTACAGATTCGAATATAGCGTTGAAGCTTGTCAGATTTTCTTTACACCATTCATTGCAAGAAAGAAGCTTTGTATCACATACCTTTAAAGCACATGGGAACTTTTCACCTGTCTTTCGGTGACTCGATCATGAGTGGATATTTGGGTATGGGAAAAAGGGACTGAAAATCGTAAGAATGTGTCGAGAAAAATAAGGAGGAGGTACTTAGATATAAACCGACAAAATATTTTGGCCGAATGTGCAGGAAAACGATCACTGTTTTGACAAAGAGACCTAAAACAAGTTTGGGGAAAATAATCTCATATACGCAATCAAGGATTTAAAGAGAGATCAGGGCTTACTTGGTTCAGGTTAGGGGCATGGAAATTTTTAAAAATAACGACGATCACGATATGCGAATATCTCCAATGTGCGGGAGCTTTGAAGACGAGATACATATATTAGGAAAATGTAACGATTTAGAATATTGAAGGCGTCAGTTATTACCGGAAAGATTTCTAAATTCAAATCGTGAAAGATTGACATGCTGAGTTATTGGTAAACCCAGAAAATTGGATAAATTTGGGTAGATTTCTGGACAAAACGCGGAACACTCATTCATGATTAAAATAAATAAATATGTTAAATTGCAATACCATTAATTCTTAATAATTCTACAAAACTAAGTTAATATATAATGTAATTGTATTGTTTTCTAATTGTAATATAATTGTAATATTATTGTTTTCTTTTTTGTTTTAAGTATATTATTACCAAACATCAACTTATTGTAACGGAGTGTCAACAGCACGTACGGCTTACTGCCCCTGCGATCCATATTTGTTAATAACATTGTATGTATCTTACTTATAGTTTAATAAAGTCCTTATGTACTTTTTATTTAATAATTAACTGGCAACATTGAACCCGTAAGTTCAAAACCGTGCGAAAATAAGCTCTCCACACATTCCAATCCTGATATGTTTTCAAATCATCCCCTTTATAATCTACTTCCCTCAAATCACGGTTTATGTTATTCCCACCTCATTCTTGGTTTACCAACTGGGCGTTTTCCTTCTGGCTTTCCTACAAGAAGCTTCCATGCCACTCTTTCATTCAATAAATGGTAAAATATTGTCCATAACTACAGCAGCAAACTGAATCCAGTTCATATTTCTGATTTCGCAGTTATTTCTTCGAAGTAACTAACTCCATAGCTTATGGAACCTTGGGATCAATATAACATTCACTTTAGGGTTCTTGTTGTTGTTCCACACATTCTTTGAAATTTCTGTATTTTTATATTTATATCATCTTTTTGGCAGTATGATACATTAAAACCCATTGCCCATTGAAGTCCATGGACGTGCAACATGGTCTCTTATATTAAGTAAAGAAAACATGATAAAACTATTAGAAAATAGGATCCTAATATAAATATTCGGTTCAATAAGGTTTGAGAATGGAGGAAGCTTTACAATTACAGCCCTATAACTGAAACAATTGTACTATTATTGTCGTGATTATTATATAGAGAAGATTTAAGATGAGCAGGTCAAGTAGCTCGAAAATATTTCTATTATTTTAAAAGTGCTTAGATAAAATACCATTACGAAGACCTAGGCGTAGAAGGGAAAATAATGTTCACATGACTCTTAGGAACGGGATAAGTATATTCTCGAGCAACGCCGGGTAATCAGCACGGGGTATCTAAAAAATATAAATTTATAATTATTTTTTCTTTTACTTATTTAACTAAACATAAAAGCACATTAATTTTCATTTATTTAGGCGCAGCAGCGCACGCCGAGTATTAGCTAGTAAGACATAAAATGGGGCTATACATAGGCTTGTTCAATATCAGACCTCAAGTAGACAATAAGATGAAATTAAATATTATAATTAAAATATGTCAAAGAATTAATCATCATAAGTAATGCCACGAGTGATTTCCAAATTATCGATAAATTCACGACTCACGAAGTGAGGAGTGAATTTAAGTAGAGAATTTGGAAATCAAGAGTGGCATTTGTTAGGACTATTTAACGAATAAAATTAAGCTGTTTTCTTACAAATCATTGTTTAAATTAGTTAATTTAAAATATTTATTATATTTAATGTAAACGGCGATGTTTGAAAACAAATGAGAAATGATTGGTACGCTTCATTTGCTTCTTTTGTTCGTCACTGCAACCAGATCATATTATTTATTGCCAAATGAACGCAATATTGTAAGAATGCACTATAGTGGAGAAAAAATGAAACACATCAAACTGTATATTAATTAATTTCTGATGCCCTATGATGTAAATATGACAATTACATTTTTCTGGAATGTTATTACCTGGGAAAAAATTACATTTAAGCAAGTGCAAACAGTGGTTTCTTTTTTTTTATGGTATAATCAATTGCTACAAATGTTTTTATATTAACTCCGGCATGTGCTATGTGTTGACATTCATGCACTATAAACAATCTGGTAGCCGTATTTTTTGGAGAGTCAGTCCCTGCAAAATAATGCTATGACCTATTTAGAATGTTAAAAAGGAGGTGCTTTCTTTATTATGATAAACTTTAGTTGGAAAATTCTAGGCGAAACACGACTGTGATTGGTTGTAAATAAAAAATCATTGAAATGTGATTGGTCATTGACTCCCATTTGGGGCATGAGTTAAATAGTCATTCTAATTTGATATTTCGACTAATTTCAGGATTATCGGTTGGTAGTAAAATAAATATGGTAACCAGTAGAAATGCGTTTTTTTTTTTACCTGCAGCTTTTAGCGGGAGGTTTATATGATTATTTTTGCTAGTCAGACATTACATTTAAAAAGGTAACGATTATGATAGAGAACTATTTGCAAATTAGCAACTCTCAGTATGTGTCAGTAATGTAGATGTGTTATAGGATATACCTAATCAAGATTTGAATCAAATGTGTTTTCATAATCCAATTTATTGTCAACTCATTCATTCCTAATTTAGAATCCAAAGTTCTACTCTTATTCTCTCACAAAATAGAAAGCTCAAATTATCAACGGTTATGTCTTCTATTTTCACTTTTTCTCCTTGAGACGAAGACTAACTGTTCTTTATACATAAAAATAAAAGTATGTGAGTCTGTCTGTACTTTATGGACTCAAAAACTACTTGACCCATTTGAATAGGGGTTTCATCATCTTTTGTGAATTTTTCCTGAAACGGTTAACGTATATAATATACGTATTATCGTATGCATTGCAGAGACTCTTGATGTCCCAACTCCTTTAAAAAAAAACGTTAAACTGAAAATATATAAAACTATTATTCTACCAGTTATATTATATGGGTGCGAAACATGGACTCTTACTTTAAGGGAGGAAAGGAGATTACAAGTATTTGAGAATAAAGTACTTAGGAAAATTTTTGGACCAAAGAGAGATGAACAAACAGGTGAATAGAGAAGACTACATAACAATGAACTACATGGTTTTTATAGGTAGCCAGATATAATAAGAACAGTTAAGTCTCGTAGACTGCGATGGGCAGGACATGTTGCACGTATGGGGAATGAAAGACTTGCATGGAAGCTTCTTGTAGGAAAGCCAGAGGGAAAACGCCCAGTTGGTAGACAAGGAATGAGATGGGAGAATAACATTGACTATGATTTGAGGGAAGTAGATTATAGAGGGAATGATTGGAAAGCATTAGCTCAGGATACGGATTTTTGGAGAGCTTATGTCTGCGCAGCTATGAACCTACGGGTTCGATAGTGCCAGTGAGTAAGTAAGTAAGTAAGTAAGTAATATATTATCGTACGTATACTACAGGACCGGAGCTAAAAAAAAAGTGCATCGGTGCACTAACAAGTCGTTTTTTGGACGCTTAAATTGGGTTACGCTGCCTAAACCATAACAAATACACCAAATTAATGAATTGAAACTCTCAAAACATTCTAAAAAACGTCCACGACATATGATATGTCTATATTTTACGGATAACTCACAATGACCATTTTTTTATCTTTCAGCTCATTGATGCCAAGAAGATCGGGATAAGTAGATTCCCGGGAAACGTCGGGTAATCAGCTAGTTTTAATATAATTTCATACATATACTTTAATTTAGGAAAGTATTGTATAAATTTCCTCTAATTCGGGAAAGTAACATTTACTTTTATTCGTAAAAATAAATTGAGTATGACATGTATTCACGTAGACTTTCACGGCCGGAGTTTGCTATGATGATCTTGAAGAAGATTTTCGGGCTGTAGGCCGTGGTCGTGAGGCTTGTAGTTCCCCGACGTTTCGCCAGAGACTGCGTCTGGCCTCCTCAAGATATGTCAAGGATGCCAGACGCAGTCTCTGGCGAAACGTCGGGGAACTACAAAGCCTCACGACCACGTCTTAAGGATGCCAGACGCAGTCTCTGGCGAAACGTCGGGGAACTACAAGCCCCACGACCACGGCCTACAGCCCGAAAATGTTCTTCAAGATGAGTATGACATGGTTTTTTAAGTATTACATCGAGTTTCCGATTTTTTGCTAGCTTCTCCTTCTGGGTTGAAGAAAATATTGATATCAGGAAAAGGAGCCATAAATAGATCGGAAACTTTACCACAACAGAACACAGCAACACAATGTTTTACTTAGCCCAGGAATAAGGTCCAAACAAGAGCCAAAAACATGCCTCTTCAGGACATGACATGGTACAGTGCATAGCAACCTTAAATCGCAGAATGTACCGCAGTTGAAGTCTTGCATTGAAAACAAGTTTAAATTATCTAGAAATTAATCAAATTCTAAATGGATTAAACTCTTTCATATACAAAGTATTTGAATGACAAATATTTACTTTGAAGCTTCTCGAACAATTTCTTTGCATAAAACTGTTCTCATGACTTTTTATGGCCTTATATACTTGAAGAAATTTTCGCTACGCAGAAACATTAAAAGAAGTGTATAATCTTCGGTTTTGTAGATGGATCTGTAAGTGTTTACTATTATCATATTGCTTTGGGAGAAGTAATAGGTTCGTATTACAATTTTCAAGATGATAATAATATAGGGAAGTTCGGGTAATGTGGACCCTGTTAATATCTTCTTTAATTGGTGCTGCCCTCGAACAGAAAATATTTTAACTTCTTACCCTCAACATTGACAGGTTCAAGGCCAGTTTCTTTTATTATTTTGCAATTATTGATAATTGCAAGTTAGATATATTCCAACTTAAATTCTACCCCCCTTAAAGATAAAACTTTTCAAGAAATTTGAGGCCAACCGGAACCTTTATAGATATTATAATAATTACACATGTATTATAGGAACATTTTTGCAAAGAAGGGTTTATTTGTGATATTTATGAACATGACCACTTTGAAAGTTTTCAGACTAAGAATCAATTCTTAATTTCTGCTATTGAATATTACAAATGTTAAAAAAAACCCTAAATATATTGTATTATGTAGAAGCTGTTTTAATATACTGACGGGTTTGGTTTGATATTATGTGACATGGTGGCTGTATAAACTAATTAAATACAACAAATAAATTCGGTTAATGTGGACCCTCCACGAGGACCTGGTTTAACTTTATACAAATACGTATATTTTATCATTGAGGATGCTATCTGTTAAAAACATTCACTTAATTAATTATATTTAATATCCTTGTAATTTTACTAAACCTAAAGACTGTCGCTTTTTGCAGTTGAATGACACGTGACTGTTATAATCAAAATAATGTTTTCAAAACATTAAATAAATATCAACGCTTTTTAATTATGATCAGTCATAAATATTTTCAGATTAATCTGTGTCGGTCTGTATAAATTATTAGAGTAAATTAACTTAAAATAGACTAAAAGCTAAGGTGGATACTGGGGTCTACTTTATTCGAATATGCAGATTAAAGTGAACGTTTCTTTTAATGTAAAAAAGTTTATAAATAATGAAGATGTTTCCATACTTGAATAAAATAACAATGTTATTTCATAGTTGCAACACTAATGATAATCACTGTAATTAAACAAAATTCAAATCCCTTAATTAAAAGAAGAAAAACAAGAAATTCAAAACAGGGGTACATTTTACCCGAAATTCCTCTAATAATAACATTCTGCGTAAACTAAGCGAATTCTTCAACAACTCGAAGTTTGGTATGATTTTTTTGGTTTACCATATATATATACATATATATATCCATCCATAGTGATTCTGCCCGAAGGTAGGTCCTTTACTGCAATCATAGCATTTTCATGCTATGCTTGCAGCTTTACTAGGGAATTGTGTAGGTGTGGTAGCTTCCCGTTGCTTTCCACATCGGTGAAGGATGATGGTGATGATGATAATGATAAGGATGATGATGATGGCCATATGATTTCAGGGACCGTTTGGGCCTTAAAGTTGTCCTGACATTTGTCTTACAGGTGAGGAAAAACCCCGATAAAAACCTCACCCAGAAAAACTGCCCCGACCGGGGATCGATCCCGGGCCCGCTGCGGACAAGGCAGCACGCTACCTCGAGACCACAGCGGGGGACACACACACACACACACACACACACACACACACACACACACACACACACACAAAACACACAAACACACACACAACATATACAGGGCAAGTCAAAATGTTGTGCAGGTTTTCAGAAATTTATTATGTGAAATGTAATGAACATATAATATTGTGAGACATATTGTATGAAAGGTAAACTCTCAAAGTTTTTTTTTAAATATTCACAGATGTTCTATGTGAGCGCCTTTTGTTACACGACAGATGTCAAGCCGATATTCAATCTCCTGCCAAACTTTCTGTAGCAGTCCGCGGTCGATATCAGCAATGGCTGCTGTGATGCGGGCACGCAGTTCATGCAGTGTTGTTGGAAGTGGTGGTACGTAAACATGATCCTTTACAAGACCCCACATGAAGAAATCACACGGGGTTAGATCTGGTGAACGAGGTGGCCAATGAATGAGTTGTTGATCACCCTGAGATGCACGGCCTATCCAGCGTTGTGGTAAAGCCGTATTCAAATGGTCTCGAAACACTGCCATGGTAATGTGGAAGGGCACCATCCAACTGCAGAATGAAATCTGGACTATCCGCTTCAAGCTGCGGAAGGAGCCATTGTTGTAGCATATCAAGGAAAACATGTCCGTTCACAGTACGTTCATGAAAGAAAAAGGGCCCATAAACCTTGCATGGGAAATGGCACAAAAGACATTCACTTTCGGAGAATCGCGTTGATGTTCCGAGTTGCAGTGGGGTTACCAGTTCCCCAAATCCTTACATTGTGTCTATTCACTTTTCCTGAAAGGTGGAAAGTCGCTTCATCACTGTAAACTACCCTCTCATGGAACTCATTCTCTTCCATTAATGCGAGAAAATCAACACAGAAGACGCTCGCAAAGCATAATCGGCGGGTTTTAAGGCTTGAAACCAGTTGCAAGTGGTAGGGTTTCATCTGTAAACGTTCCGGAGAATCCGCCATACAGTTTTTTGTGGTAGTTGAAGTTCTGTCGCTCCCCGGTAGGTGGATTTCTGTGGACTCCGCACGAAGCATGTGCGAACGCGTTCGACTGTCTCTTCACTCGTCGACGGACGGCCAGTCGATTTTCGTTTACAGATACAGCCTGAATCCCTAAATTGTGTGTACCACTTACGAATGGATCTCCCATCCGGCGGGTCTTTATCGTATCTGGTACGGAAATGTCGTTGAACACTAGTCACAGAGTTGTTTACATGGTAATCAAGCACACAGAAAGACTTCTGATCCCCAGTCAACGCCATTTTCCTTTACTGCTCTGCTGTTGACATCTTGCGGGTGAACGCGGAACTTTAGAAGTGGACAACTAAACTTTGAGAGTTTACCTTTCATACAATATGTCTCACGATATTATATGTTCATTACATTTCACATAATAAATTTCTGAAAACCTGCACAACATTTTTTGACTTGCCCTGTATTATACATATATATATCCATACATAGTAATTCTACCCGAAGGCAGGTCCTTCACTGCAATCATAGCATGTTCATGCTATGCTTGCAGCGTTACTAGGGAATTTTAGGTGTGGTAGCTTCCCGTTGCTTTCCACACCGGTGAAGGATGATGATGGTGATGATAATGATAAGGATGATGATGATGGCCATATTATTTCGGGGACCGTTTGGGCCTTAAAGTTTTCCTGACATTTGTCTTACAAGTGAGGAAAAACCCCGATGAAAATCTCACCCAGAAAAACTGCCCCGACCGGAGATCGAACCCGGGCCCGCTGCGTGACAAGGCAGCACGCTACCTCGAGACCACAGCGGCGGACAATTATATATATAAATATATATTTATTTTGTTAACCCTTAAATTGGAGAAACTCAATTATGTATGCCAACTTATTTAAACGTGTCAGACTGCAGTGTAAACAAACCATGCATAACCGTAAGTTATTAAGTACCTATTGCATATTTTTGTATAATCTGACATAAATATAAGTAATTTATACTGACTCATTTTTTAAGTATTTAATTTAAAATATTAAACCAATTACACTAATGTATCGTATAGTATATGTTGCTAATTTAAGGATTGATTAAATTACACGGTAAGAAGATAAATGGCGACGAAGCAAATATGGCGGCTGCTAGTGTGAATTTTTAGTTTTAGGTTCCAGGTAAACCCGAACTTTTAATGGTCGGATTTCGATTTTTTAAGAATACCTTCCTCGCTTCATTTTAATAACTCCTGGCGCGACAGGCCTAGGAGGCCCTTGGCCTACCAGCCGGCTTCACTTCCATGTGCCAATCACAGAGGTAGATGATAATCCAACCAGTGTAGTTGTGACATATGGTCAGCATGTCGAGCCCCAGCCGTTATAGCTTTTTTTCAGCTTGGAGCCGCTACTTATTGAATGCTCACGAAGCTGGGTGGGCACCGGTCCCATACTGGCCGAAATACCACGAGAAAATTTCTTTTCCCATGGAGACTCGAACCAGCACAAGTCCGTAGATCTGCGCGATGGCTTCCAGCCTTAACCACTCGGCTACGGCGAGGGACTCATTTTAATATGACACTGAATTTCGTTGCAAAAATAGAAAATTGCAAGCGCTAGAACTATTTTTAAATTTTCGTTTTCTAATGGTCCGATTTAGCTGCTTATAGAACACGATTTTACTTTTTTGACTGATTGCATTTTACCAACTTCAATTCTGATAAAACACAAATTGCAGTCGCATAAATACCTGAACGGGATTTGAACCCGGACCTCTCGATTGGTACTCGAGCGTGCTATCTATTACACCACCGGGCAAATTCAATACAAATACCAATCTTTCTTATATATATATATATATATATATATATTCTCCATTATTACGAGATGTAGCGAGAACTCGGTCTTCACTGCAACCTGGTAGCTACTGTAACAAGTAAGCAAATTAAAGAGAATATTTTTACTTTATAGAAGTGACGCTTTATCAATGTTATAATTATTAAATTTTTGACATTGGGCAATGCAAGCTTAATATGACATGCTCATATATACATATATAGTTTTGGTCGTGTTCATTTTCGTTTTCCTTAGGATCGGTGAAGATCTGTAAAATAATTAAAAAATATTTTCATGAGAACTATCTCAATAGCTCCATTTCTTCGAAATTCAATAATAAGAGAAATATTAAAATCGTTAATTTTAGTTCAAATTTACAATAGCCTACTATAGAAAAGTAGGCCTATAACCTACTTATGAATTTTATGACATTTATGCATATGATGTCTGAACGATGTAGGTAGTTGTTTCCGTATAACAAGTACTTGAATTGTAAACATGGTTTTTGCGCACATAACACACATCGCTATAGAATAGTTTACAACCTATGTTATGTACTTAACATGGAAGTTTTTTGTCATTCACTACAAGCGATTGGCATGCATTTCCAGATAAAATAACCCGTTACCGGATCCTTATACAAGCCAAGCCCAACCCTTGGCAGTTCGTAAACTATGCGAAAATTACACATTCTAAACATCATTTTACTCTTTGAAATGTTCTAAGAGTTCGCGAGTAACTTTTCAAATACCGAAATGTTACAATAATGTCCGCCACGCAGAAAATGCATAAACTAAGCGAATTCTTCGGCAGGTAGAAATTATGGTCCGATTTTCTGCTTTACGGAATACATTTATTATTTCGTTATTTAAACCTATATATCCAGTTACGTTGCAAGAAAAAATGAACATGGCGGCCGCTAGAGTGACTTTTATATCAAGACTTTCAGGCAAACTCCCACTTCTAATGGTCGAATTTTTTGATAATAGCTTTCTCGTTTTATTGTAATGGAATTTATTGAGTTTATGAAAAATCGAAAATTGCGGTCGCTAAATCTATTTTTAAACTTTCCTTTCATGTGAATCCTCACTTCTGTAGGTGATTTAGTACGTATAATAAACAGCCTGATTGCTGCTTAACACAAGCAAATAATAAAGTAAATCACCATGTACCATCAGTTGAAAGATTAATTGGACGAAATTAGATTAGATTCGATTTATTTAGCCTGGTGGAGTTAAGGCCATGTGGCCTTCTCTTCCACTCACCAGGACAAACATATATTACATCAGAATATAGCTATCTCAATTAACTCTAATATTAAATACTATATACATTTTTCATCAAAAATATATCTATAATGCAACCAGTTAATGTTAGTTAAAATTGAGACTAAAACTAATAATAAAATGTATACAAGCAAGACATATTAAATTGTCTCTGTCTAATGTACATAAAAAACAAAGAAAAATAATGAGATATAGAAAACAAATTTTACGATTATACAATATTAAACAAAACAAAAGAAAATATTTGTTAATCTTAATATTATTTTCATAAATAATTGAATTTATTAATGGTTAAAAGAATACTATCAGTGAGGTGTATAAGTTAGTTTGTTATTAAATAATTCTTTAGTTTGCTTTTGAAGGATGTTATAGTTTGACAGTCTCTGACATAGGGCGGAAGGGAATTCCATGTTTTGGTAAGTGAGACAGTAAAAGATAATGAATAATATACAGTGTGATGAGGAGGGATATAAAGGACAATGTGCTGATGGGATCGAGTGTCAAGATTATGTGTGTCGGATAGTCTGATGAAGTGGCGTGATAAATAATTAGGCGATGATGTGTGAAGTATTTTATAGAGAAGGGATAGGGAACGGACAGTTCTACGATATCTTAGACTTAGCCACGATAATTGTTCCAGTGACGGTGTAACATGGTCAAATTTGCGAATACCACAAATAAAACATGCGCAAGAATTATGAATACGTTGAAGTCTATGAGTGAAAATAATATTTAAGTCTGTAAAAAGAGTGTCACAATAATCAAAATGGGGCATTGCAAGTGTTTCTACTAACATTTTCATAAGAGCGAATGGCAGACAATTTCTTACGCGATTTATTTTTATTGAGAAGACTGTTTTGCATGTATGGTTTATTTTCAGTCTTACAATAAGACAGTGATCCGAAATATACTGCAAAATTAATGAAACTCTATTTGAGGGAGAATAAAAGATAGAAGAGCTCTGCAATTACTGGACAGATCTCCTCAGATCCCTGTTGAAAGAAGGAAGATGGAAATGCGGCTAATGTCTGTAATGAACTGTTGGAAGTGTTTTTAGAGGCATGGAAAATTATTCCTGTATAACTGCTACAAAAACTGCAGCCAAGTAGATCTATGAGGATTAAAGTAAAGCAGAATTAGTTTCCTCGTTGAGATGTACCACGTTGTAGGTGTCATATGAAGGAGTGTTTTGTTGTAGGTTGTAGCAGGTTCTCGTTGTGGGAGTCCTGGGTTCAACTTATCTTTTCCTCGGCTTGAGTTTCCCTTCAGGGGAACGGAGGGAAGATTCGAAATCGGTTATCATTCGAAATAAAAAATCACAAATTAACTTTGAATAAAGTCTTAGTATTTTATTTACCAATCAAGTTATTATTATGCTTACGAAACTTGTATTTTGGCTCTTTTATTTTTCGGTTAATACTAACACCGTTATTAAATGCTAATCATCACCGCCATTATGGTGTACCAACTGTCATATATAAAATTACTCAAATTTCTTTATATTTCGAGCTGAAATTAGCTGCACATTATTATGTTTAAATGCGTGTGGAGTCAAACGATGCACTTTTTATGTATTATTAATGACGTAATTTTCATTTTAACAAAATCATGGATGGCCGTTTCTTTGCACGCCCCATCACTTTGACACCTTGTAGAAGACTTTCTAGATTCAAAAATATCTCATTCCCACAATCCCTAATTTCAAATTATGACATTTAAATCTGATGTCCAAACCAGGCTTATAAGTACTATTGGTTGACTTATCCCAGTTATCCAATCTCTTTAAAGTTGATATTTTGAAACTCCTTTGAAATTCTTAACTGATTATATAATTATTTAGAACCATAAAATTACTCTCAACAATCAATTATTCAGTTACTATTTTTATATGGTAGCGAAATATGGACGTTGAAACAGGAGGATAAACAGAGACTTAGATCTGCTGAAATGAGATACCTTCGGAGAACTGCAGGATACGCACTACTAGATCACAAAAAAAATGAAGACATCTTAGAATAATTACACATGGAACCTTTAGAAAACAAAATTTCTGATTATAAGTCAAGACGGATGCAACATGTTCATCGAATGGAAGATCACAGGATACTCAAACAAATGTTAAGATATCAACCTGCAGGAAGAAGAAGACCAGGACGTCCACTCAAAAGACTTCTGGATGGTGTTTCTTCTGAGGCCGAAACAGGTCAACAAATTACCTAATCGGGGAGGAAGGTACTATGATGATATTGTTTATATGACATAAAAAAAAAAATAGTTAATGTGTCTTGAATTATTCTTACTATAACATTAAATCCTTTCCATTGAATATAAAAATTGAAATATTAAAAATATATACATTAAATAAATAAAATAACCCATATTATTATTAATTATGGGTAAATATCCGGCTTTAATGGCCGGTTTCACCAACAGAGGTAACTGTATTACGCCAGTTTCCCCGTGTATAATTCATAGCATAAACTAGCGTAATACAATTACCTCTGTTGGTGAAACCGACCCTAAAAGACATACCAGTTGCCAAAGGTATCTCAAGTCTTATTACTGTTCAATTAGTACATCAGATTTTTTTTAATGATGTATGTGTTTGAGCTTTTTCTATAAGACAGTAATAATAAGTAAGTACTAAAGACCGACTCATGGCAATATCGAATCCTGAGGTTCTTGGCCGCACGTACATATGCTTTTCATATATCCCTATGCTGAGCTAATGTTTTTAAATCAGCCTCTGTGTAATTTACCTACCTGAAATGATTTGTGTTACTCTCTCATCAAGTGCGTACGAGCACATAAAATGAATGAAGCATCGAATAATATATTTATTTTTGGTCATGAATTAATTAACATTTTAAAATAATTGTTTATGTTCATACTATTAGAAAGAAAGTAAAAAATCCAGTCTTCAAACTTTATACGGCCTATACATTGATCATAAAAATATGCTGTTGAGGACAGTATGAATGAATGTACACATTTTGATTCTAATAGGAGAAAACAAATTACAGAACTCTGGTGAGAACATTTTTCAAATTTATATGGCTTAATGATTGGAGAATACATTTTTATGACTTAAGCCTAGTATACTGTGCATCATATATATATATATATATATATATATGTTATATTGCAGATTTTCGCGGATATAAGTATGAATAAGCAAGTTTTCTTGGGTTTTCCGCGTCTTGGATTCAAGTTCGGCCCCTGGCCACTGACTCCGACGTTTCGGTATGATCCCACATGCCATTATCAAGGAATGATAAGTTCGAGTCACAGGTTTAGGTCTTATATAATTAAACAAATAGAGTTTTCGCTGTAGTCCGTTTCCGAAGACGAAGACGAAGACGTCTTCGGAAACGGACTACAGCGAAAACTCTATTTGTTTAATTATATAAGACCTAAACCTGTGACTCGAACTTATCATTCCTTGATAATGGCATGTGGGATCATACCGAAACGTCGGAGTCAGTGGCCAGGGGCCGAACTTGAATCCAAGACGCGGAAAACCCAAGAAAACTTGCTTATTCATATATATATATATATACACACACACACACACACACACACACCACCACACACACACACACACACACACACATATATATATATATATATATATATATATATATATATAACCTTATGGCTTATGGATCCTGCGGCTTTAATGCCGCATTCAATAAGCCCTCCATTGGTCCCTATCATTAGTCAATTGAATCCAGTTCATATCTCTGATATTCAGTTTTCTAGGATCCATTCGAATATCGCCACCCATGTATGCTTATGCCTTCCTACGTCAAACCGGTTTAAAATCTTTAATTGCCTGTTCTTCAGTAGCACATATAGGAATTGAAGGAAAAAATAATAAAAATCTTACTATTGTGCTTTCAAAACACAGTACTCTGTAAGATTTAACTCTATTTAATTAAGGTATCTCATATTTAATCTCCGAAGGGGTTCCTAATAACAAAAAATTGAAAATATTTGTACTGTCAAACATCCCCAGCTACATGATATATTCATCTCACATTCCTAGACATAAAACCCTGACACAGATAACTAACTCAGTGGCACTATCGAACCTATATATTCATGGCCGCGTGGACATAAACTCTCCATACATCCCTATCATTAGTTAATGTTTTCCAATCATATCCTGTACAATTTACTGTCTTCAAATCATAGTTAACACTATTTCCCCACCTCATTCTTAGTCTACCAACTGTGCGTTTTCCATTTGTAGGAAACAATAAGCTTCCATGCCTCTCTTTCATTCCCCATTCGTGCCACATATCCTGCTCATCGCAGTCTACGAGACTCAACTCTTCTTATTATATCTCGTTTCATGTAGCTAACTGTTAACCCTGACATAGAATATAAATATATCCTAATGTAGATATATCATTAACATAAAAATGCGTTTATCTCCACTCATAACCTACCATTTTATAATATCATAGAGTAGATTGACAGACGTTTTTTAAATAAGGAAGTAAAACAAGCATTTTAAGTTGTGTTTTAAAAATGAATAAATTATATATGGTAAACGAAATGCAATAAAATATCTAGAAAGTTTAAAATAGGCAAAGAACCGATTGACCCCAAAGTAAGTTTTGAACTTGGACCTACCGACTTAATGTTGTTCAGGAGAAAGCTGTAGAATTCAAAGGAAATAATTATGTTATTTAAATTCATGCTGCACCTGTTTTTAATTCAGGACGAGAACGGTTCACGACAAACCTTTTAAGAAAGCAGATCTCCAATTGTTTATGCTCTTGAAGTTCTCTAATTACTTCCACTTGTTTGATACATCACGGACATCCGTAAGTGATCATCACATAGGGCGAATGTAACCTACTCCTTACACCAGTGATTCAAACCTTTTTCGATACACGCCACCCTTGCGATACTTTAAAAACCACGAAAGCCATTCATTAATTTTTTAAAATATTTCTTAATGTTTACTTTTAATCAACTTTTAATAAATGAGGCTTTTGAAGAGTGTGGCTGGCTAAAACAATAACACTTCGAAAACGAAACAAAAATATTCGAAGGGATTTAAATATATTCAAACTATTAGATAGAATTATATAACAGAGAAATGAATGGATGGACCACATCAATAGAATGGATAACAACAGAATTCCGAAAAGATTCTTCATTAGAAATCACCAGGACGAAGAAATGTAAGAAGACACAGTAAAAGATGGACAGACCAATTCAGACATGAGATCGGAACAGACATTAAGGTCTAATCGTTGATGCTGCTGATGATTTACTCTTCTTCTTCTTCTTCTTCTTCTTCCTTCTTTCCAGGATTAGGTCAATGCGACCTGTTCCGGTCTCAAGTCCATCGTTCCCTTGGCCGTCCCAAAGATCTTTTCCCATGTGGTTTGTAGGTATTGATCTTTTTGGGTAATCTTGTATTGTCCATTCTGTCTAAATGTTCTTTCCATTGATATCTGTGCTCTTCTAGTTTATCAACTACTGAAAATATCTCCAGTCCATTTCTTATTGATTCATTGTGTAATCTATCCATGCGTGTACATCCTTTTACAGATCTTAAAAATTTCATTTCAGTGGCTTAAATGTGTGAGATATATTTTTTTGTAAGTACCCAAGATTCAGATCCATATAAAAGAACAGGAACAGCCATAATTTTATAAAACCTGAGCTGAGTTTCTCTTCGAGTCTTTCAGAGGGTTCTTCTTATGGTGCAACACATCATTTCATATCGGTTTAATGTATTATGTATATCCCAATCATAGCTATATGTTATATCTGAACCAAGATAGTTAAAGCGTGCTATCTGTTCTATTATTTCATTATTGATCACTATTTTTGCTCTGACTGGCATTTTGCCCTGAAAAGCCATAATTTTAGTTTTTGAAGTTGAGACTTTGAGATTATAATAGAGTCCTAATTGATTCAACATGTAAATGGCTCTTTGTAAATCATCCTCTGACTTCTGTATAATTACCAGATCGTCTGCATACATTAAACTATTCATATACATTTCCTTATGATGATGTATTAATTAAATACCAGTTGGAACAGAAAACTCTATTGACAAACTTTCACAGATTGTTGAGAGATGTTGGTTGAGTGCTTTGATATAATGAACTCATGGTCTCCGGTGACTTACTCCAGTGTAATGTATCGTCGGTATGTTAGACATGTGCCGTGATAAGTAAATTCTGATAGTTCAAAATGAAAAAAAAAAGAGAAGAAATCAATTAACTGAGAATCTATTCAGAAGAGTAATCGTTGATTTATACGGGCTCACATAAGTTACATAGTTGTTACGCTTAACTTGTTGTGGCATCTTCCTTTTCTCATTCGATCTAGAATTCTAATCAGTTGTTTACGTTCTTCTATTTAAACTAGTCTTTTTATTACGTTGCCCCCCCCTCTCTCTCTCTCTCTCTCTCTCTCTCTCTCTCTCTCTCTCTCTCTTCCTTTCGGCCGTGGTGAACTAGTGTTTTTATTCCTTGATCTTGTTCCGAGGGTCGTAGGTTCAAACTCGGCCGGGATCGATGGGTTTTTTAGGATGGAAAAATCCAAAGGAGAAGTCCTTATAAAATTAAAATATTCTTAAACATTCCGATAACAGTTACAGAAGTTGTGTAAGGCTTCAGTTATATTTAGGTTCGTTTTTATTATAAGGTTAGTTCGATATTTTACTTAATGTATTTTAATATCCATCCATAGTAATTCTGCGCGAAGGCAAGTCCTTCAATGCAATCATAGCATTTTCATGCTATGCTTGCAGCTTTACTAGGGAATTGTAGGTATGGTAGCTTCCCGTTGCTTTCCACACCGGTGAAGGATGATGATAAGTAAAGTAAAGTGATCCCACAACAGGCCCGGAGGCCCTTGGGGTAGTAGGAGGTTAAGGCTCCCACTTTTTCTAGACAATCGGCACTTTATGTCAGCCGGGTTGTCAGCCCTGCGTGACGGCCGCCTTTACCCCAGAACAAGCGTCTGGTACTCATTTCCGTTAGAGGCTGAGTCGACCCCAGGGCCATAGTGCCGCCAGAGGGTTTGGGTCAGTTTAAACATCCTGACCCCAACGGGACTTGAACCCTGATGATTATTATTATTATGATGACCATATGATTTCGGGGACCGTTTGGGCCTTTAAAGTTTTTCTGAGATTTGTCTTACAGGTGAGGTGCTTCGACCGCGGATCGAACCCGGGCCCGCTGCGTGACCACAGCAGTGGACGTATTTTAATATGGAATATTAAAACATAACATAAATACAAATTACAATATTTTTTTTTATTCAATGCCACCTCGTTGTAAATTCGACATTCTGGTATTCTCTCCTGGCATGGCGTTACTGTAACCCACTTCTAAGGTTGAGGCGCCTGGAAGGCGGAATTACGCTGCCCCGATGATATATGATACAGTATTATAGCCTCTCTATAATGGTGGTCCAGCGGCTCGCTTTATTTCCCCGCAGTTGTTATATATATTTAAATAAAATATACCGACTACCGCCACTATAATAATTCCGCATGTTAATCATTGCCAAGCACTGTCGCGCGGCACCCGCTTTTATATAAACGGACAACCATCATAGTGACGCGATGTTAATGATGTGCCAGGAGAAGCCTTAATCTTAAATATAATGAATATGTTAATGATGGCAATTAAGGCCAGATGATGTTCGGGGACATTTGGGCCTTAAAGAGTCCTGACATTTTTCTTACAGGGGAGGAAAAACAGAGAAAAGTAAAACATCACCCAGGAAACTTGTTCTGACCGGGGATCGAACCCGGGTCCGCTGTGTGTCAAAACAACATGCTACCTGAGACTACAGCGGTGGACACAAATGACAATACAAACAATGGAAAATTAACAATAAATGTATTACAGATGAGTTTATTTTATGAATTACGTAACATCCATTCATTACTCTGAAGTATTTTAAGTCTGTGCAAATGAAACTTGGAATTAAGATGTTTGTAATGATGATGATAATAATAATAATAATAATAATAATAATAATTTTTATTTATTTATATATAGAATTTTAATGTTTACACATCTTTCTGTGCCTAAAGTTTTATTTTTCTTCTCCACTCGTCTCTCTCCATCCAATCCATGTCCCGCAGTCCTATTGCTCTCATTCCAGTTCTTATTTCCTGCATCCACGAGTTTCGAGGTCTTCTTCCAGGTGGACACCATTCCAATGTTTTCCTGGGTAATCTTTCTTCTTGTATTCGTCGTACATGTCCATACCAATTTAATTGCTTATACCGTATATAATCTACTATTGAATAACCAATATTTATTTTTTCTCTAGTTTTTTTTCTAATTTTGAACATCTTGCTGCTCTCCTCAAGAAATCCATTTCCATCGACATAAGTTTTTGTTCAAAGTTATTGTTGAATTTCGAAACTTCAGCTCCATATGTGACAGTACTTCTCACTATTGAATTATATATTTGTAACTTATTTTTCCTGGTTATATGTCTGTTCCATAAGACTCCATTCATCGTTGCTGTTATTGCTCTACCTTTATTTATTCTGTTCTTAATAATACTTTCTTGTTTATCCTCTTTATCTAATTTTACTCCCAAATATTCAAATTCTTCACCTCCTCTAATATGCCTCTTTTCATCTTCTAATATCAAATATTTGGTTTCGGCTCCACATCCCATATAAATATATAATAATAATAATAATAATAATAATAATAATAATAATAATAATAATAATAATACATATTTGAGGGCCCAGAAAAAGGAGTCCGCAAGAGCTCGAAAACTTTGATACATCAGAATGTAACCTGAAGTAGCATGAACAATTGCACCAGCTGTCATCTTAATTTTTATTGCAATCCCATCACGTAATATACAAGAAAATAAAATCTCATAATAGACCGCCTGAAAGTCTTAAATTAATTATAACTACCTAATACCCAGTGTGCGCTGCTACACCTAAATACATGATATTGTGATTTTGCATTTAGTTGAATAAGTAAATAGAAAAAAGAAAACAAATGATATCGTCATTATTTTTAGATACCCCGTGCTGATTACCCGGCGTTGCCCGGGAATCTACGCATCCCGATGTACTTGGCATAAATGAGTTGAAAGACAAAATTCGTTATTTTGAGTTATCCATAAAAGAATACCCGCCTTGCGCTGCTATGCTTGCCGGGAATCTACTTATCCCGATCTTCTTGGCATCAACGAAAGACAAACATGGATATTGTGAGCTATCCTTAAACGATAAGCATATGCTGTCGCGGACTTTTCAGTAGAGTTTTTTTTTTTTAGATATTCAATTCTGTGTACAATACGTATGTGTATTTGTTATAGTTTAGGCAGCGTAAGCCATTTAAATGTAAAAAAGGGAGTTTTTCACTACAAAGGGTGTTTTTAGGGTGTAGGAGTTAAGTATCTCAACTCTCTTATAGCCTATATTCATTCCGGGAATCTCCTGAACATTTTGCAAAAAACCCATCACAATCGGATCAACGGTATGGCCGCGCATAAAGTACGAACAAACAAACAACAAACATTGCTTTTTATATATTATAGCCTATTACTAATGTGTTAATAGCAATAACAATTTTACACTTCGTTTATATTCACTGATAGTATTCTTTTAGCAATATTAATATATTTAATTATTTATGTAAATAATATTAAGAATAACAAATATTTTTATTTGTTTTGTTTTAAATATTGTATAATCGTAAAATTAGTTTTCTATATCTCATTATTTTCCTGTTTTTTATATACACTAGACAGGGACAATTTAATATGTCTTGCTTGTATACATTTTATTATTAGTTTTAGTCTTAATTTTAACTAATATTAACTGGTTGTATTATAGATCGTAATATGTATATTAGATATTATCTTTGATTAAATTTTTACTTAGTGTTTAATATTAGAGTTAATTAAGATTGTTATATTCTTATGTAATATATGTTTGTCCTGGTGAGTGGAAGAGAAGGCCACATGGCCTTAACTCCACCAGGCTAAATAAATCTTAAATCTTAAATCTTAAAAAAAAAAAAAATATTTTATGTAATGATCGTTCTCTTTGCATACTGGGAGTTAAGCTAGAAACCTTAAGCGTCCACATATGAATAAAATAACTATATTTACTATCTAACCTCTCTTGGTTAACTCTTGTTTTTTTGACGCCGACGCTATTAGGGCATCCGAGGGCTAGGGAGTCTTTCCTTTCTTCCATTTCTTCTTTCCTTTATTTTCTTTTCTTCTCCAGAAAAGCCTGACCAGAGGCTATAAGATGGCAGCCCCATCACTGGTCTTGCCTTCCTTTGGCCAGCAAGCAATCGAAGGGACTATTATTATGCTTTCAAGTCTTATACGAGAATTTCCCTCAAACGCTGGAGGGAAAATTTTCTATAGGATCGTAACAGGCCTTGGCCTAATACTTGGAAGGAAGAAGAAGAATAGAAGAAAGCCAAATTATATTGCTAACAATCTAGCCTAAGTTTTTCTCCGTATTTTGTAAAAATAAACCCTGTACTCGTGCCCGGCATAAAGCAATGACGAGGGATGAAATAAGGTTCCTATTATTGAATGTCTACAAGGATATCGGACGACCAGGTATGTAACACCATCACAGAAGCAAATGAAATGAAATGAAACTTAATGGATGGCATGGTTATTGAAAAGTGTCAGAATAAAGTTTTTGGCAGGGAAATAGGGGACAAATCCTGAGTAAACCCTGCACTGGCTCCGATTTAGGGCCGGTTTCACCAACAGAGGTAACTCTATTACACCAGTTTAAGCTATGCATTATACATGGGGAAAACTGGCGTAATACAGTTACCTCCGTTGGTGAAACCAACCCTTATTCACCAAGAGTAACCGACTAACCGAGATGCGAACTCGGGATCCAGAGATAGAAGACGAGTGTCGAAGCACTTTGCACACAGCCGCCTTCCATATTTTATACTGAAGTATAATAAAAACTTGGAAAATATCATTAACTAAGAATTTATCAAACTGGGAGTAGAATACAAACACCTAAATACAAGGAATTAAAATGTAACTTGATATGTCAATAATGGTATTGTATAATAAACATAATATAAATCGGTATAATCATATCGGTATACATATTCTTAAAATATTTATGAATTCACAAATTTTATTACGTTAATATTTAAACGACAATACGATATTTTTAATTTAGAGATCCTGCGAAAGGGGAACGCCCTCAATTCTTCCGGCCCATTCTCACGTTTCCTAAACATAATATTTACGCAATATACAGCTAAAAGAAAGTAATTATACAAAGTCCTACTTATTTGCCATTTTTTACTGTAGTAATTTGTCTCTTTAAATAAAACGGCGTTTCATTTTCTGCCTTTTAATGTTCCGCATGTACTTTTAACTTTATCTACGGATAAAAAATAATATAACTTTTTTATTCTATTAAAGTCCCACGGCCCTTGGCCTACCAGCCGGCTGCTGACCTCACAGCCACATGTGTTAATCACAGAGGTAGACGATCATCCAGACAGTGTAGGAGTGACATGTTGTCAGCATGTTGGCTCCCCCAGCCGTTACAGCTGATTTTCTCAACCTGGAGCCGCTACTTAAAGTAGCTACCCAATTTTTTCTGGATGGTGGGTGGGCTTACTGGCCGAAATTCCAAGAGAAAATTTCTTCCCCCATGGAGACTCTAACCAGCGCAAGTTTCGTAGTTCTGCGCCAAGATGCCTTAACCACTCGGCTAAGGTGCGGGACTTTTTTTTTTGTTTGTAATAATTGTTATATTTTATTTAAATTGGTCCTAATAAAATGTTCGAATCAAGTTTTAATTTTAGAGGATTAAAATATTTATTAGAATTGACATTGGTCTTCTATACTTCACATTTCATTAGGCTTATTTTCACTAAATAAATTTGAGTTTTTTGATATTTTGGCAGAATTATATATTCCCATTTTTAGTGGTAATGTAATATTTTAAAAAGAGGATAGTATAAATTATGTCGAATTGCAGCTATTGTTACCGGCATTAAGTGATCATAGGGATCAAGATAAGTCTTCTTCTTCTTCTTACTTCCAAGTATTAGGCCAAGGCCTTTTACGATCATATAGAAAATTTTCTCTCCAGCGTTTCATAGGACGGCCCATAGATCTTCGTCCTCTTGGTATATAATTATAAACAGCTTTGGGGATCCGATTTGAACTCATTCTTTCTAGATGGTGTTTCCAATTTAGTTGGTACTGTTTAA
Source organism: Diploptera punctata (assembly GCA_030220185.1). Taxonomy (NCBI): domain Eukaryota; kingdom Metazoa; phylum Arthropoda; class Insecta; order Blattodea; family Blaberidae; genus Diploptera; species Diploptera punctata. The sequence continues at coordinate 645,053 of JASPKZ010009377.1, read as the reverse complement.
TATATTCCAAAATTGGCGTAGTCTTCAATTCTTTTAAGATATCGGTGTTCCTTTTCCGATCCCATCTGGTGTAACCCGCTGTTCTGCGCATGAATCTCATTTCACAAGCCGTTATTCTGCTTTCATGTTGTCTTTTTAGTGTCCATGCTTTACTACCATAGGTCAAAACTGGTCTAGCCAAAGTGTTATATAAACGTATTCTGGTGTTTTTTGTACAAGGTAATGGTTTCATAACTTGATTAATAATTCCCAAAGTTTTATTATAACTAGTAATTTTTTTCAGGGATATCCTTTTCATCCCAGATAATAATATCCAAGATATTTAAATTGATTAGATCTCTCTAAAATTTTATTCTGGAGACAAATTTTACTTTGTATGGGTTCCTTCCCATGAAATGCCATAATTTTAGTTCTATTAATTGATATTTCCATATTAAATTTGGCACCTATTTTTTGGATGATGATGATGATGATAAATTGATCGTTGCAAATCATTTTCGGAAAGTGCTAGAAGCGTTAAATCGTCTGCAAAAAGAATAACATCGAGTTCCTATTGATTTATATGAGTGAAATTACAACTTTTAAGAGATTAAGGGCCAGTTTCACCAAGAGAGGTAACTTTATTACGTCAGTTTAAGCTATGCATTATACATGTGGAAAACTGGCGTAATACAGTTACCTCTCTTGGTGAAAATGGCCCTAAGAGAAGAACTTTAACCTAAAAATGCAGTATTTTACAAGATACCATGGAAATCCGCATCTTTTTAATTCGGAATATATAAGTGGTTATCAACTTTTTCACAATTTTGGACTGTAAACACAGATTCATTTATTTGATAGTAAAATTTTTATCCATTCTTTTTCATAACAAGCGATTTAAATGAGATAGGTTGTATTTTTATTTGACGACACTTCTTAACTCAGGTCATTAACGTTGCAATTCAAATATGCACATGAAATGATCGACAAATCTTCTTCGGGGATCTCTTACGTCAGGTTTAGGTTCTTTTACGTGCTCTAAATCTCATGATACGAGACCCACGGTTTTACATCCCTTTCGAAGGACGCTGTAATCTGAATATGTATGCCCTTAAAACCCATTATGGATGCCCGGTTTCAACGTTGGAACCAGGGACGAGGATGGTAATCAGCAGTCCACCAAGTTCCATATCCATCCATCCATAGTAATTCTGCCCGAAGGCAGGTCCTTCACTGCAATTATAGCATTTCCATGCTATGCTTGCAGCTTTACTAGGGAATTGTAGGTGTGGTAGCTTCCCGTTGCTTTTCGGTGAAGGATGATGATGAGATGATAATGATAAGGATGGTGATGATGATGGCCATATGATTTCGGGGACCATTTGGGCCTTAACGTTTTCCTGACATTTGTCTTACAGGTGAGGAAAAACCCCGATAAAAACCTCACCCAGAAAAACTGCACCGACCGGGGATCGAACCCGGGCCCGCTGCGTGACAAGGCAGCACGCTACCTCGAGACCACAGCGGTGGACAAGTTCCATATATTCAAATGAAAAATATAATATTTCGGTAATACTAGGCCTACTAAACTGGTACGGTATCAAAATGTATTAGACCTAAATAATAATATACTCGTATGAATTACTTTATAAGAGGCTTCATATTTAAATTCGGTCCCATATATATGTATCTAGTCCACCGCTATGGTATCGAGGTAGCGTGCTGCCTTGTCAAGCAGCTGGCCCGGGTTCGATCGCCTGTCAGAACAACCTCCTGATTGAGGCTTTTTTGGGTTTTATTTTCATCTGTAAGACAAATGCCAGGAAGCTTTGAGGCCCAAAAGGTCCCCGAACATCATCTGGCCAAAATCATTATCAACATCATCCCACAGTGTGGAAAGTAAGGGAAGCTACCACACCCATAATTCCCTAGTTAAGCTGCAAAGCATAGCATGAAAATGCTATGATTGCAGTGAAAGACGTGATCTAGGACAGAACACTATAGAATAGAATATATATTTAAACTTACTTTTCATTATCGTTTTAATATTTACTGTAATTTGCATATTCACATAATAGGCTACTATGCATACGCAAGTGTGTAATATATAGGTACATACGTGTTGTATATTCGCATACATATTATCGCCTCACTATGATGGTTGTCCAGCGGTTCGCTTTGTTTCCCCGTAGCTGTTACACATCATTAAATACAACGATGCTGAGTACCGCCACTGAAATAATTCCGCATGTTAATCATTGTCGCGCGGCACCCACTTTCATATAAACGGACAAACATCGTAGTGAGGCGATAATACAAGTACGAGGATTGTTAGAATGATGGTAATCGCTAACTGTAGTGTACGACATAATATGTTCATCTTCAGAAATTTAAATACATCTGAAATATTTCTGAGCAAAATAAACCTGTAGCAGCTTTTGCCTCAATAATAATAATAATAATAATAATAATAATAATAATAATAATAATAATAATAATAATAATAATAATAATAATAATAATAATAATAATAATAAATTATTAGTCATAGAAATTGACTTTTTAAGAAGTTCGACAAGAATATCAAAATTAGACAAAATAAAATAATACAATAAGAGAAATTATGAATGTAGAAAAGAATATTGTACAAGCGATTGAAGAAATCCAACTAAGATGGTATGGACATATAATGAGAAGGAGGGACACAGAAACAAAGTATTAAAATGGATACCTCGTGGAAAAGGGAAACGTGGTAGACAAAAGCCAACGTGGATAAAGGGAATTCAAGACAGCATGAAGAAGAGAAATATGACAGAAGCAGACACAGAAGACCGGAAAGTGTGGAAGAAAAAAATGGATATTTTGGTTGACGATGCCTGTGTAAATAACAGAAAGAATCCTGATTAAATAATATAATAATAATAATAATAATAATAATAATAATAATAATAATAATAATAATAAGAAGAAGAAGAAGAAGAAGAAGAAGTGACTAATGATAGTGATATGAATGATGATGAAAACAAATTATACTCACGAAGTTCTAATTTCGGTTCATTTTTCAAGCTGAGCTGCACAATATTTTTCATATAAATAAAACACAATTTACTTAACAACACTAGGATGCATGTCACAATATGGCGGTGTAATTTCACAGATGTTTGTCGGCCGCGAATGTTGACAAGCAGAAGTTCTGATTCTTACTGAAGACAGGCGAGCCAACCCGCCGGTTGTTGGATGATTACAACGCGGAACCAGGTTATGAGGTCCGCCATGACACTGCCTTGCTCGTAACCTTGACAATTCACCCAACTCTTCCTCAACAATTGTTTGTACATTTAATTACAACTGTGCTATGCAAATTTACTATTACGAAGGTTCTTAAACCTAGAAGAGTTTTTTTATCTGTTTGCTAAGAACTTAATGTCGGCACATTCTGAAATATATGAAATTACAGACAAAAATAGAACAGCCGTGTTCCTGATTCCACATAAACTATTAACTAGTTCGATTTTCTTGTGACATAAACGATCGAAAATTTCCAGATATTATTCTTCTTGTTGCAAGAATTAAACATTTTTGGTTCGTTCCGTCTCCAAGTATTATAGCTGTTGTGTCCATCTCTTTCGTGGGCGTCCCCGATCTCATTTTCTTCCTCTTGGATCATAGTTCAGGCTTTTCCTAGGCAATCTGTTAGTATCCATTCTGCAGACATGTGCATAGCATTTTCTCCTATATTCTTCTACTCTACCTGTCAAATTGAATATTTGTACTTCTTTACGGTTACGATCACTCCGTTTTTTATCCATTAAAGTAGGCCTATATCCTGCCACAAATCGTAAATATTTCATTTCTGCTGCTTCTATTCTTTTAATTGTCTGTTTATTCAGAGTCTATATTTCTGAGCCATACAATATTGCAGGTATAGTCAATACTTTATCAAATTTGAATTGTGTTTCTTTTCTTACTTTCTTTCCAGTGTTATTTTAAGGGTGCCACATAAATATTGAAATATATGTAATTTATTATATATGTCTTTTTCTCCATTACAACTTAAAGATACACCTAGATAATTGAAATATTTTACTTGTTCTAGCGTTTTGTCATTTAGTACTATTTTTGTTATTTCCGTTTCTTTGCCACACTGGGTCATTACTTTAGTTTTTGTTGAAGAAATTTCTAGGTTGCAATCTTGTGCAGTATTATTTAATTTAAAAATTGTTCTTTGTAAGTCATTCTCTGAAGAAGTCATTATAGCCTGATGATCAACAAATATGAGTGTATCAACAGGATTTTATTATTGGAATTTAAAGTTACTTGCCATTTTCTGACAACTTCGTCAATATATAAATTGAAGAGAGTGGGTGAAAGAGGGCATCCTTGCAGTAATCCTTGATTTATTATGATTTCATATTTCGATTTTATATTTCCACTATTTATTTTGATATTTGTATTTGCATATAAGCTTTGAATAGCTCTTATAATATGTTTTGGGGAAGCCTCTTTCGGTTAATACCGTATGTTCCACAGAGTTTCTCTTTCTATCCTATCGAAGGCTTTTATAATCTTTGAACGGTGTATATAAAGGCAAATTAAATTCTTGTTTTTTTTTTCAATTACCCGTGCTGCTGTAAATATACAATGAGGCAGGATCTTCCTTTTCGGAAACCATTTTGTGTGATTCTAATAGTAGACATTTAGTACATTCGATTAGTTAATATATTTGCGTACAGTTTATAACAAGTATTGAGTAGACTAATCCCTCTGTAATTATTACAGTCGACCTTGCAAACTTATATAAATATAGGTATGACAATGGCTGTTCCCCATTCATCTGGTATATGTTCTCTTTTTCAACACATATTAAATAATCTCAATAATCTGTCTTGTAAGAATTGTGGTGCATATTTTATCAGTTTTCTATTATTTGTTCTATTCCTGGGGATTTCTTGTCCTTAATTTGATTTAATACTTCTATGTACTCTTCTTGAGTGATAGGATCAACGTTCTCGTCGTTTTCTGCCAACCGCCATTTAATTTCTTTATTATTTGTCCATAATTGTTTAAAATGTTCTTCCTATTTCTTAATTGCGATTGGGTTTAATAAAACTTTATCCTTTTCAGATTTATTTAGATCCTTTATGCTTTTAAAAGATTTATCATCATATTCTTGGGGCAGTACGTTATAGGTCAGAAGGTAATGTCACTAAATTCACTGTTTTAATTATTGTGAATTGTTGTAAATAGTTGATGCCCTACCTCGGTAGCTAGTCGGTTCCTGTTTCAGGGTGAGCGCTGAGATTCCTATCTATATAGGGTTCGGAAGGAGAAATGCGTGGAAAACATAATTATTTTATTTTTCATCTCTGCCATTTAACTGTACTTTACACTGTAAAGATAAATCTTTTCTGTCCCTGGCCTTCGATATTTCACTAATGAGGACTAGCAAATGACTTATGAATTTGAGAAATTTCCCCTAAGTCCACAATCGTTCTTACAAGACATTTTAACCATATAATTTAGATCTTCTTCCTACGAAGTGTTGTGTATAAGTCCGTTAATTTGTCCTCATGAGTTTCGTATCGAAGTCAGGATCCTTTATTCCCATATATGGTCGTACACCCTAACTCTGATTTTGATTGGTTAGAATATTCAATCACATGTCTTCTAAGGGCGTAAAATTTTATTTAAGCTCCCACCTACATTTGTAATTTATTCTCACGGCTAGGGAGCGTGTTTACCAGTTTGGGCTTTCCGCGATTGTAAATTTTGGAGTTTGACTTTTCTTCCAAACGCGATTTTTCAAGCTAGACCCAGCTTAAGGATTTCAGGTCTAATTTGAGGTGTTACATATTTATGACTTCTTTTATTTAGGATTTTCTACCGCTCCATGTAGGAACTTTTTCCAATAATATGTATACTTGGTTAACTTTTTATACTATATTCAGTTCATTCTTTGTTTATTCATTAATCATATTTCTTAATCACTATAGTAGATTAGGGCCGTATCTTATTCGCTACATTCTACATCAGCGTTATACTTATCCTAATTATTTCGAATGGTCCTTCAAACTTCTCTTCTAACTTCAGCGCATAGTTGTTTGTATGCAGTTGTAACAAGTTGTACTGCATACAAACAACTATGCGCTGAAGTTAGAAGAGAATTCGAAGGACCAATCGAATAACTGGGATAAGTATAAAGCTGATGTAGAATATGATGTTCATTCTTGAACAAGGTTTAAAGTTGTGTTTCCCACCTTTTTGTTCGCGGATTCCTTTTGACTTAAAAAGAAAGCGATTTCCACATCGAAAATTAGAAAGATGACTGCAATTAAAAAAAAAAATCAGAGCGAAAATGGTAAGCGGGCAGAGTCCTCAAATATATTTATCACGTTATATTAAGCGTCCATATTTATGTGGCGGGTACATGACACAAGTGGTAAATCTTTCTCCATCTCAGAGCTCCGAGTTCCCATCTCATTCACTCCATACTGGGTTTATGGAGGATGAATCGGAGATAGGGCATGTTTTCTCTTGGTATCTTCCTTCTTACCCCTGTCAAAAATTTTATTTCACCACATTCATGTCATCCATTTCATTTCATCCACCCTGCGATGGTACAACGGACCTGTTCAGTTGGAATCCGTGTATATCACAGATCTTCAATAATAGGGGCTTCATTTCATCTCATCCGTCGACCTGGCACTATACCGGAATAGAGGGTGTAATTTTTTACTTATATCATATTGATATTATGTATTAGCGACAACAAAGTCATCAACACCTGCCGATATATAATTATATATATATATATATATATATATATATATATATATATATATTTTTTTTCAGTATTCAATTGTATAGATTACTCTTTGGAATCTAAAGGTAAAGATTTCTACGGTAGTTGAAATTATGTCTTCTTCTTCTTCTTCCTTCCAAGTATTAGGCCAAGGCCTGTTACGATCCTATAGAAAATTTTCCCTCCAGCGTTTCGTAGGACGGCCCAGTGATCTTCGTCCTCATGGTATATAATTATAAACAGCTTTGGGGATCCGATTTGAACTCATTCTTTCAAGATGGTGTTTCCAATTTAGTTGGTACTGTTTAATATATTCCAAAATTGGCGCAGTCTTCAATTCTTTTAAGATATCGGTGTTCCTTTTCCATCCCATCTGGTGTAACCCGCATGAATCTCATTTCACAAGCCATTATTCTGCTTTCATGTTTTCTTTTTAGTGTCCATGCTTCACTACCATAGGTCAACACTTGTCTAGCCAAAGTGTTATATAAATGTAATCTGTTTTTTTTTTGTACAATGGATGGTTTCATAACTTGATTAATAATTCCCAAACTTTTAAAACTAGTAATTTTTTCAGGGATATCTTTTTCATCCCAGATAGAGAGATAGTATGCAAGATATTTAAATTTATTAGATCTCTCTAAAATTTTATTATGTAGACAGATTTTACCTTTATGGGGCCCTTCCCATGAAATGCCATAATTTTAGTTTTGTTAATTGATATTTCCACATTAAATTTGGCAGCTATTTTTTATAAATTATAAATTGATCGTTGCATTTTCGGAGAGTGCCAGAAGAGCTAAATTGTCTGTAAAAAGAATAGCATCGAGTTTGAGGTTCCTATTGTTGGGTAGGCCTATATATCCTTGTTGTGTTTTCCTCCATTCGTTTATTAATTTATTCGAAATTATGTTATTTGGAGTATTCTGTATTTTAAGTCATCAGCCATTCATTTGTATAACTTGTTTATTTGCCGAGTTAACAACTTATGCCACATCTCGTACATTCAGCGAGAATTTATAAAGGCTATATTTTATCTTATAAAAAGTATATTTTAGTTTACAACCAATGGATCTTCAAGTTATAAAAGTATGTAAAAATATAGCCTGTATATATAACATAATCTACGTATTATTGAGCAATATTATAAAATATGACTTCATGAAGATTACGATAGATTGAATGCAGGCTTTCACGGCCGGTAATCATAATGTTGAGTGATTCCGGGCTTTGTGGCCGTGGTCCATCACTGGTGTTCCTACCAGACCTTTCTCCCTCAGCTGCGGAGGGAGACGTTTGGTAGGAACACCAGTGATGGACCACGACCACAAAGCCCGGAATCACTCAACATTATTAATTTAGATTAGTAGAGATCGGTTCGGGGTTTAAGACTCTAAACACTGCAAACAATTTTAGATTAATTTTATTACCCATATTTATTTTATGTACTGAATAAGAATAAAATCTACTCTATGCTGGTATGTAGTTTATTGTGATGTTCCTGTTTCAAAACACATCAAGCATTTACACAGACTATTTAACTCATGCCCCAAATGGGAGTCAATGACCAATCACGTTACAATGATTTTTGATTTACAACCAATCACAGTCGTGTTTCGCCTAGAATTTACCAACTGAAGTTTATCATAATAAAGAAAGCACCTCCTTTTTAACATTCTGAATAGGTCATAGCATTATTTTGCAGTGACTGACTCTCTAAGAAATACGGCTACCAGATTGTATATATAGTGCATGAATGTCAAGACATACCGCATGCAGAAGTTAATAAAAAAACATTTGTAGCAATTGATTATACCACCAAAAAAAGAAACCACTGTTTGCACTTTCTTAAATGTATTTTTTTTTTCCAGAAAAATATAATTGTCATATTTAGATCATAGGACATCAGAAATGAATTAATATACAGTTTGATGTGTTTCATTTTTTCTCCACTAGAGTGCCTTCTTACAATACTGTGTTCCTTTGGCAATAAATAATATGATGTGGTTGCAGTGACGAACAAAATAAGCAAATGAAGCGTACAAATCGTTTCTCATTTGTTTTCAAACATCGCCGTTTACATTAAATATATAAATATTTTAAAATAACTATATTTAAATAATGATTTGTGAGTAAACAGCTTAATTTTATTCGTTAAATAGTCATAACAAATGCCACTCTTGATTTCCAAATTCTCTAGATAAATTCACTCCTCACTTCGTGTGTCGTGAATTTATCGATAATTTGGAAATCACTCGTGGCATTGCTTATGATACATAACTCATTTCTTTGGGCCGGGCCAAAGGCCTCGAGAAGGAACTCTTCAGTCCTAAATTGAGGAAGCACATGAGTGTGCCTAATTACGTCGCCACAGTCATATGTTTTAAACACCTTTGGTTCTCTATACTGAACTATTTTTAGCTAACATAAGATGAGATAAAAGGTTATATGAAATTAATACATTAATATGAACCTGAGATATCAGTCGGAACAGTCGCGCGCGGAGTCACGTGTCCACCGAGACGCCTACTTCATGAAGATAATGCAAATATCTATAATATTTGTATTTTGTTTGCAACACGGGGTTTAACGTCTCTTATTTTTTGTATGGCTAATCGCAACCTCAGACACTCCTACGCCCAGAAATTTTACCAATTATATGCACCCGTATTATCATAAATTTTCAGCTTCTCTTTTAAAGTAATGTTGTGTCCAAAATAATATTTATTACCACTGATTCAGACAAACCTTATTTTTAACATGAGACATGCTTTATTTCAAATGGATATTTTTATGCGAAACATTCAGTGTTAATTTTGAGTGCTATTATTCAATACAAATTTAATCCTGTTAATTTTTAATATATCTTGTAAATGTAGACTTTTAGACATGCTTTCACTTAAATGTTAGAAATTAAATTTAAAATTTTACCAGCAATTATATCATTATTACTTATTTGTAATATCTTTAAAACCTAATAAGCATTAATGATATAAAAAGAGAAGACAAAATACAACGATATTAAAAAAAATATATTTATTACAAAATTCTCTGTACTAATAATGTCTAAGAGTCCAGAGTCCAATAATAAATTAACCACTTTTATAATCAACTAGCTAATACCCGGCGTGCGCTGCTACGCCTAAATAAATGAAAACTAACGTGCTTTTATGTTTAGTTGAATAAGTAGATGGAAACATAATTATAAATTTATATTTTTAGATACCCCGTGCTGATTACCCGGCGTTCCCCGGGAATCTACTTATCCCGATCTTCTTGACATAAATGAGCTGAAATTCGAAATTTAATGTGTTTTATTTTTAATTAAATAGATTAGATTAGATTTATTTAGCCTGGTGGAGTTAAGGCCATGTGGCCTTCTCTTCCACTCACCAGGACAAACATATATTACATCAGAATATAACAATCTCAATTAACTCTATTTCAATGCAAGTCCAAGACACAAACGTACAGGTATTGCGCCGAAAGCTTTTCCGATTAATGAAACATTTTGAATATAATTTTAAATGCGAATTCACGTGAGCAATTATCGGATACTAGTTCAATCATTATTCATGCTTGAAGGTAACTGGTCAAACTTTTTCACATATGATTCCTCAGGCACGGATGTTAGTTTTTGCAAGGATTGCCATTTCCTTAAATATACAAACATTATGAGTTTCCTAGTGTGACAAGTAACCCAGGCGGTAAAATATTTAACTGCGACCTGTGTTAGACCCGAGCAACGGAAGGTAGATATTTTCTTCATCCATTCTTGTCCAGACTGGTTTTGGGTCCACTTATCCTCGTATAGAGTGAGTACTAGAAAATGTCCTAGTGGTAAGATTGGTGGGAGCATGAGTCTAGCTATCCTACATTTGTTTTGTTGTAACTCAGTGAGAGAAATTTAGTGTTACTTAACCTCTAACAGTGTGGAATGGCCTTGAATAGTATATTTTAGAATAACGGTATTATATCCCTTATATCTGCATGAATATTATAATTGAAGTTTGGAGGTTTTATGAAATTTATATTTCGGGACAATAATTTATAAAAATAACTTTTGGAGTTAGAGACAGCATCAAATAAAAATGAATTTAATAATTTCTTCCCGTATTAGAATTTTAGTAACTTTAAATACATTACCGGTAGTCTAAATTACATTATGTTTCATCATCGACTCAAATATGTTCCGCAGTTTTTGTTTAACATTTAAATAGCTTGCTTAGATAAAAATGCGAAGAAATGATTTCCACACGAAAGTATTCTACTACATCTATTTAAATATGCAGACTTTGGTAGATAGGAAGAGCATCATTTCTTCTGCCAGTTCATTGAACCAGTTCCTTTCTCTTTTCAACAAGTTTTGGTCTTACACGTGCATTGGAATTCCCAAGTATGTTTGAGTTTCACAACAATATTGACCAAGTTTTGAAGATGTTTATATGTGCACTTAACAATTTTTTCAATACCGTTGAAAATGCTATATTTACTTGGGAGAAAAAATTATCTTCTAATTTTCTCTCTTTAAAAATAACAATAATATTGACCAAGTTTTGAAGATGTTTATATGTGCACTTAACATTTTTTTCAATACCGTTGAAAATGTTATATTTACTGGGAGAAAAATCACATCTCGTCTCATTTACTCTTCTAAAAATCTTGCAGTAATTTTATTTTTATTTAAATACGTAAGTCCTTTCCAGCCCAGTGTCTCAGAGTAACCGTGATACAAAATTAGTTTATAAAAAATAATTTATTATTCTATATTTTTAAAATACATTTAGTTTCTATAATCATCATTGTGCAATATTTTAATTCAATTAATGGCCAAATGTCCCTTGTGGGCCCAAGAAAGCCCCTCAAGTTTTGAAATTAAGAAAACGTGAAAATGCGTTGTGTGAGATAATTAAAAAAAATTGAAATATGGCTCGAAAGAGTAACACCTAAGATAATTAGCGTCTAATTCAAATCTGGGCTTGAGGATCAACAAATTTTGCTCAAATTCTTTTTTTTCAGGCTTAAAAAATTCTATAGCACAGATTACAGTAACATAGACTGCTTTCTATCCTCTAGGATCAAAATGATACATATATAAGAGGACCTTGCACGGATTGATCCGAAATTTACATTTCCTGAGCTATGAGATCTTAAACTACGGGAGACCAGAACGTTAAGCCCTATGGAGCTGGTTAGGGTGCTAAATAGAGAAGTATTCTCACATCAGAATTGAAAGTTGATTTTGGATTATATTTCACCAGCCATCGTTTCCAGAAACTGCTTGCTTTGAAGAATAATTTGTAGGAATTACTGACGAGCAGTAAATACCACCCAATTGCTTACTTCGGGTTCAAACAGTAGGGCCAACTAGGTACAATTGTGTTCAAAACATCAATTACAATCTTACTCTTTATAATTTTGATCTCAAAGTTTATGTTTCCTATATCCTTCATAAACTGCGTTTCCACATTCTTTATCTAATTTATTCCTCTAATTGTAGTATAGAATCTAAGTATTTATATTTTATTAAAATATTTTGCTTTAAAAATTATTTTTTTTATCTCTCAAGCATTTTATTTTATATTAAGGGTTTTGACCCTGTTTAGGGAAGGTATTTCAACGTAAGAAAGTACCGTAGAGCGATGTCATGGGAGTGAATGCATCTAGTATTTCAGAAAACCGGACTTTCCTAAAGAACATTTACTGTAGGAGACTTTCTGTGCTAGTTTCATAATAATGGGGTACTTGTAAGTGTCAAGGCTGCGTACACATCCTGGGTACATAGTAAGCTATCTCTAAGTCGTTTAATAGAATCTGAATTGTACTGCAATATTAACATTATTTGACAATGCATATTTTGTGTTTTTGAAATCTTCTTTTTTTCCTCTCATAAACTATGTATATATGATCTTCTTGGGGAGGTTATGACTCTGATTTCGTAATAGTTTATTTTCATTTATTTAGGCTAGTGGAATTAAGGCCATGTGGCCTTCCCTTCCACTTATGAGGACAAACATATGTTACATTCAAATACAATAATCACAATAATATTACATACTAAACATTTATCTGGCCTAACTAAACAATAATAAAACTAATGACTAATAATACAATAAAATTAAAGACAGTTAAAATTAAAACTAATAAAATAATATATGTAAAATAATAACAGCTCGAATTTACTGTACATGAAAAAAATACAAACGAAGTAATAAGCTGAAATGAATCAATCTATCACTAATTTATATAAGACATTAGGTAGAAATATTGATAAATCTTATTATACTTACTTACTGGCACTATCGAACCCGTAAGTTCATGGTTGCGCGGACATAAGCTCTCCATACATCCCTTTCCTGAACTAATGGTTTCCAATCATTCCCTGTATAATCTACTTCCCTCCAATCATAGTTAATGTTATTCTCCCACTTCATTCTTGGTCTACCAACTGAGCGTTTTCCCTCTGGCTTTCCTACAAGAAGCTTCCATGCAAGTCTTTAATTCCCCATACGTGCAACATGTCCTGCTCATCGCAGTCTACGAGACTTAACTGTTCTTATTATATCTGGCTTCCTATAAAGATCACGTAGTTCATTGTTATGTAGTCTTCTCCATTCACCTGTCTGTTCATCTCTCTTTGGTCCAAAAATGTTCCTAAGTACATTATTCTCAAATACTTTTAATCTCCTTTCCTCCCTTAAAGTAAGAGTCCATGTTTCACACCCATATAATATAACTGGTAGAATAATAGTTTTTATGCCTATTATTTGTATTAATAAAGGAAAAACAAATGATTGTTTGAAATACTCTTAGTGAGATGTTTCTGTCAGAGTTAATAAAAATTGACTTAGGCTTTCACGGCCGGAGTTACTATGATAATCTTGCAGAAGATTTCCGGGCTGTTGGCCGTGGTCTTGAGGCTTGTAGTTCCCCAACGTTTCGCCAGAGACTGAGTCCGGCATTGTCTCAAGACAACCCCTGAGGATGCCGGACGCAGTCTCTGGCGAAACGTTGGGGAACTACAAGCCTCAAGACCACGGCCAACAGCCCGGAAATCTTCTGCAAGATCATCTTAATAAAAATTGTATCCACTATATTAAAGAAATAACCCTCATAAAATGTGTTCCCACATACGTAATCTCATTTATTCTTCTAATAGTTGAGTATAATTCCTTAATTATTTACATTTTATTTAAATATTTTAAATATTACTTTATAAATTGTTATATTTTCATTCCCCAAGCATTTTAATTTCAGTTAAGAGTTTTGGCCTTGCATAGGGAAGTAAGTAAGTTGAAGGAAGCTTTTTATTGCAACGTAATCAAGAACTCATAGAGCGATGTCACAGAAGTAAATATGTCTAGCATTCTTATAAAATTTGTATATGAGGGTTGTACATTACCAGGATACATTGTATTTCGAGTAAGTTTAACATTTCATTTGACAGAAATACTGCTGATTTTTTGTTTTGAAATAGTATTTTTTAGGCTTATTTACTACCTGTTCCGGCTCCAAATTTCTGCTCTTTCCATCTTTTCCTTGGTCTTCCCAAGCGTCTTCTTCCTCGTGGTGAATAGTTGTATGCTGCTTTTAGTATTCTATTCTCAGTCATCCTTGCCAAGTGTTCTTTCCAGTTTGTTCTGAATTTCTCTAATGTTGAGTTTAGTTACGGAAATTCGAAATACTTTTAAGAAATTGAAGCCCTTTTTAAGTAATGTTTTATTAATTTGTCCATTACAATGTTCAGATAAGTATTGTTTATTTTATGGAATATACCCTAAATAAGTCACTTACTGGTACTATCGAACCCAGAGGATACGAAAATATAGCCTATATTTCAAAGATTTTTTTCCCTTAAAAATTAGGATATAAGCTTTCCATACAACCCTTTCCTGAAATAATATTTTCCAGTCATTTTCTACATGATTGACCTCGCTCAAATAATGTTTAGTATTACATTCTCGTGTTATTCCCATTCCTACCTAACCGGGAGCGCGGACCTCTGGTTTTCCTTAGACAAAGGAAATTCCCGTGACAGCACGGCTCTTTCATTCCTCTCATCGTGCCACATGTCCTTACCTCGCAATCATTGAGGCTCAGCTGTTGTGGAATGTACTGTTAAGGAACTGAAATAATAGGAAAAAGTGGGGCTTCTCCTATAAAAGAATTTTGAAACAATTTTTGTATATAATGTATATATGCTTTCAAAGACTTTCCAGTTATTCAATTTATTTCTAAAATATGCAACCATATTTTATTAGGTAATGGAATTAGTTTGGTGACATTTGAAATAGTGTTCTAGATTCCGCTTGGAAGTGCCAACTACTCTTGCATAAGACCAACTGTAAAGATTGTGAAATGAAGACCCGTCTTCCCTCTTACAGATTACCTTTAACCGATGTTGTTTGGCATTGGTTTGGAATCCGTTAGCACCAAGCTATTATATTTCAAATGAAGCTAATTTAAATGTTCTATTTTCATAAATTATTACACAGACTTAACGGTTAGAAGATAATTTTATTTATTTATTTATTTGGTTCAAAGACAGGTACAAATAATATAAATCATAAACTTTATAGTAATACTCGATATTTTCAATATAGGCCTATACTGATATTTGTTGTTCTGGTGAGAAGCCTATCGGTGTGTTTTTAATTGAGTTCTGTTCTAGCTGCAGAGTTTGCAGTGCAGATCTTCTGTATCTCTTCTTGTATCTTGTAAGCCCATGTTTCCCTTAACAGATTTTGGCGCTCTACACTACAGGGAAGAATTTGAACCATACTAATTTAGTTACACTTGTTTTCGTATAGGTGTCATTTTTGAGTGGTGCGTGGTCAGCGTTCCGCCTCATACTGACATCTAGGAAACCAAGGCAGTACTAGGATGGGAAAATTCGGTAAAATTTGCTTAGAGACCTTTTCATTCAGGCTTAAGGATTTTTTACGAGCCTGAAAATCTTCAGACTCGGGACCCACGGCTTAAAGTCCCTCCCGGAGGACTTGCTCCTGTGATTTTTCCATCCTAAAAAATCCATCGACCCCGGCCGGATTTGAACCCGCGACCCTCGGGATCAGAGGCAAGGAGCATAACCACTAGTCCACCGCGGCCGATAGATCTTCTGTATAAGATAAATAAAAGTATCGGCATTCATTAAAAGATTCCATTCAGATCATACACAAATATATTTTTTGTTATTTAGTTTTTCAATTTCATAAAGATTCACTTTATTTTTAGAGAATTGTGCTATACGCTACGACAAATTATCGATAGTATAGCCTTACTATCCATCCATCCATCCATCCATCCATCTATCCATAGTAATTCTGCTGGAGGGCAGGTCTTTCACTGCAATCATAGCATTTTCATGCAATTTTTGGGGACCGTTGGGTCCTAAGCTTCCTGACATTTGTCTTACAGGTAAGGAAAAATCCCGAAAAAACCTCACCCAGGAGCCTGTCCCGACCAGGAATCGAACCCGGGCCCGCTGTGAGACAAGGCAGGATGCCACCTCGAGACCACAGCGGTGGACTTACTATCGATGACCTGCCTTTCTTTTCGTTTAAATTTGATTTAGTTTCATCTGTTCATTCGTTCCTTATCATTTAAATTTGTCATCGTGTTTTGGCAATTCGTTAGTTCTGCTTCTTCCATTAGATACTTTATGCCCATTCATATATTTGCTGTCCTTTATACCGTAAATAAGGTTATTACATTTTTATATCCCTTGCCAATAATTAGTTTCTTATTATTCAACATACAGTCCTCGTACACCTGTATAACTTTGACCTTAAATATTTTAATCACTATGTGCAGCATATTCTGTCCATAACATTCCTACATTAAGTGTAAAGTTTAGTACACTGATTTGGTTTTCTTTTTGTATAATTAAAATATACTTTCATGGGCCTATTAAATAAATAAATAAATAAAATAGAATTATTTATCGTGATAATAATGATAAAATATAAGTTATGTAAAATAATTAGGGTAAAACTTGGCAATTTCGTTATATATATTTAACGAAAAGTATTTTCAAATTTCCTAAAAGTTGTAAGTCCGATTTTATAAACAAAAATAATGTAGATTATTTCTATAAACAAACGCTAAAATTACAGAATTATTGGATTCAAAAATTGAAATAATGTATGCCGAAATTACCCAACATCTATTACTAATACTCTAAATGAAAAATATTGCGTCTTATGAGTATCTGATCTACTTGCCTCACGCGCATGTCCAGTATTTGTATTTTGTCTCATATATAAATTTATTCCCATTTTTCTGCTTGATTTTATGCATTTATAATAATAATAATACTATTGACCTCTCAAAGTAATTATTTAGAAAACGGATTTAGTACTTTAACAATTCATGCATCAAATACTTGTCATGCAAGGACAGAATGTGTTTCATGTCATGCATGCAAAAACTGAAATAAGATGTACCGTACAACAATCTTGACCTCTTGGCCATGAAGTGGCCAATACGTCCATTCCTACTACACACTGTTGAAAATATTGTATCCTAGAATTTTTAAAAATATATACATAGATCATCGGTTGATTAATGTCTTTGGCATCGTCCGATTCCCAACAGCCAATTTTGTCGGCCCATCCAATCTCCTGGTTGTAGATGTTTCTCCTTCATATATAAACATATTCCCTGACTCCAGGAAGTTTTAGGTCTTCCTCTGCTTCGTCTTCCCTCAGGTTTCCATTCCAAAACAGATTTTGGTAGTCGATTCTCTTCCATTCGCTCGATATGTCCGTACCATCTTAATTGCTGAGTTTTAATATAATCTAAAATAGTCTTGTATGTTCCATGTTCCAATTAGCAGAGTTCGTTTCCGTAACTTGATTCATCTTCCTTTTAATCTGAGCGGCAATTTTTTTCTGATGGGAGAGAGCTGGCCTACCGCATCAACCCCCAACCTGGAGGATCAGGGATTTTTTTTTTTCAGGAGTCCATCCTTAGATCAGTCGCTTTCACTATAGCTAAGAGCCTGATCTGTCCTTTAGGAAGAATTTGACAGAAAAGATAAGATGAAATGATCCCCTCGGCCTCGAATACTCTAATACCATCGGGGTCGGAAAACAACAAGTGTTCAGTCCAGAAAGACTGGGCAGGAAATATAAAAAAGATATATGGTATGGAAGTGGAAGTAATACCATATCGGTCAATACCTCACCACGCTGACCAGTGCAATTGGTGTATACGTATAAGTTATATGGTTACTAACAGCTTCACCACGTGAAGGTGGGATTGGACACTAGGAAGATGTACAGGTCGGTTCCTCTAAGTCGTAGAATTTAAAGCAATTAGAAGCTCTCCTTCATGTTAGCATCTTCCCTTTTACAACCATTTTTTAAAATAAAAGATAAAATATCAACTCCGAGAGAATTAGCTCATACGATGGCTTTTGAGACATGATGGAGGTTCAAATTTCAGTGTCGACCAAACTGGGCTTTTTACTCAATCATCGGTAAATGGGAGTTGGAATTTGATTACCAGGACCTGTTTTATCGCAATCGCCATCTTATAGAACCATAAACATTAAAATAAGTTAGATTATTCAGGAAAAGCACATGATAAATGCATAAACAGAAACATTAGATTTCTGGAAACACCTGAATATAGTAGAAGCAATATGCTTTAGATGTTAAAACTTCTATAAACAATAATGAAATACAAACATAAAGGCATCGCTTTTAATATTTACATGAAAGAATTAGTATAATATGATGCGAGGTTGGGGAAGTGGTTTTTACAGAAGCGAGGAAAATGTTTAAAAACAGAGTGATACAAGGTTTTTAATTTCCGAAATTCTGTAAAACACTTCACAAACGTGCGTTGTACATTATTTTTTTGCGCACGATGGTGTTTTCAAAATAATAAGTAATAGTAAAATAATATATTTGTTCGAAGTATTTGCGTTCATTATAAACAACTGACTAACAGTGTGGGCAATGGGTATTATTTGAAAGTACAGGAGGCCGTGAGACAATATTGTGATAAATTGCGGCAAGTACGTATTTATTTTTTTATATATTATATTCTTTCAACATGTTTTCCCCATTTCAGTGTGTATTCTTGCTGGATTCAGACATATAATTTAGTCTCGATTCTTCCAACATGATAGCATAAGAGTAAATATAAGGGGACCGGAACCTCCTATCTCCATAATGTTAAATTGTCAATATTTTGGTACACTCAGCTTCTAAACTATTAAAGATAGAAACTTCATTTTTTTACCTCATATTACCTTAGTACTGACCTTTATATTAAAGTACTAATTACGAGAATTGGTTAAAAATTTTGGCAGAAAAAAGTAATAACTATGAAAAGTTATACTAAATTTTGGACATTTAGGGAAAATATCAGGATGGAAATATGAAGAGAATAATTTCCATTTAAAATATTTAATAGACAGAGCAAGCATTAAGTAACAAACTGTAAAAAAGTTAGATCTCTACCTTTAATGGTTTAGGAGCTGAGTGTACTAAAATATTGACAATTTAACATTGTGGAGATAGGAGATATCCGGTCTCCTGAAAATTGTAAATATAGGCCTAATTGAATACACAGGGTTAAGACAAGATGCCTTGGCATGGAGCTATGGGACTTGAGCTTGTTCGAGTCTCAATGAGGGAAGAAATTTTGTCAGAATTTCAGTTAATATGGTACCGGTACCCCACCAGTATCGTGAGGAATTTGGGTAGCTACAGTAAGTAGTAGCTCCAGGTTGAGAAAACCAGATATAACGGCTGGGACCCGAAATTCTGACCACGTGTCACACTTACACTGCCTGGATATTCGTCTACCTCTGTAATTAACACATGTAGATGTGAGGCCAACAGCCGACTAGTAGACAAAGGACCTTCTAAGCTTGTCGCGCCAGAGAGTTTGTTTGTTTATACAGTATAACATATTATAGAATAAGATAGAGAGGAGCACATAGAAAGTATGGATCCTGTTAGATGAACGAGGATTGCTTTTGAGTACAAATCAAGAGGGAGAAGATCATGAGACAGATCAAGGAGAAAATGGAACGAAGATCGTCAGACCGAAACTGACTGAAGGCAAGAGAAGAGGAAGAAGGAAGTAACGGAATGAGAGTTAAATAAGACATAAGATCTCATTATACTTAGCCACAAATGTTTCAACAAATTGCCTGTCTCATGTAAATTATGTTAAAGTTCCGTTCAACGATTGTTTTTAAAAACTAATATAAACTATCTTCCCTTAGGATGGAAGCCATATTAAGGATTTTTATGAGTTTTAAAAATTCGAATAGATTTATAAATCAATAGTAAGCAGTTTAATTAATTAACTATGGAGCAAAAACGTGGTCTATAAATGTCAAAATAAAGTAAAAATATCAATCTACAGAAACGGATTTTTAAGAAGATCTGCACGATGCTCTAAATTAGATAGAATCAGTAACACTTTTATCCGAGGAAAAAAATAATTTTAACCTTCCGTCGGGCGCAATATTCTGACCTTCGATTTCGGGCGCAATGTCCCTGATCAGTTTATGCTTAAAACACTATTTAACACACACTGTTTGTCAATCTGAACAACGGGAAGTCGAAGAAATTTTATGGTTAGGGATGTCCAAAGGATAAAATATTCAAACTTTGCTGCTAGAAAACTTTTTGTTGGACATAATATTGATTAAACAAATTTGCGACAAGCCTTCAAACAACATGATATAAAGTAAGAACAATCTAGGTTCAATTCAAACATACTTGAAAATAGTTCATATTATCAACATTTAGCCTATGTTTTTAGCAAAATTATTCAAGAATGTAACATTTAGTTTAAATAAGTTTAAATAAATAATTTTCTTTTTGCAAATATTTTTCAAAGTACACACCTTCAATAATGTAACGACTTCAGGTGCAATGAGCTTCTCTGAACAAAATATATACAACCCGCCGTGGTAATGATCGAGAGCAAACTGAATGGGGTGGTTGTTTAGATCAGTTAAAAATAAACAGCTACTCGGATGCCCAGTCGTCAACGCCGTCTGATGATAGTGGAAAGGGACAAAACTGGCAATCTGTGCCTCTCAGATTAGATGTGCCCGACGGAAGGTTAACGAAACAGTTGTGTAATTTAGGGAAAATAAACAATTACATTTGTTTGGACACGTGAAGAGGATGAATGAAGATTGCCAGTTAGGAGTGGGTTTCCAAATGGGAAGAAAATAAGAGGTAGACTTAATAAGACATGGATAGAGAGAAGAATTATGAATTTGTTGAAGGACGGGGACTGCAGGATTGTGATCGAAAGGATAGAGATGAATAGAGGAAGAGAATAACAACTTAATATTGGGTACAGGAAGATGTATAGAGTTAAAACCTGTTGAATAAATTAAAAAAAAAAATCAACCGCAGCCGGGTTGAACTCGAAAATGCCAGAACTAGAACAGATGATTTTACCCACTAGTCCACCAGGGAAACATAAATTAATAGAGATGTCATTCATGAATAATTAATTCATGATCCTAACTAAAGTATAAATATTGCTGTTTAAGATTCAAATGGACTGCGGAAAAGGAGTTGCAATCACATATTGGTATTAATTGCATTTCTACGTGTCAGCTACTACCTACGTGTTTTTGCGCGTACTTAGTGGTACCACTAACCTCATTGCATAGTGTAGTTGTATACGTAGTTAATGAGGCAACCTTAAGTGTTCTTTGTATCTTGTGTCAATGTTTACAATAATTTGTTGCATAATACAAAGCATATTGTTTACTCTAAGTGTGTGAATAAAGTACGTCTGTACTCGTGCCCGGCGCGGCGTAATGACAGGTCGAGGAACATCTCTTCCCAGAGACGACAGTGTGTCAATTTTTAATCGCTTTTTAAACGTGATTAAGAAATACCCAGCGTGCGCTACTATTCCTAAATAAATGAAATTTGTTTTTGTGTTTAGTTTAATAAGTAATAAATATGAAATTATTGTATTGTCACGGGTCCTCTACAAGTATACAAAGTTTCAAGTCGATCCAATGATTGTAAGTGGGTGAAAATCGCGTTGAAAGATTCCGTTACATAGATAGATAGATACAGGTCAAGCTAATATAAAGCGTGTAAAAAGGAAAACATAAATTTATATCGTAATTACTTTTAAATATTCCATGCTGATTACCCGGGAATCTACTTATCCCGATCTTCTTGGCATCAATGAGCTGAAAAAAATATTATTGTGTGCTGCTACGCTTGCTCGGGAATCTACTCAGCTCGATCTTCTTGGCAATGAGCTGAAAGACAAAAATGGTTATTATGAGTTATCCGTGAAAGATAGACATGTGCGGTCGCAGACATTTTTTCTAGAATCTGTTGAGATATTCTAATCTGTGTACATTAATTTGACGTATTTGTTATGATTTAGACAGCGTAAGCCATTTAAGCGTCCGAAAAGCGACTTTTCAGTGAACCGATGTTCCTCCCCCTTTTTTTAGTTCCGGCTCTAGAGTATGTATGTACTATAGTATGTTATACATGTTATTTGTCCAAGAAAAATTATCTAAATAATGGAAAAAAAAAACTCCATTGAAATCGGTCAAGTAGTTTATGAGTCGATAAAGGACAGAAAAATAGACTCACACTCATTTTCATATAATTACTAAAATCTATATTTAAGAGACGAGAGAATGATTTAAATTACGTACTTTCTAAATAAAATAACATGGCTCCGATATAAAATGAACGTTTATGTTAAAAAAAAACATGTCAACCACCTCTCAGAAAAGAACTAGTCA